>SJYA01003056.1:2777619-2857463 GCA_006410615.1 Neotragus moschatus
TGGGGTCTCGGCCAGAAACCCCATGGTCTTTCGTAGACTGAGGTACAGCCCTGTTGCCGGAATTTAAGACCAAATAAGACCACACGCTCTGAAGTTTGACTGCCTGGTCTCAAGTCTCGGCTGCTATTAGCTCATGATCTTGGGTCACCACTGCATTTCCTTGTTTGGAAAGTTGCAACAACGACCACACAGAGCTGAGGACGTCCCGCCTGTGCCTGGCGTGCTCTCGGGCTGGTTGTCATTACTCTTCTTCCCCGGGGGGACCTCATGCGGTTGTCTGCAACCCCAGGCTGGCTGTAAGGACCCCGATGGCTGCAAACGTTTCAGAATGTTCTCCATTTGGAAACATCACAGGGCTCCATGCGGAGGCTGTGCAGCCTCCAGGTACCTGCTTGAACGCCTGTAGACAGTGGGGAGGAAGGGCATCCCCAGGGCCAGTGACAGCAGATTCCAAGGCAATCTTGACTGTACTCCTAATGCTGTGTGGTATTTGGAAAAGCACTCAACCTCCCTGAGTCAGTTCTGACATGCCTCCAATGGGAATCCTGACCTGTTCGGGAGGGATTTAATGATACTACATTAAAAAAAGTAAGGTCTTATGCCATCAGTATCCAGTTATGATTGCCATGATTACCAGACACTGCCTCAGTTACCTCACAGAGTCTCAGGGAATGAAATCTTACCTAGGAAACTCTTCCAGAAGATGGAAGATTATTTCTTTTAAGTCTCTGGGTTTGCTTGACTCATTTAGGGGAGGACATTTTCTAAAACTCATCAAGCGGGCTTCCTCGGTGACTCAGTGGTAAAGGATCCGCCTGCCAATGCAGGAGACCTGATTTCGATCCCTGATCCAGGAGGATCCCACATACTTTGGGGCAACTAAGCCCGTGTGCCACAACTACTGAGCGTGCCCTCTGGGGCCCAGAAGCTGCAACGAAGGAGCCCGCGTGCCCTAGAGCCCTGCTCACGACGAGAGAGGCCACTGCAATGAGAAGGCCGTGCGCCGCAATGAGAACAGCCCCTTCTCGCCACAGCTAGAGAAAAGCCTGCACAACAACGAAGACCCAGCACAGCCAGAAACGAATAAACATTAAAAAAAAAAAAAAAAACCCACACCAAGTACCCCTTTTTTAATTAAGCACACAACTTGGGGGACGGGAAGGTCACCCTCGTGACCGGAACTCCAGTGCCATCCAGAAGGTGCTGCTGAACTTGCCCTGGCTGCAGTGCCCTGTCCCCCGCGGCCCTGGGCCGGCATTTCTCCTGCCCAGCTTTGCTTTTTCCAGTTTTCTGGTTCCTCTCTCTATGCTCTGCCCCAGGAGCTCTCATCTTGTCCTTTCTAATCGGCTGTCTGTTAGCCCAAGGATTAACTGAATTTTGCCTGGGGAAAGCAAGCAACCAAGCTTATTAAATCACAGCCATGCTGGGTACACAGTTTTAAGCCAGGCAGCTCAGGGTGACGCCTGGGGTGGCCCCACAATGCTCTCCGGGGGCAAAGTACAAGAGCCCAGGGCAGCCTGGCCTTTCTGCGCCTAGTCCAAGGTACCCAGCTCAGGTTGATGACTGTGTGCTGGGAATCACGTTCCAAAATGACAGAGAGGCAGCCAGCAGAGAGAGAGGGGAGAGGCCAATCTCTGGGGGTAAAATATAACAACTATTTCTCCTCTCTCCTCTCGAAGCACCCTCTCCTCTCTGCCGGGCTTGGACTGGGCGATCCAGCCATAAACCAGACCCATGGACTTCCCTGGTGGTCCAGTGCCTGCCAACAACAGGTGACCCAGGGTTCAATCCCTGCTCCAGGAAGATCTAATATGTGGCAGGGCAACTAAGCCCATGTGCCTTAAATCCTGAAACAAGAGAAACGACTGCAATGAGAAGCCCACACGCTGCAATTAGAGAAAGCCCACACACAGCAACGAAGACCCAGGGCGGTCAAAACTAAATGAATTCACTAAAATAATAACAGTTGTTTTTAATTGCTATTTTTGATTGTCACCTGGCTTCCCAGGTGGCGCTAGTGGTAAAGAATCCACCTGCTGATACAGGAGACGCAAGAGATGCGGGTTTGATGCCTGGGTTGGGAAGATTCCCTGGAGAAGAAAATGGCAGCCCACTCCAGTATTCTTGCCTGGAGAATCCCATGAACAGAGGAGCCTGGTGGGCTACAGTTCATGGGGTTGCAAAGAGCACACACACACAGAACGATAATAATAATTTAAAGTAAAAAAGGAGACCCAGGTGGGCCTGGCTCTCAAGAGACCAGAAGACGGATATCCATGGGCACCCCACCTTGGTGGAATAGCTGGCTTGTTCAGGGAGCAGGGGTCACTCAGATAGGGGACAAGCCACATCCTTCCCTGGGCCCCTGTGACTTGTAGGATACTGCACTTTCCTGGCACCAGGCCTTCACCAGGATGAAAGGATACACTCAGTTCACCTCTTAACCCTTTCCAGGATCTGTATGTAGGGGCAGCAGGAGTTCCGTCATGTTTTGCAGAAGCAGGCTCAGAGAGGGGACAGCCGTGCTGCAGTGGGGTGGAAGACCTTGCCCTCGCCCGTGATCTCATGTACCCAAGAGAATCTTTCGTACGCGCGCCAAAGGAAACATACTCAGGTGGGCTAAAGAGCACTCTTAGTATTAGCTGCTGCTGCTAAGTCACTTAAGTTGCATTTGACTCTGTGCGACCCCATAGACGGCAGCCCACCAGGCTCCCCCATCCCTGGGATTCTTCAGGCAAGAACACTGGAGTGGGTTGCCATTTCCTTCTCCAATGCATGAAAGTGAAAAGTGAAAGTGAAGTCGCTCAGTCATGTCCGACTCTTAGCGACCCCATGGACTTCAGCCTTCAGGCTCCTCCATCCATGGGATTTTCAGGCAAGAGTACTGGAGTGGGGTGCCACTGTCTTCTCCGTTAGTAACAGCAAGTAACAGCAAGACCCAGACAGCCTAGGACAGGAGAATGAATGAATTGATCGTGGTATAGTCAATGCAGTGGAATATTACGAGCCCTGAAAAAAAAAAACCACAGCTGTGGCGACACATTTTAATGCTATGTTACATCTTATAAAGTTACAGAAGCAAGTTCCAGACTTTCTATAATAGGATACCTTGGGGACTTCCCCGGTGGTCCAGAGGTTAAGAATCTGCCTTCCACTGCAGGGGACGCAGGTTTGATTCCTGGTCAGAGAACTAAGATCCCACATGTGACAAGACCCCATATGCCGCTGAGCAACTAAGCTGGCAATGAGGAGCCCGGATGCCACAACTAAGACCCTATGCAGCCAAAAATAGATAAAATTAAAAAGAAAAAAACTAAAAAATAAGACACCTTGGTTATAAAAGTTAAAAAGCAAAATGAAACAATTTTCGTTTAAGCAAGTATTTTATGCAATAGACATTAAAAAAAAAATAAACCCGTGAGCAGTGATTAAATCACAGGGGATGACACCATCAAAGACATTTTTGGGAATTTGAATACAAACTGTATACTAGATGAGAGAGAGTTAGCAAGTTTCATAAGTGTGACAACGGTATTATGGGTCTGCAAAAAAGAAGAGCATTCTTCTGGAGAGATGTGTGTTGAAATATTTAGGCGTTAAGAATCAAGACGTGCCTGCAAGTTACTTTGATGGAGAAAGAGGCAGAGACAGAAACCAGTGGGGATGGGGTCTGTGGGTGGGAGAGAGACGAGGAGGGAGGGAAGGAATTTGGCAAAATGTTAAGAATTAATGTGCTGTGCTTAGTCGCTCAGTCGTGTCCGACTCTTTGCAACCTCACGGACTGCAGCCTGCCAGGCTCCTCTGTCCATGGGATTCTCCAGGCAAGAATACTGGAGTGGGTTGTCAGGCCCTCCTCCCGGGGATCTTCCTGACCCAGGGATCCAACCCAGGTCTCCTGCATTGCAGGTGGATTCTTTACTGTCTGAACCACCAGCTCCCAATGACTCCAGGGAATTATCTGGCAGTCCAGTGGTTAGGACTCCGCTCTTTCACTGCAGAAGGGCCAGGTTCAACCCCTGGTTTGCGGAACTAAGATCCTGTAAGACAAGAGTCTTGGCCAAAAAAAAAAAAAAAAAATTAGTGAATTCAGCGAAAGAATATACTGACAGGCATTATACTATTCTTTTTTCCTGTAGTTTTGCAATTTTCCAGGAAAAAAAAAACCCAAGAGAATGAGACACATAAAATTCAGAATATTTGTTCCAGGGAGAGAGGCAGACAAAACGAAGGAGAGCCTGTGGGTGGGTATGTTACTGGCTCTGTTCTGATTCTTAAATGGGTGATGGGTTCACAGGCGTTCACTGCAGTATTTATTAACAAGCGCCCAAACAAGTATGTATGCATATGAATGAAAGAACAAAAATAAGTGAATACTCGATGGACTGTGGTATCCTGCATTGGAGTCTGGAATGTGAAGAGGATATCCATGGAAAAACTGAAGAAATCTAGCCTGTAGTTTAGTCCACTGCAGGCACAATCTGATGCTGAATTTTGACAAGTGGACCATGGTTCTACAAGATGTTAGCGTCCTACATGGGTCAGATCATCTTTGGGAATTCTGTACTATCTTTGCGAGTATTGGTAAATTAAAAATCATTTCAAAATAAAAAGTCACAGCCGTCAGTCAGTTGGTCGCTCATTACCTGCAGGGATGGATGGCAGAGTGAGTTGTGCTGGGGACCGTGATGGAGCTGATCAGTGCATGGGGTTCCCTGGGTGGGGGGAGGGAAGAAGGCAGGCCTTCTTTCCCAGAGTTCTCCCGGCCCGGGCTCTGTGCCTCCATCAGTCCATCTCCCTTCCCTGGGATGGAGGTGGGTGGTGGGTGGACCACAACCTGCCTGGGCAGGTGATCCAGGTTCCTCCTGGAGCCCAGCTGCCTGGCCTCCAGCTGACCCACTGCAACAAGAGCCTGAAACGATGGCCAACGGAGGGCTGTCTGGCCGGGGCCTCCCCTTCTGGGGCTCCTCCAGGCCCTCCCCTCTGCCAAACACTAGGATGCAAGCCCTCCATCAGCTAACAACACATGCCTGGCGGAGACAGGACCTGGCGATTTACACAGTGATGCTCTTTATTCCTCACAAGCCTGACCTCTAGGTGTTATGATCCCCGTTTTACAGACAAGGGACTTGAGGCTCAGAGGAGTCAAGGTGCCTGGTCACAGTCACCAAGGCCACATGGTTTGCGACGGGTGGCACTAGGGCTCAAACCCAGGTCTCTCTGACCCCTGGGTGCCATTTTCCCACCTGAGAACAGCCCTGCAGCTCGGCAGAGGGCTTCCTCCCAAATTGTCTTGCTGCTGCTGCTGTTGCTAAGTAACGTCAGTCGTGTCCGACTCTGTGAGACCACATAGACGGCAGCCCACCAGGCTCCCCCGTCCCTGGGATTCTCCAGGCAAGAACACTGGGGTGGGGTGCCATTTCCTTCTCCAATGTATGAAAGTGAAAAGTGAAAGTGAAGTCACTCAGTTGTGTCCGACTCTTAACGACTCCATGGACTATAGCCTACAAGGCTCCTCCGTCCATGGGATTTTCCAGGCAAAAGTACTGGAGTGAGGTGCCTTCTTCAAATTCTCTTGCAGCTCCATTTAATTGTTTGAACCTGCAAGCCAGGCTGGGCAGAGCAAACATCAGGTTTTCTTGGGCAGGGGGGATCTATCATAGATGGATGGTCCNAACGACTCCATGGACTATAGCCTACAAGGCTCCTCCGTCCATGGGATTTTCCAGGCAAAAGTACTGGAGTGAGGTGCCTTCTTCAAATTCTCTTGCAGCTCCATTTAATTGTTTGAACCTGCAAGCCAGGCTGGGCAGAGCAAACATCAGGTTTTCTTGGGCAGGGGGGATCTATCATAGATGGATGGTCCTGGGAGCAGACATACTCATACTCCTGGGGTCCCGGGAGCAAACATACTTCCCAAGGGAAGTTACCTCCTTCCCTCTCCCCTCCCTTTGCCTCCTCCATGGTCCCAAGGCCAACAAGGCCTAGGCTGAACTGTGAACTGTGGCTACAACCGGCCAGGTGCAGAAGGCCGCCCACTAAGTGTGATTGGCAGGGCATCAGCGCCCAGCTTGGGCAAGGTGGGCAGAGGCAGTCAGCTGACCACATAGGCTGGGGCTCTGGTGTGCCAGGGGCCAGGGAGAAAGGAAGTATTTTGAGGCCACGATCCTTACCCTACAACAGCGGTGAGCTCTGCAGCTAGGAACCTGAGAACAGATGTTCCCTGTGGGCCGAACGTGTGGTCTGTCTGCATGTGTGCATGATTACAGCCCCAGCACCCACAGCAACGGCCGACGCATCACAAGCACTCGGCAAATAACTGTCCAAGAAATTAAACTCCCATGTGCCAAGCACTCTTCTTAGACCTTGGCAAGCACTCATTCACTTAATCCTTCCGACAACACTAGGAGGTCGGTCCTAGGAGTATCTCCCTCCTGCAGATGGGGGGACCAAGGCACAGAGAGAAAGCCACCTGCCCAGGTGACACAGGGAGTAAGCAGGAGAGCCACAATTCATCCCAGATTACTGACCAGCTGGCAGTACAGCCTCTCCACCGAAGCTGCGAAGACAGGTAGAGGGTCTGAAATCATACTGAAGGCTCATCACGACTCAGTTTCTGTATGTGGGGAGGAACCAGATCTTCCTTCTACCCCGTCCAGCTCTCTCTACACCCATAACCCAAACCCATGTTTCCACTTGCCTCCCCGAACACCTTTGTTCTGCACATCCCTGCCCAGTCTCTGCCCGGGCCTCCCTCAAACCTGTCCCTCTTCCTGTCACGTGGGTCCCTGACCCCACCCTCCCACACGGTCACTCAGGAGGGAAACCTCAGCTGAATAGTGGCCCCCAAAGCTGTCCGTCCCCTAATCCCTGGAGCCTGTTTCTTCACATGGCAGAAGGGACTATGCTGCTACGCTTAAGGATCTTGAGATGGGGAGATGATGCAGGATTATTCGAGTGGGCCCCAAATGTAATCACAAGAGTCCCTGGAAGAAGGAGGCAAAGTCAAAAGCAGGAGAGGGGACAACAGAGGTTGGATGGATACACTCTGAAGATGGAGGAGGGTCCACAAGCCAAGGAAGGTAGGCAGCTTCTAGAAGATGGAAAAGACACGGAAACAGGTTCCCCCGAAGAGCCCTTCGAAGGAACCCGCCCTATGGACACCTTGACTACCCGGGTAAGGAAATGAATCTGTGTGGCTTTCAGCTGCTGAGTTACTGCAGCCACAGGAAACTCCACCCCTCTGCGCCCCTTTGCCTCCAGCTACATTTTTTTCAGGTCGTCCCAGGTGGTAAAGAACCCATCTAGCAATACAGGAGACATAAGAGATGTGGGTTCAATTCCTGGGTTGGGAAGATCTCCTGGAGGAAGAAATGGAAACCTATTCTTGCCTGGAGAATCCCTTGGACAGAGGAGCCTGGCAGGCTACCGTCTACAGGGTTGCAAAGAGTCAGACACAACTGAAATGACTTAGCACGCACGCACTAACAAGTAATCATGGTTTTTCAAGTAATCATGTACGGATGTGAGAGATGGACCATAAAGAAGGCTGAGGGCCAAAGAATCGATGCTTTCACACTGCGGTGTTGGAGAAGACTCTTGAGAATCCCTTGGACAGCAAGGAGATCAAACCAGTCAATCCTAAAGGAGATCAGTCCTGAATATTCATTGGAAGGACTGACGCTGAAGCGGAAGCTCCGATACTTTGGCCACCTGATGCGAAGAGCTGATTCACTGGAAAAGATCCTGATGCTGGGAAAGACTGAAGGCGACAGGAGAGGGGGTCAGCAGAGGATGAGATGGTTAGATAGTGTCACTGACTCAATGGACGTGAGTCTGAGCAAACTCCAGAAGATAATGGAGGATGGAGGAGCCCGGTGGGCTACAGTCCATGAGGCTGGGAAGAATCAAACACGACGTAGTGACTAAAGAACACAACAAAACCCAGGTGCATCCTGTCACCTTTGATGCAGCAAGAACTTCTCGGCTGGCCTCCCTGATCCCACCCTCTGCTCTGCAAGCCACTCGGATTTATCTAAACAGGCTGTCTGACCATGTCCTTCTGTTGCTTTAAACTCGCTGAGGGCCTCTGTTGTTTGTGGGGCAAATCCACCCTCCTTCCCCTGGTGAACAAGACCCTCTGCTGGAGTTTTCACCCAGCCCTGCACTCCCCGGGTCCCCCTGCTGTTTCATGAAACAGACAACGGAAACCCGGGGCTCCTCTACTTTGTGGGGCGGAGAGGAAGCCTCTTCCCGCTCACCTCGTGGGGCATCTATAATCCGAAGCTGTGGGGACCGGGCCTGTTGAGAAGCCATCATCGCTCAGGGCCTGACCTCTGATGTCCTTGCAAGATGCTCAGCTACGTCTCTGGGCTGTGGGAGCCTCAGGGTCGCAAGGGGAGAAGGGCCTCCCCCCAGGTAGAAGGGGGTTCTCCCACTCACCCCCAGGACACCAACCCCTCTTGGCTCCTCCCGGTTTTTTCCTGACCTACAAAGACTGAAGGTACCAGGGTCCTGACCTGCTGACTCCACTCATTCCTGATGATCTCATTCCGTTTGGGCTTTATTTATGTATTTTTGGCCTGACTAAGCGGCATGTGGGATCTTCGTTCCCGGACGATGGATGTGCCCCCCTGAATTGGAAGTGCGGAGTCTTAACCATTGGACAACAAGGGAAGTCCCCGTTTGGGCTTCAAATACTACCAGCAATGTGCTTGCGATTCTCCAAATGAGACATCAAGTCTGGAGCCCCCTGCTTGTACTTCAAGCTGCTCTTGGAGATGTGTGCGCATGCTTAGTCATGTCCGACTCTTTGAGACTCCAAGTGCAGCCCGCCAGGTCTTCTGTCCTTGGGATTCTCCCGGCAAGATCACTGGAGTGGGTTGCCATTTCCTCCTCCAGGGGATCTTCCTGACCCCAGGATCGAGCCAGCGTCTCCTGTGTCTCCTGCACTGGCAGGCAGATTCCTTACCGCTGAGCCACCTGGGAAGCCGCCAGACTTAATAAGCCACAAACATGCCTGAGACCTCCTCCACTCCCCACCCCGGCACCTCTTCCTGCATCTCAGCTACCTATCAGCACCTCCATCCTCGCAGAAGCTCGACTCCCCCCACCTATCCTCTTGCTCACAGCCCCCACCAGCAAGCAAAGTGTTGGTTTTAGCTACAAACTCTGCCCAGAGTCAAAAACTCACCATGGCTGCAGCCACCCCCTGGGCTCTGCTTGCGTTGCTATGACCACCTCCTTACATCGCCCCCCCTCCCCCGCTGCCTCCCTGCGTGTCCTCACCCAGCAGCCTGAAGGGTCCTGTCAGATCCTAAACTGCATTCTGTTTCTCCTCTGCTCCGAAGCCTGCACTGGCTCCCAGATCCCTTGGAATAAGAGTCAGCATCTTGATCCAGCCCCCACAGTCGGCCTTCTCTCCCATTTCCACCCCACCTCCTATCCTGGCAGGGGACCCCAAGGTCTCTGTAGTCTGTACTTGGCCTGCAAGGTTCTTCCCTGCGTACCCCTGGCTCACCACTGCCCCCTTCAGGCCTTTGCTCACAGGCTCTCCCTGGCCACTCCCAGATCAACCACTGAGATTCCCTAAAAATAAACACAACCTCTCCCATCTGCTTCTCAGCCCTCAACATCTGGTACCCTTGATCCTTGGCACATCGTCTGTTCTCTGCAACCACACCAGAATGTAAATCCCACGAAGCAGTGTGAAGAAAGTGAAGGCGTCAGTCACTCAGATGTGTCCGACTCTTTGCAGCCCCATGGACTGCAGCCCTCCAGGCTCCTCTGTCCAAGGGATTCTCCAGGCAAGAATACTGGAGTGGGTTGCCATTCCCTTCTCCAGGGGATCTTCCCTACCCAGGGATCAAGCCCTGGTCTCCTGCATTGCAGGCAGATTCTTTACCATCTGAGCCACGAGGGAAGCCCTCAGCCCAGTGCCCGGTCCAGCAGACANCTCCAGGCAAGAATACTGGAGTGGGTTGCCATTCCCTTCTCCAGGGGATCTTCCCTACCCAGGGATCAAGCCCTGGTCTCCTGCATTGCAGGCAGATTCTTTACCATCTGAGCCACGAGGGAAGCCCTCAGCCCAGTGCCCGGTCCAGCAGACACTTCGGGACTCTTCACGGACTAAGTGACTGGCCCTTTTCCCCCAAACTTGAAGGGGTTCCTTCTGCAGGCTGTGTTGTCCTGTCCCCAAGCCTGCAGAGGGACTGCAGAGGGCTAGGGCTGTGTCCCCATCCCCACCTCCCACCACCACGAGGTCTCTTTTGCCACCAGACCCTGGAGGTGGCTCAGACAGCAAAGAATCTGCCTGCAATATAGGAGACCTGGGTTCGATCCCTGGTTCAGGATGATCTTCTGGAGGAGGAAAGGGCAACACACTCCAGTGTTCTTGCGTGGAGAATCCATGGACAGAGGAGCCTGGTGGGCTATAGTCCACGGAATCGCAATGAATCGGACAAGACTGAGACTAACACTTTTACTTTCTTTCCTGGAGGTTGGCAAGAGCCAGTCCACCCAGGAAATCACGTGTGCTGAGCCATCCTTTGTGCTCCCTTCCCCCTGAGGCCTCCACTTTCTGTGGCTCAAAGACACATTTATCAGCCAGAGAGCTTCGGTTGGGCACGAGGTGCCTGGTGACCCCAGAGCTGATCCCGTTCCATCCCAAATAAAGGCACTGGTTATTCCCGTCGGCTTGGGTGGTCCCAGCTGGGGAACTAGTTTCGGTGAGGTTTTCTGAAATGCTTCACAAGAGTTTGAAGCCCCTCACTGTTCCCTTCTGGGGCCCGAGCTCCCTGCCTAACAACTGCTGGGAACCTTAGGGTAGCCCTCCCCTCACCTGGCAGAGCTGGGGAAGGACAGGGCTGGGATCACCACCGACCATCCCAGGGGCAGGGTGGGGTCAGCCTGCGACCCCTGCTGGGCCCCCACAGGCCAGGAAAGGGTGGAGCCTCCTGACATCACATTGTTCCAAGGCCCACGGGGCCGCCTCGCCTGGAAGAAAGGAGGCAGCCGGCCAATTCTGGGCCTGGCAGCCAGTCGTCTGCCCACAAAGGCCTCCGGGCCCCACCCAGCAGATGCCAGCTCCTCCCGGGATGGCAGAAGGGAGATCATTACTGGAGCCTAATTAACAAAGAAAAGCAGAGATAATTAAATGGAGAAACATGTGGCTGGCGCTGGAATTGTGATATCTTTAGAAACTTGAGAAAGGACGATCTTATTTTGAGCTCTCAAGAGCCTGATGGAGTTGGAAGGGTGGAGAGGGGGAGGGGGAGGGAAGAGAGAAAGGGGGGTGTGTGTGTGAGACAAGCCTGGAGGGTGGACCACGGAGGCTGTCCCTGCTCCACGTGACCTCAAGGTCGAGAGATAGCAAGGTTACTTTCCCAGGTTAAAGACAGTACATTAACTCATCCAAGGTCACAGACAGTAAATCCAAGGTCACCTAGCTCCTGAGTGGGACCAGCAGGGGACTTTCCCCTGTTCCTATTCAGTCCCTTCCCCAACGCCCTCTGCTGAGGTCAATGTCAGGCCCCTTTCTGGAAAGCCCTCCCCTCCCAGCACCCAGTGACAGGAGAGCTAGAAGAGGCCCCAATGGGGACAATAACAAGAGGTGCCACGTGGGGCTGGGGCCATTTCTTCCTCATGGAAAGTGATAGTAGTCACTCAGTCGTGTCTCACTCTTTGCAACCCCATAGACTGCGGCCCGCCAGGCTCCTCTGTCCATGGGATTCTCCAGGCAAGAATACTGGAGTGGGTTGCCATGCCCTCCTCCAGGGGATCTTCCCCGTGGAGGGATAGAACCTGCATCTCCTGAATTGGCAGGCAGATTCTTTCCCGTCTGAGCCACCAGGGACCCTCCCCACAAAAGGGATCACAGCCCTCCCCTTGGCAGATCCTTCACCCAGAGCTGAGCTTCTCAAACTGGGCCTCAGGCAACACTGGGGTGGGAAGTAGGTCAAATGGGATGCCAGCAAGTCATATTTTCTCAGCAAGAGAACTCTGACAGAGTTCCTTAAATGAAAAGCCAAGTGGAGGGTTTATGGAGCGGGGCCCTTCCGAGGTAAAGCTGGGGCCCAGCAGAGCGTGGACCCTGGGCTGTGGGGGTGCTCGGGCTCCGGCCATGGAGATGTCAGCGGAAGGGCTTGTCCAGGCCGGGTCTGCAGAGTCCAGTCCACGCTGCAAAGCCAGGCCTTCCAGGCCCTCCACGCTCCGGCCTAGCCAGCCTCTTGGCCTTGCCCGCCTGCCCGAACATGACAGGCCATTTGTTCCTCTTCTTGCCTTGCTGGGGCACCCAGGACAGCCCTGGTTTGGCTGGGGACTTGTCCCACTCTTCAAGTAGGGAAAGAACCCGGAGATCCAGGGGTGGTGCAGGTCAAGGGCAAAATCGGACTTGCTAGCCTTACAGAGAAAGTGGGCAGCTCTGCTCTGACTATGGGGTCCCTAGCCCCTTTTCTCAGGTGGTGAGTGGGAGTAGGGAGGTGCCTGGCTGCTTACCACTGAGTTCCCTCAAGCTGGCAGGGAGAATGAGCTGCTGGAAACCAAAGAACCCAACCAAAAGAAGAGGAAGCTGGCTGAGGCCTAGGGGAACTGTGTGTTTGGCCAGAAGACAGCCAGGGCAGACAGCTGTGAGCAGGGCAGCAGGTGTGTCAGCGGGTGGGGAGGCCCCTGGGTCTGCACCCTCCCTGGTTCTAAAGGGCTGGGGCTCTGGACAGAAAGGCATGGCACGCACAAGCCAAAGGTAGCTGCAATGGGTTAAGCCTTCCCCCATCTCCTGCACCGACCCGAGGTGAGTGGCTGCTTGGATGCCTCCAGTGGCAGGGAACTCACTACCCAACAAGACCTTTTTTTTTTTTTAAACTGCTGAGCTTCAAGATCGGTTCTAGAATATTCATTTCCTTGATCCCTCTGGCGATGCCTAGGCCTCTGCTGTCATCTGAGATCTGCAAAGAGCTGCCTGACTCAGCTCTTCTGACCTGCAAATCCCTCCACCTCCTTCCCATGGGCTCCACCTCCTCTGTGCCTTCACAGGCGCCTCACCCTCAAGGTTCTGTGGAGGGCAGTGAGCTCTTGGGCTCTGCTTTGGGACCTCTCTGCCTGCTCCACGCTATCCAGAGTTTGTGGTTTCAGCTGCCACCTTCACTGGGGCTGGGCTCAGGCCCAGTGCCACCCTGCAGGCTCTGGGCACCACTTGGATCCTGCCAACTGCACACGTGCTCCTGGGTTTCTCCCAGGCCTACAGATCCCGCTCTGAAGATGGATACCATCATCACCCTTCTGGAACCTTCTGCCCTCTCTCCCTCCTCACTCCCCACTGCCACCTCTGGATCCTAATTCCACCCACTCCTGGGGCCTGCAGCCCACGCTGCCCCAGTTTTGCCTTCTCCCATCTACCTTGGTGAGTAGAAGAGTGGTTACCATGGTAATGATAAGACAAGACAAATCCAACCCTATCATTTCCTTGACAGAAAAAGCTTCCAATGCTATGAGAGAAAGCTTGAGTCATCAGCGTTTACGTCAAGGCTGGGTATGATTCCGGCCTCACCCCGGTGCTGCCGTCTACCCCCGCTGCCCAACACCACTGGCCCAGTCTCCAGAATGGAACGGCCCTGAGCGTGACTGCGGCCCTGTGTTAACCACCTGACTGCTTCCTTCAGCTTCAGTGTGCTCAGCGGCAACATGGGAATGAAGAGAGCACCAACGCTGCAGGCTTGCTGTGAAGACACCACGAGCCTCGGGTCAAAGGCCCAGGGCCAGGCATGCTGTGGGGGCTCAGCGGGGTGCTGAGCTTCCTTGGGGCTCAGGAAACCCAGGCCGCTCCTGTCCTACTTCCTGGGGATCAACCTGCTGGCAGACACCTTCCGAGCCCCTGACCCTCCCTGTCCTGACGACCTCTCCTCCCTCCAGCCATGTCTAAACCTCTTGGTCATCAACAGTGGTGGCCTCTCCACAGTGTCCAGAACATACATTCTTCTGGGACTGGTCCTTCCCATCTTCTCGGTCCTTCCCCTAGGACCCTGACTCCAATAATCCTTCCTTCCACACCCCTCCGCCCCAAGACACACAGTCTTCTGTCCCTATCACCTTTCCGCTGTCCCTCTCTGGGCAGAGGGGCTCTGCCTGGCATGTGGTCTCAACATCCCCCAAACCCCTCCTGTTCTCGGGGGGATGCCCCTCCTCTGGCCACCTCCCCATCCGCTCTGCCTCTAGGTCACCCATTTCTCTAAAAATCACGTCGTCACTATTCAATCCCCAAGCCCCTCTGCTAAATCCCATCTCACCCTGCAGCTCCTTCCCCATTTCTCCCTCGAGCCTGCTGAGTTCCATGTCTTTTCTCTCGTTCTCCCCCAGAGCTCACGATTCCAATCAGGTCCCCTGCCCTCCTTGAAAATGCTCTTGACCGCGCCGCCCCGGGACCCCTGGGCTGCTCCACCCACGGCCCCATCTCAGGTCTGCACCTGCTTGCAGCAGCACTGGGCCCAGGAGATCTGTTTCCTTCTCCAACAGTTTGTCACTCACACCCTCTGGGGGGTTCACTTATCTCTCCTCTGCTCTCAAAGGACCCCAGGGTTCATCCTCGGACCCCTCGTGACTGTCCACGCCCAACACCACTATGATCCAGCTTCATGACTGATATACACGTGTCTCCAGTGGGACTCTCTGCAGCTGAATGCTCTGCCCCTGAGCCACCCCCTCCCCCCAAATGGGACTCTCTCCTGCTTACAGATCCAACTGCCTTCCCAACCTATCCACTTGGGTGTCAAATGTGCCCACCAGTCAGATCCGACCTCCCCTCCTCCTCCAGAGTCTTGATGCCATCTTTGATCTTTCTTTCCCACACCCCTCATCCACACTCAGAAATCCTGCTGGGGGCCGTCCCTGGTGGTCCAATAATTAAGACTTCGCACATCCACTGCAGGGAGCACAGGTTCAATTCCTGGAACTAAGACCCCGCACACCGTGAGGCTTGGCCAAAAAAAAAAAAAAAAAGCAATCCTGTTGACCCTATTTTCAAAATATGTCCAGGGCCCCAGGGCCTTTGCACTGGACTCTTCTCCCTGGATGTCTTGACCTAGATTTCTACACGGCTTATACCCTCTCTTCATTCAGGCCTTTACTCCTGGTAGCCTCTAAAAACTGTGCTCTTGAAAGAAAGTCCTATTTTTGCATTTGTCTCCATGGTACTCATCACTACTTAATATATTATTTGTTCTTATTTATCTGCCTCCCTGACTAGAATATAAGCACCATGATGGCAGAGTTTTTCTTTTTTTTTCTATTTTGTATTCCCAGATATCGCTTGGCATAGAACAGGCAGACATTCAATAATGTTTTGTCGTGCAAACAAGGGAGCTCAGAGGACTGTGAGCCTAAAGGGTTAGACAGGACTAACGTTATAGATGCTGATAACCAGAAGGGGGCAGCAAAGACCTACCTAGTGTGGAGGGGGGGGTGCGGTGGGAAGAGGCTGGGAGCGGGCTGTGTGACCTCTAGTGAGCTCTTTAACCTCTCTGAGCCTGTTTCCTCCTGTAGGTTTGGTTATGGGGGGCAGGGAGGAGGTCAAATGTGTTGGTATGGGAAGGCTTGGTAGCTGGCAGACCATCAGATGAGTGGATGTTAGGTGTCCACGGTGTGAGTTGCCCCGTTGTCCACTCTTGGGGGACAGGGATGTCATTTAACTACAATGCACCCCGATGACAGAGCATTATACAGTGATTTAAAGACATGGGGAAATGCTTATGTTCTAAGCATATGTGTTTTTAAGTTTATAGAAAGCACAAGATATACAATTAATAGCTTGGGGGGAAATCTGGAAGAAATGTATCATCATAAAAGTGAACACCCATTTATGGACGTCCCCAGTGGTCCAGTGGTTAAGAATCTGCCTGTCAGTGCAGGGGACATGGGTTCTATTCCTGGTCCAGGAAGATTCTACATGCTGCAGGGCAACTGAGTCCACATACCACAAGGTGATTGAGCCCGAGGTGTGGACCCCTGAGCCACAACTACTGAAGCCCATTCGCCTAGAGCCCGTGCTCCACAAGAGAAGCCACCAAACCTCAATGAAGAGTAGCCTCTGCTCGCCACAAATAGAGAAAGCCCTCGCGCAGCAAATAAAGACCCAGCACAGCAAAAACAAAAGAGAACCTCCTCCAGGAAGCCTTCCTGACNTCCACAACAAGAGAAGCCACCGCACCACAGAGGCCCTGTTTGCCGCAACCAGAGAAAGCCCGTGTGCAGCAGTGAAGACCCAGTGCAATAAAAAGAAGGCGGGGAGCAGGCAAGGGACAGAAAAAGGTAACTGAGCCAAACGCTGAACTTATAGTCCAGCACACATCAGGGGTCAGAAATGACGTTTTCTTGCTTCGTTTTCAAACTCATTAAAACACATGCACGCTCCTGGAGCTGCTGTATTTTCAGGCCTCTACAGGGCCTGGGTAGGAAGCCCTGGGCAGCACAGGGCGTACAGGGGGGAGGCCGATGGACTGCCTCGCCGTGTTTCTCCACCAGAGGGAGGCCTGCCCGCTCCCACGGCCGCCGCTCGCAGGAGCAGGATGGACACTGCCCAGCACGGACACCTACTGGGCAAAAACGGAAGTCGGGGCGGGCAGTGGCGTGAAGCTGATTCAGTGGTACAAGTGCTGACAGGGTCGCGGGGCCCCTGCTTTGGGGCAGGCGAGTGGACCACAGGCCACCAGCCATGGCCCTGGAGCCAGGCAGGTCCACAGCCAGCTGGGCGGCCTGTCACAGGGCAGGGATGGGCCCGGGAATGTGATGAGAAGGGGATCCACAGGCCTGTGATGTCCTCACGAGCACCTGGGCCCTCCTTTCCGTGTTCTGTCCTGCAGACCCCGGCAGCCACAGGCCCCACTTCCCCATGGGGGCGACCGGCTGCAGATCACAGGCCCAGAGGCCAGCTGGGTCACCTGCTGGCCACATGATGCAGGCACTTCACTGAGATGCGAGTCTCAGTTTCCCCCTAAAAGATGGGCTTTCGTGCCAAACTCCCAGATCGAAGGAGTAAACAAGATGTCCCCTGTGTGTATCCATTGCTGTAACCATGGTACCCAGAATACTGTCTGGCAATGGCAGGAAAGACCTCCAGAAACACGTGTAAAACGGACCTAGGTGAAGCGGTCTGCACTGGGTCTGATGCCCAGAAACGTCTTGGCAAGGTTTCCTCCAGGGCCACTGTCTCTACCTTACTGACATCATCTGATGGCACCTCTGAGAGTTCTAGAAAAACACCTTGGGCATGGGCCTCAGAACCCTCCTACTCACCCCTCCGACCACCTGCTTCTCCTCCCTCTCCTCCTGGCTCTTCAGTCTGGCTCTCCCGAGGCCGATCAAAGCCTTCCTCTCCCGAAACCCTCTCCGAGCACCCCTCCCTCTGCTTCTCCTCCTGGAGGTCCCTGCAGCTAACAGCAGCTGCCACATCACTATACGCCTTGGTGAAAAGCCCACCAAGCCAGGCCGGGGTGCAGGGAACAGGTCCAGGTGGGAGGGTCAGGACGCACAGAGACGGGTGGTGAGTGACGTGGCCGGAGCCATCACATCAAATTCCAGTTGCTGTTTAGCCACTAAGTTGTGTCTGACTCTTTTGCGACCCCATGGACTGTAACCCACCAGGTTCTTCTGTCCGTGGAATTCTCCAGGCAAGAATACTGGAGTGGGTAGCCAGTCCCTTTTCCAGGGGATCTTCCTGGCCCAGGAATCAAACCCACATCTCCTGCATTGCAGGCGGGTTCTTTACCACTGAGCCACCAGAGAAGCCCTCAGATTCCTGTACTGCAGGCTCTTTATGTTCCCAGCACAGCCTCCCCAAGGGCCTGGGGCTGCCAGTGACTCTGGGTAGGAGGAGAGGCGAGGCAGCAAGGCTCTGGGCTCAGCACAGGCAGCCACCTCCTTGGAGGCCTGGGCCATCCCTAGGGGCTGATCAGGTGGTCATGTCACCTGTGTGGGGACAGCCTCTGCTAATTCAGGTTTTGGGAGGGCCAGGACATAGCCTGGGGGAGGATGGATGGGAGTGGATGCCTTGAGAAGGGCCAGGAGAGGCGTTTTACAAAGTGGGTAAACGCTTACCCACATCTCACCACCAGGCTCACAGGTTCCCACGCAGACATCCCTCTTTCTGAAGTTAGGAACCCACCTGCCATCAACCTTATCTGCTCAGCAAGGCCCCTCATGGGGGAGTTGGGGGTCACTAACCCAGCAAGGCCCTTCCCTCCTGATTCCTGGCTGGGTGAAGCTTAAAAGTCACCAGTGTCCCACCACCATCCCTTTCTGTGTCGCAGGAACCGGGTCCCGGTTCTAACTTGACCTTCCTTCCTGCTTCCCCCACCCCGGGGCCAGTTCCCAGGGCAGACATGGTGGGACTCCTGCTCCAGGGCCCCAGAAGCTGCGCCCCACAGTGAGCTTCACTCGGGCCTCTGCCCCTAGCACCGTGGCCAGCCCCTGCCCCCCATGCCAAGTGGCCCTCCCATAGCCAGCGCCTCTTACCAGGCTTCGGGATGAGTCCTTGGAAAGGCCTGGAAAAGAAATAGAGACAGGAGTGTCAGGGGAGAGCCTGGGAACTTGCAAGGAATGTGTGGGGCCTGCCCTGGACCAGCTAAACCAGTATCTGCAATTTTGGGCAGGGAGTGGGCTGCATGGTGGGGCCTATGGGATCTTAGTTCCCTGACCTGGGATCAAACTCGGGAGCCTGGCAGTGAGAACACCAAGTCCTAATTCCCAGACGGCCAGGGAATTCCCCAGAAACTGCATTTAACAGGATGTCTGGGGCTCTGTGTGCATGGGCCCCTGGGACACCAGGACGGTCAGCAGGGCCTCGGTGTGCCAGGTGAGCAGGGTCTCCCGCTGCAGTCTCCTCCCGTCTGACACGGGCCAAAGGCCTCTCTCCCGGGGGAACAGTGAGCAGCCACCGAGGCAGGGAGATGGGGCCCATAAAGGCTGCCCCTCCTATGGTGTATGGGGGGGCGGGGGACCTAGTCTCATCTCTTTGGGGCTCTCTGCACCCCAGCTGGCCTGCAAGGCCCCGTCCTCCAACCCCCAGGATCCAGGTGGTGCTGGGAAAGCCGCTTTGTCCTGCCGGAAGGGCAGGATCACCCGAAGGCCAGGCCAAGGGTCTGCGATGTGAGGCCCCGCCTGGCCCTTGCCTCCTCTTCTTCCCCCGTCGCCTGAGTACCTGGTGACGGTGAACTTGATCTTGTCAGCCACCGCGAGGATCCTCTCCAGGTTCTGGGAGCCAAAGGTGCAGGGCTTTCGGAACGGGATCCCCGGGGGCAGCCCCTCGATGATGACCGAGCCAGGGTTACTCTTGATCCGCTTGTAGGGCACCTGGACCGGGTACTTGATACCCAAGGCCTCCCCTGCGGACGAGAGGGACGCTCTGAGAAGTGCTGTCGGGAGCCACAGGCAGGGCTGGTGTGTTGTCAGCAGCTGGGGTGCTCCACATATACGCGTGTGATACACCCCTGCACGTGAGGGCATGGCGGGCATCGTCCAGCGCTACAGACAGGCACAATCAGTAGGGGACCGGGAAGTGGGGCGCCTAAGGGGCTGGGAGTGTGGGTCTGTGCCCGAGCCGGGCTGAGGAGCAGGCAGGGGATGTGTGGCTGTAGTTGCTGGGGAGAAGACCGCTCCTAACGTGTCAGCCTCACAGCTCGAGAATCTGAAAGCCGTCTTGCAGATGGTACCTTGTGGGCACACCTGGTCCTTCTCTACAATGCCTGACCCTCCTCCTGCAGTGAGGTTCCGCCTTACCCTGGCTCTAGACCGGCCTGGCCTGAGAGGGCAGATCACATGTGGGAGCAGGGAAGCCAGCCAGGGTGTGTGGCTCAGACCTCAGGGCCCTCTTTCCGTATCCGGGGCTCAGCCTCACTCCCGCTGCCCACCTTCTGCAGAGGGCAGGGGCATGTCCATCCCAGGGCCTGTACTTTGTCCTACAGCCTGGGGGCTGTCCTGAGGCCACTGATAACCCACTCTGAGCTGCTGTCTGCTGTCACGCTGACATGAACACCCATGGCTCCCTGACTAGGCAGGGTACACCACAGAAGCATCCTCCTGGACCAAGCGTTGGCCACCCCTCAGTGTCCCAGGTAGCCTGCTTATGAAGACAAGCCTGCAGAAATCTCCCACGTCTTGGACAAGGAGAAACAGCTGAACTTTTTCTGGGCAATAAACTAATTTTTATCTTGTGGACACTGGGAATGGTATCCAGTTCCAATTCAGTCACTCAGTCGTGTCTGACTCTTTGCGACCCCATGAACAGTAGCACACCAGGCCTCCCTGTCCATCACCAACTCCCAGAGTCCACCCAAACCCATGTCCATTGAGTCAGTGGTGCCATTCCCTGTCATCTCTTCTCCTCCCGCCCTCAATCTTTCCCAGCATCAGGGTCTTTTCAAATGAGTCAGCTCTTTGCATCAGAATGGGATAACTGGTCTCATTTCCCTTTTTGCTCTGGCTCCTAGGAAACTCAGAGCCCCACATTCATTAAGTATAGAACTGCTGAGTCTTCACGTCACCCCTGGTTTGCGCCACTGCTTCAGCTCGTCTGTTCGGTGTTACTGAGGCATAATACGCATATCGTAACATTTACCATCTTAAATAATCCAGTGGTTTTATTATTAGTAGTAGCAGTAACAGTGTTTTTTGGCCACATCCGTGGCACGTGCGGTCTTAGTTCCCTGACCAGGGATTGAACCTGCGGCCCCTGCACTGGAAGTGTGGTGTCTTAACCACCGGATCGCCAGGGAAGTCTCCGTGCTCAAGAAATGTTTGCATGCGGGTTGAGTGGTCTTCCCAGAGGAGACCACGGCCCCACCTCTCTTCCTTTCTGGCTGGGGCACCCTGGGGCTCACCATATTTCTTATTGAACAGATCCTGAACTTGCTCCCTCAGCGTGTTGGCAATGTCGATCCGCGAGAGTCTGGCGTCATAATTTTCTGCCAAGTGAAAAACAATTACGGATTTGGGCTGTTAAATGAAAAGGCACTTGATGACTTTCACAGAATATGATTTTCTAATTATGGGGAACTCCTTCTTGGGCAATTATCAGCTCCTTGGAGGGGCCCCTCGGAGAACTCCAGCACTAACATCTTGACGGGGACGTGTGTTTGCTCCTGAAGGATGCACGCTGTTGCGACAACAGCAATGAGTCGGAAATTAAGTTAATTGTTGACATTTGAAAACCACACCAATGAGCCAGACCTGGAGGGGCGAGACCCCACGAAGGGGAGCATCCCTGCATCACAGTGAGTGGAACGGGGCCTCGGTCAGGGCCAGCAGGGAGGCAGGAGGCTAAGCAGGGACCAGAGGTCACTGATTATGACCCCGTGGAGCCAGGGAGCCAGCCTGGCAGTTCCCACGGTCACTCGCTCACCCAGAGGGTATTTGCTAAGACACCCATGTGTCCACCTGCTATAAGGCCCCTGGATGTTGGGGGAGATTAGAGCCTGACACTGCCTTGTGGACAAAGAGAGGTGGGGGGAGGCTGGAGGGAGGGGATGGGTCTCTGGGTAGTTGGACCCCAGTTTGCTAAAAGGGCTGAGTATGAACAGCCATGGGGTAAGGTGAGAGACTCGACTCTCCCATCATAGAAAGTTCTGGCCTGGGGAGGAGTGAGAGGCTTGGTGGTAAGCAGGTGCCCCTCTGGGATTTGGGGCCCAGGTCCCCGGGCTCCTCCACCCCCAGGGGCTGGCCCTTCTTGTCTCTGGTCTGGCTGACCCCACTTTCTCCTTAGGGTGACCAGGCCCATCTGGGGAACACCCGCCCTGGGGGACTTCTAGACACTCTCCAGAGCTGCTGCACGTGCACGTGGACAGCCACTCTCAGCCACAGCAGCCCCCACTGATGCTACACACACACACACACACACACACACACACACGCACGCACGCACATACATGCTCAGTCATGTTCAACTCTTTGAGACCTTGTGGACTGTATGTAGCCCACCAGGCTCCTCCGTCCATGGGATCTCCCAGGCAAGAAAACTGGAGTGGGTTGCCGTTTCCTCCTCCAGGGGATCTCCCTGACCAGAGAGCGAACCTGCGTCCACTGCATTGCCAGGCGGAGTCCTTACCGCTGAGCCACGTGGGCAGCCCACTGATTTGATCTCAACCCAAAGGCAGAGTCGTCCTACCAGCCCCCACCGTCGGGAGGGATGGGACGGAGCCTCCCCGGCCCTCTGTTTCTTACCCAGGCTCCCCGCTTCAGCCCTGAGCTCAGGCTGTGCCCCATCCTCCACCCCTCTCCCTCCACACTCATGTCCTTCCACCCCTCCTCGGCCCGGCCACAGTCCTCCCTTTCAGGGGAATCCTCCTTGCCCTCGGCAACTCCTCTCCCCTGATTTCAAAGCACGAAGGGCATGGCCAGCTGCCTAACACGAAGCGGGCAGGTCAGCTGCCTCCCCAGACTGACAGCGAGCGGCTCCTTCACCCCGCACCCCACCGTCCCCTGAATCCCTAGACGCCTGGCGGAGATTCTCCCTAGAGCNATAGTATTTTTAGCTAACTTTTTAAAAGGAGGAATACCAAAATAAAAGAAATATATTCAAGTGCTCAATCTCTCTCTTCCAATTACCTCCTACAATCACCCCAACTAGTCCTTAATCCTAATATCCCAAAGGTTCCGCTGGACAAAGCTAATCACTCTTTTCTACTTGAATCATTTTTTTTTTCACTTGGCACTCAGGAAACTGGGATTACTGAAATTTATTTAAAAATCTGGTGTGTGTATATATATATATATTTATTTNTGCTCAATCTCTCTCTTCCAATTACCTCCTACAATCACCCCAACTAGTCCTTAATCCTAATATCCCAAAGGTTCCGCTGGACAAAGCTAATCACTCTTTTCTACTTGAATCATTTTTTTTTTCACTTGGCACTCAGGAAACTGGGATTACTGAAATTTATTTAAAAATCTGGTGTGTGTATATATATATATATTTATTTATTT
The DNA here is from genome assembly GCA_006410615.1 of Neotragus moschatus. NCBI lineage: Eukaryota > Metazoa > Chordata > Mammalia > Artiodactyla > Bovidae > Neotragus > Neotragus moschatus. The sequence goes on from SJYA01003056.1 coordinate 2,800,579, forward strand.
ATTTTAAGAAATGAACTCCTGGTACTGGCAACCACATGGATGAGTCTCAAAAGCTGAGTGAAAGAAGTCAGACGCAGTGAGATGCACAGTGCCTGATGCCATTTATATGACATTCTGGAAAAGGCAAAATGACAGAAGACTGATCAGTGGTTGCCAGGAGCTGGGGCAGCCGGCAAAGCGGCACAAGGGAAGCTTCCGTATCTTTTTAAAAATTGTATTTGATTTTTAAATCTTTTGCTTATGCCACAGAGCATGTGGGATCTTAGTTTCCCAACCAGGGCTTGAACCTGCTTCTCTGTGTCGGCAGCACAGAGTCTTAACCACTGGACCACCAGGGAAGTCCTGCTTTGTATTTTGAGGGCAGTCATGTGACCGTATGAGCTTGCCAAAAATCAAAGAGCTGTACATTGAAAAAGGGTAAAATTATACTTCAATAAACCTGATACTAAAAAAAAAAAAAACTCCAAACCATCTTGATTGAGTGTGACAAGCCCTTTGCTAAGCCTTGACCTTCAGGGCCACCCTATAAACGGTACAGTGTGCCCCACCTGACACCTGAGCAACCTGCCCAAGGTCAAGGGGAGGAACAGGAAAAGCCAGACTCAGACCCAGGAGTCTGGGAGCCACCCAAGTGCTTCCGGTTCTCAGTTTGAGGGGATGGATGAGGCAAGTGGCCCCCACGTGTTATGTTCCTCCTGGATGCTGACAGCTTCCCACGTTCTGTCTGCCCCCAACCTCTCCCTTGTGTCTGAGCCCCGTAATCCACCTGCCATCCCTCTCTGCAAGGTTCCCCCACACTGCAGACATAACAAAAGTCAGATCCAACTCTTACATTGTTTCTTTCTTAATGTTTTGGCTATCCTGTGCGGCATGTGGAATCTTAGTTCTCAGACCAGTGATCAAATCGGTGCCCCCTGCGTCAGAAGTGCGGACCACTGGACTGCAGGGAAAGTCCCTCAGCTCTTGACATTGACCTCCAACCTCATCATCGGCGTCTTGGAAAACAGTATCACCTGCATCCTAGCTGCTCAGTCCCCAACCTTCACTTATTCAGCCCCTCTTCCTCTCACACCTGCATCATACACACTGGCAAATTCTACCAGCTCCACCTTCAAAACATTGCCCGAATCTGATGACTTCTCACCATCGCACCTTTAATGAGTCCAAGATGCCACTGTGCCTTCAGGGCCAGGTACAGCCTCCTTACTGGTCCCACCCGTCTCAAAACCGTCCAGTGAGTTCTCATTACGCTTGAAATGAAATCCAAACCCTTTACGCCAGCCCAAGACCCTGTATAATCCAGCCCTTTCTACCTCTTGTGCCTCGCCACTCACACTCTTCTCTCGCTCAATCCGCACCAGTCACACCGGCACCTTGCTAGACTTCAAATGCACAAGCATGCCCCTGCCTCAGGGCCTTTGCACCTGTCATTCCCGCTGCTTCAATGCTCTTCCACCAGATATCTGCAAGGCTTGCTTCATTAGGTCTCTGCTCTGATGTCCCCTCCACTGACAGGTTCCTCCTCCCCTCTCTGCGCCTTTAACCTGCGTTACAGCATTTGCCTCTACCTGATATTATATTGGGGTTTTATTTGATGAGGTCAGCCAACTCAAGAGCAGGATTCAGTGGCATTCACTGATACATCACTGCTGGCACAAGGTGGGCACTCAGGGTGTATTTGTAGAAGGAAAGAACCACATGTCCACTATCTGTACCTGGGGTACCACCCTCCCTGCTTAACCTGGTGCAAGCCAGGCTCCACAAGAGAGCTCCCTGCCCTGCCCCCCGATGCCAGTCTGCCACTCTAGGCACGAAGGACACCCCGAGCCTCCCAATTTGGGGGCCATCTACTACCCTGGGCAGAGCAAAGCTTTAAATAGCCCCTCTTTCTTGTTACTTTCAACTAAACCAGACCTAAGTTTACAAGACATCCCAGCACAACACAGAGAAGGGCAAAACAGGTCACCCCCAGGCCCTCCCTGCTCTTTTAAAAATTCAATAGCTGCCTTCATCTCCTCCAGAGGGACTTTATATCTCAGTTGGGCACACAGGCTGGATACAATGGAGCTCTCTGGGTCCTCACTGATAAAACTAGATGCTTGAGGAAAGAGAAGAGACCTGAAAGGCCAATGCCCGATTTTCCAATCCAGGGAAAATGGGGCATTGCCAACTCAGATGCCTCCAACCCCCAGAGGATGCTCAGAATGGTCCGGGAGAGCAGGCCAGTAGGCATATTCCTGTCTTACATCCAGGCAACTTGGGGACTGCTCTCCTGGGCACTGAGAGGGCATCAATCTGGTTGCTTTAGGTCCTTCAGGCCTCAGCTGGGGCTGGGCAAACTTGTACCTGCACAGTTGAGGCCAAACTTCATCTAGTGCCCTATCATCCAAAAAAAAAAAANAATAGTATTTTTAGCTAACTTTTTAAAAGGAGGAATACCAAAATAAAAGAAATATATTCAAGTGCTCAATTTCTCTCTTCCAATTACCTCCTACAATCACCCCAACTAGTCCTTAATCCTAACATCCCAAAGGTTCCGCTGGACAAAGCTAATCACTCTTTTCTACTTGAATCTTTTTTTTTTTTCACTTGGCATTCAGGAAACTGGGATTACTGAAATTTATTTAAAAATCTGGTGTATATATATATATATTTATTTTAAGAAATGAACTCCTGGTACTGGCAACCACATGGATGAGTCTCAAAAGCTGAGTGAAAGAAGTCAGATGCAGTGAGATGCACAGTGCCTGATGCCATTTATATGACATTCTGGAAAAGGCAAAATGACAGAAGACTGATCAGTGGTTGCCAGGAGCTGGGGCAGCCGCAAAGGGGCACAAGGGAAGCTTCTGTATCTTTTTAAAAATTGTATTTGATTTTTAAATCTTTTGCTTATGCCACAGAGCATGTGGGATCTTAGTTTCCCAACCAGGGCTTGAACCTGCTTCTCTGTGTCGGCAGCACAGAGTCTTAACCACTGGACCACCAGGGAAGTCCTGCTTTGTATTTTGAGGGCAGTCATGTGACCGTATGAGCTTGCCAAAAATCAAAGAGCTGTACATTGAAAAAGGGTAAAATTATACTTCAATAAACTTGATACTAAAAAAAAGAAAACTCCAAACCCTCTTGATTGAGTGTGACAAGCCCTTTGCTAAGCCTTGACCTTCAGGGCCACCCTATAAACGGTACAGTACAGTGTGCCCTACCTGACACCTGAGCAACCTGCCCAAGGTCAAGGGGAGGGACAGGAAGAGCCAGACTCAGACCCAGGAGTCTGGGAGCCACCCAAGTGCTTCCGGTTCTCAGTTTGAGGGGATGGATGAGGCAAGTGGCCCCCATGTGTTATGTTCCTCCTGGATGCTGACAGCTTCCCACGTTCTGTCTGCCCCTGACCTCTCCCTTGTGTCTGAGCCCCGTAATCCACCTGCCATCCCTCTCTGAAAGGTTCCCCCATACTGCAGACATAACAAAAGTCAGATCCAACTCTTACATTGTTTCTTTCTTTTTTAAAATGTTTTGGCCATGCAGTGATCAAACCGGTGCCCCCTGCATCAGAAGGGCAGAGTCTCAACCACTGGACTGCAGGGAAAGTCCCTCAGCTCTTGACTTTGACCTCCAACCTCATCATCGGCATCTTAGAAAACGGTATCACCTGCATCCTAGCTGCTCAGTCCCCAACCTTCACTTATTCAGCCCCTCTTCCTCTCACATCTGCATCATACACACTGGCAAATTCTACCAGCTCCACCTTCAAAACATTGCCCGAATCTGATGACTTCTCACCATCGCACCTTTAATGAGTCCAAGATGCCACTGTGCCTTCAGGGCCAGGTACAGCCTCCTTACTGGTCCCACCCGTCTCAAAACCGTCCAGTGAGTTCTCATTACGCTTGAAATGAAATCCAAACCCTTTACGCCAGCCCAAGACCCTGTATAATCCAGCTCTTTCTACCTCTTGTGCCTCGCCATTCACACTCTTCTCTCGCTCAATCCGCACCAGTCACACTGGCACCTTGCTAGACTTCAAACGCACAAGCATGCCCCTGCCTCAGGGCCTTTGCACCTGTCATTCCTGCTGCTTCAATGCTCTTCCACCAGACATCTGCAAGGCTTACTTCATCAGGTCTCTGCTCTGATGTCCCCTCCACTGACAGGCTCCTCCTCCCCTCTCTGCGCCTTTAACCTGCGTTACAGCATTTGCCTCTACCTGATACTATATTGGGCTTTTATTTGATGAGGTCAGCCAACTCAAGAGCAGGATTCAGTGGCATTCACTGATACATCACTGCTGGCACAAGGTGGGNAGGTCTCTGCTCTGATGTCCCCTCCACTGACAGGCTCCTCCTCCCCTCTCTGCGCCTTTAACCTGCGTTACAGCATTTGCCTCTACCTGATACTATATTGGGCTTTTATTTGATGAGGTCAGCCAACTCAAGAGCAGGATTCAGTGGCATTCACTGATACATCACTGCTGGCACAAGGTGGGCACTCAGGGTGCATTTGTAGAAGGAAAGAACCACATGTCCACTATCTGTACCTGGGGTACCACCCTCCCTGCTTAACCTGGTGCAAGCCAGGCTCCACAAGAGAGCTCCCTGCCCTGCCCCCCGATGCCAGTCTGCCACTCTAGGCACGAAGGACACCCCGAGCCTCCCAATTTGGGGGCCATCTACTACCCTGGGCAGAGCAAAGCTTTAAATAGCCCCTCTTTCTTGTTACTTTCAACTAAACCAGACCTAAGTTTACAAGACATCCCAGCACAACACAGAGAAGGGCAAAACAGGTCACCCCCAGGCCCTCCCTGCTCTTTTAAAAATTCAATAGCTGCCTTCATCTCCTCCAGAGGGACTTTATATCTCAGTTGGGCACACAGGCTGGATACAATGGAGCTCTCTGGGTCCTCACTGATAAAACTAGATGCTTGAGGAAAGAGAAGAGACCTGAAAGGCCAATGCCCGATTTTCCAATCCAGGGAAAATGGGGCATTGCCAACTCAGATGCCTCCAACCCCCAGAGGATGCTCAGAATGGTCCGGGAGAGCAGGCCAGTAGGCATATTCCTGTCTTACATCCAGGCAACTTGGGGACTGCTCTCCTGGGCACTGAGAGGGCATCAATCTGGTTGCTTTAGGTCCTTCAGGCCTCAGCTGGGGCTGGGCAAACTTGTACCTGCACAGTTGAGGCCAAACTTCATCTAGTGCCCTATCATCCAAAAAAAAAAAAGCACCTTCCCCAATCTAAAGAGGAAAATAGCTACTTGGCACTTCTCCTTGGTGCTGGGCAAGCCTGAAGCAGCTCCCATGGACCCTGCTGGGGCTTACCTCTTGATGACAAACTGGATGCTGTTGCTGGCTTCCAGGATCTTCCGGAGCTTGGCGATCCCAAAGCAGTTGGGCCTGCGGAGGGAGATGCCTTCAGGCAGCCCCACCACAAACAGCTCCTCTGGGTACATCAGGAACTTGGAGTAGGGCACCTTGACAGGCTCCGAGATGCCAATGGCCTTGGCTGCAGAGATACGGCTGCTGTAGGGCCATCCAGATCTACGGGGCCACGAGCCTCGATTCCCACCTCCCATGTCTGCATGGGGGGGCCGGAGCCCTTTTGAAACTTAGCTCTCAGCTGAACCTTCCTGACCCTCCTGAGAGGTTAAGTACCATCAGCCTCAGTCTTGTGGGTAAGCGACCCAGAGCCCAGAGGACATGTGACTTGTCTTAGGTCCCAGGGTCCCTCAGGTCCCAGGGATGGGAATCCAAGTCAGTGGGACCCTCAATCTTACGTTCAGTCCATGCCCTCATGCCCTGGCAGTGCAGGAGGAACCACTGACAGCTGGTGAAACCTGGTATTGGCTCCACCCAGGTCCACTTGTCCCCGTGCTGCCAGAAAGGGACCTCTGGAAGGCCCCTCTGCCACCATAAATAACCCCAACCCCGTGTGTGGTCCAACACCACGCCTCGGGAACTGGAGAGATCTGAGGCCCAGGCCAGGCACTAGCACTCACTAGTCGTGGGGCCTCAGACAAGCCATGGCACTTCCCCAGGCCTCGATTTTCCTCATCTGTAAAATGGGCACTAGGACACAGGGATTTTGTGAGACAGGATGGGAGAAGGTGTGTGAAGCACCTTGCCAGCGCCTGGCCAACCCCAAGGGCTGAGTGAAGAGTAGGCGTCTCCCCTGCCTTTCTAGTAGGAAAGTCTTGTCGTGCATCCTCCTGAGGACCCTGAATGAGGGTGTCTGTGGGGGACAGAGGGGCAGTTACAGCTGACACAGCGGCCTCTCCAAGCTGAGGCTAAGGCGGACCGTGAGTGTGTGTTGAGGGAGGAGACAGCGGTGCCGTGTTTCAGAGGGTGGGGTTCTCCAGCAGCGCCTCAGTCTTCCCAGGCGGGATGTCTGGAGCTGAGGAGGGGGCTGGGCAGCAGCCCCTGCAGTGCCCCAGCCCTCCCGCTCCTCCCTGTTCAGGGAGCAGCTGGGATGGGGCGGGGGTCAGTCCCTCTAATAACAGGGCAGCTGGAGGGGAGACCCAGATAACCCAACCCTGCCCGGCTCCTTGCTCACCGTATCGGGTGTTGAAAAGCAGCTCCACCTGCTTCCGCAGAGGCCGGATCACGTCGCCGTGACTGTCTGGAAGGCAAAGGGCAGTTTGCTGAGCCTCCCCAGTGGCAGCAGGACCCTGTTTCTCAGCTCGTGTCCCAGCTCTGCTGGCACCAAGGATGCCCTACACTGAGGCTTTGGAAAGGGGAAGGGTGGTGATGGCAGGTAACCCGTTTCCTCTCTGCAGACAGGTCCACAATTCCTGGGCTCAAATATCTGCTTGCAAAATCGGGTCTAGGGCATCACCAGGCCTGAGTGGGAAGTTCTGAGGCCTTAGGATGACCGTGGGACCGTCTACGTGAATGCCGCTCTAGACCAGCACAGTGACTTTTGTATGTATGTGTGTGTACTCAGTCACGTCTGACTCTTTGTAACCCCCCTGGGCTATAGCCCACCAGGTTCCTCTGTCCATGGGATGTTTCAGGCAAGAATACTGAAGTGGGTTGCCATTTCCTCTCCAGGGGACCTTCCTGACCCAGGGACTGAAGCTGCATCTCCTGCACTGCCAGGTGGATTCTTGACCGCTGCACCACCTGGGAAGTCTAGTCAAGCACAGTGACTTAACCAGTGTGTGTACACTAGGCCTGCAAATTGAGTGTGCTGCCACCAGGTGGCAGTAGATCTCTGTTAAAATTTTATAGTCACACTCCCCACGTTTGGGAGACACCCCTCTCCTCTGACACCCACTCATTCCATCCCAGGGGCAGACACAGCCTCATCCTCACCTTGACCTCCCTGCCCGTCCTCCTCCCACTCTGCAAGCTGGGAATGAGCCATGTTCCTGAGACTGAACATGTCTATTGGACCCAAAGCCAATTTTGTGCTTTCAGGCCTCAGTTCGACTTGTTCAGGAAGACTAGGCTCAAACCTCAGCCTTAAAAGCTTTCTGGAAAGAAGTAGGGTGTATATAAAACAAAATAAGAAAGTCAAAACAGGTCTATAAACCTCCTCCCAATTCAAGTAGCCTACAGGACACCCACCCCCAAACTGGTGTCCGGAAGAGACAAAAGGGAGCTGTCGGAAGGGGAGGGGAGGAGGCCTGGGTAGGGAGGGGAGAGAGAAGGGGGAAGCAGACAGTGCCTCACCCTCCACTGGCCTCTCCTCGGGCCGAGGGTCCTCGCCGGGGCCTTTGTCTGAAAGAGAAGAGGGAGCCATGCAGCCACATTCACCATCCCCTGCACCTCCGAAGTGAGGTCAGACAGGCAGGGAGAGCAGGCCGAGTCTGGAGCGTGGCATGGAGACCCCCAGACAGGATCAGGGGCCCCAGTTATGTACAAGCACCCACCCTCGCCTCCATATGAGCTTTCGAGACCGGACACCTTTGGGATGCGTGGCCTGGAGACCAGCCCCATGCCACCCCATCCTTCCTTCCACTGCCTGCCAGGCTCTGCTCCAGGAACAGAGGAAACGTAGCAAGAAGACGCCTGTCCTCCTGGCACGACGCCAGACGCAACACGTGATGTCAGACGGCAGTGCCACCATAAAGAAAAACAGAGGCACAGGACTTCCCTGGGGTCCAGTGGTTAAGGCTTTGCCTTCCAATGCAGGGGCTGTGGATGCGATCCCCGATCAGGGAGCCCACATGGCTCATGGCCAAAAATCCAAAACATAAAACAGTAGCAGTAAGCTCAGTAAAGGTTTTAAAATGGTCTGTATATTAAAAAAAAAATCTTAAAAATGGAGATGGATAAGGGAATGGAGATGTGACGCTATCTAAGGTCATAAGGTTCTAGGGCCTCTGACAAGGTGACTTGACCCTGGCAAGGACTCAACCTTGTCCCCAGATGTGGGCCCAACAGGCAGCAAAGACACGGCACAGGGGACCACGGGAGGTTAGGGCTTAGGCTGTAAGGGGGAGGGGGGAGATTGGCCTTGGGGGGCCGAGGAGAGGAATACGTGGGTCGGATCCAAGAGTCCAGGAAGGAGAGGGACATGGGCAGGGAGAGGGGAGCCTTGTGTGCGGGAAGGGAGGCTGCAAACTCAAGAGATGACAGATTTTGGCAGGAAGATGAGATACAAGTGCAGATGGGAGTGGGGTACGGGGTGGGACCTCCATCAGGAGTGGCTCTTCCGTGCCTGCACTGGAGGAAGGCACAGGGACCTGCAATACTTGAAACCACCAGAAGGGAACTGCAGCTTAGAAGCCTGCCCTGTGTTGCCTCGGGGCCAACCCTTGGATGGCCCTTTTCAGCCCACAGGGCTGGGCCGAGGAGGAGGGGTGGAGAGGGTGGATCCCGGGTCTGCTCTCGGCCAGCTGGTGGAGAGGATGCTAGATGAGAGGGGATGCAGGGACTCCCATGACAGGGAGAGCACCTATGACGTGATCAAGGCCCCACTCTCTTGATGTGGGAAAGAGGGAGCCTGCTTTTTGGATCACCAGACGAGCTGGAGCCTTAGGGTTCAACCCCGAAGGTTCTGGAAGGTTCCATCTCTGCTCAGCCCCTGATTTTAAAAGGGCCAGAGCTTTAGGACTAAACTTTCGTCAGGGAAACAGGTACGCTGTGGGCAGTGGACGCTGGGCCCATCTGACTCTGCCTAGACAGGCAGTTCTGAGGGCTGACATCAATTCCTGGAAACAGTGATGGAAGGTGACCAGGCAGATCACCAGCCCAGCCCCCAGCTCCACACACACAGCTCCCTGTCTTCTCCTTTGTCCCCTCCCCTGCTTCTGTCCCCAGCCTTACCCAGGTGCTGATCCCAAGGGCACCCCCTAAAACACACCCCACACGCTAGGCTCCATCTCAGAGATTGGTCCCCACTGGACGCAACCCACAACCCACATCCTGGGGTTGTGACTTTCTCCTGTGTGTTTCAGCGCAGTGTTCCAGTCTGTCAAGGCCATGGGGAACATCATTCTTGGATGGATGGACCATTCCTCCCCAGGGATCTGCGATCTGCATAATCTTGCTGCCTAAGGTCTCACTGATACACGTTCAAGGAAGGACTGAGCCCTCCAGGACACTGGGGGAAATCTTCCCCACGTGGAGGCTGGGATCCCCCTGGAGCCCCATTTTCTTGCTTGAAATTCAAATAACTTTTTTGTTTTTTGGCAGTGCCGAGTAGCATATGGGATCTCAGTTCCCCAATCAGGGGTCAAACCTTGTGCCCCTTGCATTGGGAGTGGGGAGTCTTAACTACTGAACTGCCAGGGAAGTCCTCAACTACCTTTCATTTAAACTGAACACACTGCTTAGAAGTGTGTTTAGAGTCGAAACCCTTTTGTTTACAAGTCATCAGGAGCTTCTCCAGCCAGCCCAGGGTCAGTTGGAAATGTTGATGGCATAATGAGTCGTCCCACTCCTGTGGCTGACCCCACACGGGGTGCTTTTTGAGGGCTCACAGGGACCCATGTAGACACCCGCCCCGGAACTGTGCCTGGGACGAAGGCACTGTCCACCTGTCTTCGCTTTGGGCAAAACCTCATCTCCAACTCTATGGTCAGCCCATCTTTGTCCGCCGTGACTTCTCACATCCTACAGACGGTGGATCGCGGGTATTACCTGAAGACCCATTCACCAGCAGCAGACCTGGGGACCTGCGATCGCTCCTGACTGCTCTAGACTCCCAGGTCCAGGCCACTCCTCCCTGTTTCCAGACCGCTCTTCCTGAGAGGGGAGGTGGGAGCGGACGAGCAGCAGAGGCGCTCTGCCTTTATTCCGTTGCCACCCATCTGGGCCTGAGGGAAGCCTTCCTATTTATTTTTCTAGCCATTTGTTTATTTTTGGTAGGGGAAAATTAAAGAGTGCAGTACGGCATACAGAGCATGGTAACCAAGCCTCATGGACCCACCAGCTGGAATGAATATATGTGAGCATTCTGTCATATTTGCACATGGTTTTTTAAAACATTAATAAAACGCTAGTGATACTGATTTTACATTTCAAATTTGGAAAAATGCTATCTTGTCCATATCTTTCTGCACTTGCCTCTCACACTGAACCTGACGAGCTTTTCTTTTGCTCTGTTCATTGAAATGCACCTACTATACTTTTGCATGGTGTCCTTAAGTAACATCCACCCCCATCCCCCACCCCCCCGTCCTCATCCCCCCATCAAGCCCACACTGGGGTTTGTTACACGCAAGGGTAACAAACCCCAGCCCTCTTCCTAAAGTTTCCTGCCCTGGCCCTGCAGCCCTTATTACAGAGTTTTCCAAACTCAAATCATTTAAGGACTAATATAATTTTCCACCATGTCTGCAAACCTTGTATAATTTATTATTTATCTTTCTAATGACTTACTTTTCAAAAATGTTAACTATGTATAATTCTTTTTTTATTAATTAAAAAAGTTTTGGTTATACCGCATGGCACGTGGGATCTTAGTTCCCTGACCAGGGATTGAACCCGCAGCCTCTGCAACTGGAAGTGTGCAGTTTTAACCACTGCACCACTGAGGAAGTTCAAATTCTTATTTCTTATTACCTGTGATAACACCTGTTGATAATGGTTGGAGCTGAGCATGTGAGATTCATTAGTCTCAACTTTTTGTGGTTTTGAACATTTCCAAAAAACAAAACATGGAGAACTCCACCCTCCCCCTGCTAATTTCTACCTGCCCAATCATACCTCTTGTCTAAATTATAAGTGTCTGTCTTTCTCTCTAGCCCTCTAGCATCTATTCTCAGCTCCCACGGTCAGAGTGAGTGAGTGTGCGTGCTCAGTTATGTCGGACTTTTCGCGACCCCATGGCCTGCAGCCCGACAGGTTCCTCTATGCATGGAATTCTCCAGGCAAGGAGTGGGTTGCCATTCCCTTCTCCAGGGGATCTTCCCCACCCAGGGATCGAATCTGGGTCTTTCGCACTGCAGGCAGGTTCTTTACTGTCTGAGCCACCAGGGAAGCCCAGCCCATCTCTTACCAGTCAGCATCTCCATCCCATAACCAGAATCTTCTGAGGGCAGATGTCCAGGCATTGAGTCTGTCATTTCCTCAGAGGCTGGGGAAGGGTCTGGAGGCAAAACTCCACATGTTGACAGCATCTTCTGTCTGTCCCACCCTGCCATGGTCCCCAGGGACCCCCAGCCCTGCACGCCTATAGAGCAGGAACCCTCCCCTTGGACTCTGGGAGGGTAGCTGTGCCAGGGGTCAGCGGGGCCCTGAGGGGCCTGGAGCCCTGGGTTTACCCCATACTGACCCTCCAGAGGCCAAGGACATGCCCCACTTCACAGATGTGGAAACTGAGGCTCAGAGGGATCCAGGTCTGGAGTCNTGTCCATATCTTTCTGCACTTGCCTCTCACACTGAACCTGACGAGCTTTTCTTTTGCTCTGTTCATTGAAATGCACCTACTATACTTTTGCATGGTGTCCTTAAGTAACATCCACCCCCATCCCCCACCCCCCCGTCCTCATCCCCCCATCAAGCCCACACTGGGGTTTGTTACACGCAAGGGTAACAAACCCCAGCCCTCTTCCTAAAGTTTCCTGCCCTGGCCCTGCAGCCCTTATTACAGAGTTTTCCAAACTCAAATCATTTAAGGACTAATATAATTTTCCACCATGTCTGCAAACCTTGTATAATTTATTATTTATCTTTCTAATGACTTACTTTTCAAAAATGTTAACTATGTATAATTCTTTTTTTATTAATTAAAAAAGTTTTGGTTATACCGCATGGCACGTGGGATCTTAGTTCCCTGACCAGGGATTGAACCCGCAGCCTCTGCAACTGGAAGTGTGCAGTTTTAACCACTGCACCACTGAGGAAGTTCAAATTCTTATTTCTTATTACCTGTGATAACATCTGTTGATAATGGTTGGAGCTGAGCATGTGAGATTCATTAGTCTCAACTTTTTGTGGTTTTGAACATTTCCAAAAAACAAAACATGGAGAACTCCACCCTCCCCCTGCTAATTTCTACCTGCCCAATCATACCTCTTGTCTAAATTATAAGTGTCTGTCTTTCTCTCTAGCCCTCTAGCATCTATTCTCAGCTCCCACGGTCAGAGTGAGTGAGTGTGCGTGCTCAGTTATGTCGGACTTTTCGCGACCCCATGGCCTGCAGCCCGACAGGTTCCTCTATGCATGGAATTCTCCAGGCAAGGAGTGGGTTGCCATTCCCTTCTCCAGGGGATCTTCCCCACCCAGGGATCGAATCTGGGTCTTTCGCACTGCAGGCAGGTTCTTTACTGTCTGAGCCACCAGGGAAGCCCAGCCCATCTCTTACCAGTCAGCATCTCCATCCCATAACCAGAATCTTCTGAGGGCAGATGTCCAGGCATTGAGTCTGTCATTTCCTCAGAGGCTGGGGAAGGGTCTGGAGGCAAAACTCCACATGTTGACAGCATCTTCTGTCTGTCCCACCCTGCCATGGTCCCCAGGGACCCCCAGCCCTGCACGCCTATAGAGCAGGAACCCTCCCCTTGGACTCTGGGAGGGTAGCTGTGCCAGGGGTCAGCGGGGCCCTGAGGGGCCTGGAGCCCTGGGTTTACCCCATACTGACCCTCCAGAGGCCAAGGACATGCCCCACTTCACAGATGTGGAAACTGAGGCTCAGAGGGATCCAGGTCTGGAGTCAAACTCGAATCTTCTTATTCCAATGACCTTCTCCTTTTTCTTTTTTAATTCTTTCCATTCTGTTTTATTTACTTTTTGGTTGTGCAGCATATAGGACCTTAGTTCTCTGACCAGGGATTGGCCCTGCGCCCCCTGCACTGGCAGTGTGGAGTCGTAACCACTGGGCCACCAGGGAAGTTGCTCTGATGACCTTTGCTTCTCTCCACTCTGCCTCGCAAACCCCAGGGAATCTAGGCCAGAGAGGCGATGGCTGTGGGGACCTTAAGGAAGGTCGGAGCAGAGATCTGACTCCTAGCCCAGAGGGCAGGGATGGCTGCAGAAAACACCCAGAATGCTGTACCCTTTCACGGTCAGACCAGACCAAGAAACAGCGGCCTGGAGACACCTTCTTGGCCGGGGCAGGTGTTAAGGAAACAAAGTGGGTCAGCCCGGGAGGGGACACGTTGGTTGAGGCGGTTCCAGGGCCCCCGTTTTGGGAGCTGCCCCATCTCTGAACATTCAGGTGTGGGCGGCAGGATCAGACCTTACCTGGGACAGTGACCTGGATGATATCCGGATCCTCTGGCTCAATTTTGATGGGTCTCAGCCCACCCAGCTCCCCGGAGGTTCCTGCGAAACGAGAAGGAGACAAGGGATCCGGTCAGGTGGGGCGTGCACTTGGGCCGGTAAGGTAGGTCACTCCTGAACACTCCCCTGTGTGGGACTAGTTAGTAGCAGCAGAAAAAGTCAAGTCAGCTCTGGTGTCTGATCTATAGACTGATGCAATGTATAGACCTGGCCACTGAGACCAGAATCGCCAAGGATGAGGAGGCAGTGGTAGAATCCTACACAAAGCCACCACACCCCACGTGCCCCTCCCCGGCCCCCAGCCTGCTCTGCAGCCAGGAAAGGGGGACAGTGGTGAGCGGGGAAAATTCCTTAGACCTCCAGCAAAGGCTGACGGCGGGAGGAGAAGGGGACGACAGAGATGAGATGGCTGGATGGCATCACCGACTTGATGGACATGAGTTTGCGTAAACTCTGGGAGTTGGTGATGGACAGGAAGGCCTGGCGTGCTGCAGTCCAGGGGGTTGCAAAGAGTCAGACACCACCAAGTGACTGAACTGAACTGAACCAGGCTCATGGTCTGAGCCTGCTTCCTGCCCAGGTCACCCACCGCCCTGACACACGCAGTGGGTTCCAGCTCCTCACCGGGCCCGCAGTCTTCGGAGAGACCGCTCTTGTCTGACCTGTGGGAAGGAAGTCAAGAAACGACTTGGCATCAGTTCTCGTTCTCGCCCTTTAAGCAGTCAGGGGGCCTCGGTGGTTGCCGATCCAGAACACACCCCTGACCGCACTGGCTCCCACCCCAGCAAGACTCCCAGGGCCCCGTTGCCCAGGACAACAGTCTCCTGGCTGCCCCGGCCAAGGCCCTGCTCCCTCTCCTGGGGTGACCTTCCAGGCGCCCATCTTGCCCACCAGCTGGCAGCTCCTGAGGCCTGGGTCTGGCCAGTCTAGGAGCCCCACAGCTTAGCATGGGGTCGGGGTGTGATCAGGGCTTGCTGGTGGGGGGGGGACTGAGAGCTGCAGGGACCACCAGCCTGGAGTGGGTTGAGGGCTCTGGGGAAGGGGAAAGTGAAGCTGGGGAGGGCCCTGGGTTGGACGATTCAGTTCATTCACAGAGCACCGTCAGGGCAGAACCGAACCGGACAAGGGGACTCCGGGACAGACGGCCCATCCCTGGCGCCCAGGAACCCAGGGCCTCCGTGGGGACATTGGTGAAGGGTGACCAGGCCATGAGCGGAGTGCAGGGCCTTGTGGCCACGCAGGGCAGACACCGGTCTAGTCTGGGTGGCAGGGAAGGTTTCTTAGATCCCAAGGGGTGACGAGAGTCCTCTGAGTGGAAGAAAATCAGCGGAGTCTCTGTGCTCCATTGAGGTCCCTGTAGAGTCTCCTGGGCCCGCAGTGGGGAGGGGCACACGGTGTCTGTGTGGGATGGCCCCGTGCGGGGTGTCCAGGTGGAGGGAGCCGGCCTGTCCCTGCTCCTCCCCGCAGAGCTGCGGTGGGGACGGCAGATGGCCTTACCGGGCGGTCCCAGCCAGGTCCAGGACGGCAGCACGGGCCACCTCCGTAGAGGCGTCCTCTGGTGGGCTAGCTGGCTCCAGCTTTGTGGGGTCTTTGGTAAACTTGTTCCCTGGTGGGGAGAGCCAGGGAGGGGCAGGGCGGTCAGGGAGGAGGCTCACCAGCCTTCTCGGCCTGGGGGGTGCCTGGGGGCAGTTGCTGGGGGGCGCCCCTCATGTGCGGCCTGGCCTCCGCCCCTCCCCGTGGTCTCTGTACCCAGCCGAGCTGGGAAGGGGTCCAGGGAGAGAGACCCCTCCTGGGATGAGAACCAAGGATGGCAAGGATCTCAGAGCACTGGGCAGGAAGCAGCTGGAAATGACCACCCTGACTGCACATGTGCTACTGGGGCTCAGGGAGCCCTTGGGAAAGGGGCGGCATCTCCCCAAGGATGTGCCACGGGACCACCCTCTACATTCAGTTATTCCAGTAACCCAGAGCACCAACTCAGAGGACGGAGCTCTTACCACTTCACGGATGTGGAAACTGAGGCCCATATGACCTTGCCCAAGGTCATAAAGCTGGGGGAGGCAGGGACCCAGATACATTGCACCCCAAGATGCGAGCTCCCTCTGCTGTACCCAGCAGAGCCCACCTCTTCTTCGTGAAAGGCGGCCCGCCCACTGCTCAAGGCCTGGGCACTTGGGTTTGCATCCAGACCCTGGAGCTCAGTAGCTAGACTTCAGGGAAAATAACAGAACCCACTTAAGAGACTATTGAAAACGAAAAGTTAAAAATGCTCACAGCTGAGGAGCGTACCTCTCACATGTTCACATTTGACAACATTTGGGGCTGGGTGTCCTGATAGTCTGTCTGCACCTGGGAGCTGGGGGCCCCCATGTCTGCCCCAGAATGCAGAAGCCAGCACCAGGCTCCGCTCCCACCCCAGGGTCCGGTGTGATGGCAGCTCAGGCACTCAGGGGCATCAGTTTGGCGGCTTTAGAACTAACTGGACAGTCCCCACACATACCTGTGAAAATTCGCTCGTCAAACATCCTGGGGAGAGAGGAGAGACGGGCATGAGAGGGGAGCCGGGCTCAGGTCCCTTCCAGAACGGTCACTCTAGTCCCACACGCAGGCTGCAGCTGCAGACCTGGGCCCCGGACTGGCCACATATGGGGGCAGGAGAGGGCACAGTCCAGAAGAGCGAGATACCACCAACAGCCAGACGCCCCAAACCACTTCTCCACAGTCAGGGGAGGCATCGATTGGCCAGGCCCTGGGGGTCCCGGAGGGTCCCACCTATTCATCATGACACCCGGGGGGCGGGGGGCGGGCTTCCTACAGACTCCAGTTCTCCTTGGCTGCAGCTGGAGATAACTCACCACAGCCTTTACCCAC
Source organism: Neotragus moschatus (assembly GCA_006410615.1). Taxonomy (NCBI): domain Eukaryota; kingdom Metazoa; phylum Chordata; class Mammalia; order Artiodactyla; family Bovidae; genus Neotragus; species Neotragus moschatus. The sequence goes on from SJYA01003056.1 coordinate 2,817,122, forward strand.
CAACACCTGGGTCTCAGCGACAGGAGACCCCGATCCCTCAGCACAGGCCGGGCTTGTCCCAGATTGTAGCCTGGTAGGGTGATGCATGGGACCTCTTAGGGGTGTCTCAGAACCCTACGGGACCCAAGCAGGGAGGGGGTCGGAAAAGACTTCCTGGAGCTCAGATGAGAGGCCTGAGAGGTGGGCCAGGTAGAGACACGGGGGAGGGCTCGCAGTTCCACCAGAGGTGTCCCATGGGAGGTGACCAGCCTGCAGCGCTGTCCCCAGGCAGGTGGTCTCTACCCATGGGCAAAGGGAGCCTCCAGGAGGGCATGGCACCCTTGGACCACCCCGTCAGCACAGAGAGAGCGAACTGCACCGGGGATGGCTGATGGCCCAGGGGCCATGCAGGGACTCCTGAGTCATTCTGATAAGACACCTGGAATTCTTATTCCAGGAAACAAGGATGGAGTAAAGGTCGGCAAGGCTAGCCACCTGCCTCCAGGGCTGCTGTTCTCTCTGCTTTGCTCCCAGCCCCGACCAGGGTGGCCCCCAGCAGGCTGAGGAGCTTCCCGCAGCTGGTCGGGGGGCAAGGGTACGGCTGCAGTACAGCCTGTGTGCGAAGGGGCGGCTGGACAAGGGGCCAGGGCCTGCATACTAAACTCAGGCTGCAGAGGTGACGTGGGACAAATGAAGGGATGTGTGTGTGTGTTAGTGGCTCAGTCATGTCTGACACTTTGCAGCCCCATGGATTGTATAGCCCGCCAGGCTTCTCCGTCCATGGGATTCTCCAGGCAAGAACACTGGAGTAGGTTGCCATGCTCCCTACAGGGGAATCTTCCCGACCCAGGGGTTGAACCCGGGTCTCCGGCATTGCAGGTGGATTCTTTACCCTCTGGCCACCAGGGAAGCTCCCCAAAGAAAGGGATGTCTGAGTCAAAATACAACGGGACCCAACAGTGCCTAAGGCAGACCCAGAGGGAAATTCAAACAGAGGCAAAAAGGTTGGTGACACAAGGCAGAGCCTGGGTGGCCGGGGCAGGGAGCCTCCAAGCAAGATAGATGCCTTCTCTTATTCTGAGAGGTCTCTGGCTCCTCCGATGCCCCTGGAGGCTCATACTTGTCGGGGTCCCCCGAGGCTGAGCAGCAGCTGCAGGAAGGAATTCTGAGGACACCTGCCTTCTTCTCTGAACCACTTCTTCAGCCCCGCCCAGCGATGGGAGGCTGCCAGCATTACTGCCACATTTACTTATCAGGGAGCACAGGGGAGGGGGCTCGCGACCTCGGCCTGCAGTTCCTGGTAGACCTGGAGGCAGCGGGCAGATGACAAGGAGAAGGTCTGACGTGGGAAGCCCCTAAGCCCCTTACTCACACCTATTTAGTCTCCAATCAGTGTAATGAGGCTTGAACAATCATCGGCCCCATTTTACCGATGAGGCAAGTGGGGCACAGAGCAGTTCAGTAACTTGCCCAAGGACACACAGCTGGGAAATGGTAGGGCCATTCAAACCTAGGCTGTCGGTATGGATATGCTCAAGTACTCTTCTGTGTGGAGGGAGATGAGGTCAGGGGAAAGGCCTTGTGTTTGCTGAGCAGCTACTACAGGCCAGGTATGTTACGTCCACCTAATTTTAGAATGAGAAAAACCTGAAAGGTGGGGCATCATTTTTTTAAAAAAAATATCTATTTCGCTGGGCCGGGACTTAGTTGCGGCATGTGGGATCTTTAGCCGTGCATGCAAATTCTTACTTGTGGCATGCGGGATCTAGTTCCCCGACCAGGGATCAAACCCAGGCCCCCTGCGTTGGGAACGCAGTGTCTTAGCCACTGGACTATGTCAGTCGGGGCTGCGGGCCCCATTATCTCTGTTTTTACAAATGAAGACACTAAGGCTTAGAAGAGAACTGCTATTCAAGGTTATCACACAGAGTGTGATTTCAAGCCTGGTCTCCCTGATTCCAACCCTCCTCCTCCGGGAAGTCCCACAGGCTTGCTCTGATGTCACCGAGTCTGCACCTGAAAACATGTTGTTTTGATTCTCCCAGGACTCATCACGGGAGTGACCATCACTCCTGGGGGTAGGTGAGGACTATGCCTGTTGTTTCATGAGGTCCTCAGCAGAGCTCAGTGAAGGGCTTGGCCTTCAGGAGGCGCCTGGCAAATACTAGTGAAGGGTTAAACGAACTAGTTTGGATAAAGGGAGATGAAGGTGAGTCACAGCAAGGACACAAATACCATGGTCAGGCATGTAAAGGGTCACTGGGATGTCCTTGCTGCTTTCTGTACCCCCTCTCTCGCTACCAGGAGTCAAGTGAAGGCAAAGGACCCAGGCAGCAGCAAGAGAGATTTAAGCTAGACAACAGTAGGCACTTCCTGAAAGAAGGATGCTTGATTTCAATTTACCTCCAGAGTGATTTATCAAGTGGGATCCCCGCCCCGGGGAAGGGGTTCAGAGGGCACAAGAGGCGGCTCAGAGGTGGTCCCACTGCCACTGTGTGACGGCGGGCTCGTGGGGGAACTGATGGGGGGAAGAAGCCACCTGCTGCCAGAGGGGTAAATTCCTTCTGAGTGAGGATAGGGGACGGCTTCCAGGCAGGAAAGGGAGTCTTGAAAGACAAGACAGGTGGGAAGGAGGGTGGGAAGCAGCTCCAGGCANGAGGTGGTCCCACTGCCACTGTGTGACGGCGGGCTCGTGGGGGAACTGATGGGGGGAAGAAGCCACCTGCTGCCAGAGGGGTAAATTCCTTCTGAGTGAGGATAGGGGACGGCTTCCAGGCAGGAAAGGGAGTCTTGAAAGACAAGACAGGTGGGAAGGAGGGTGGGAAGCAGCTCCAGGCAGAGGGAAGGGTTTCAGCAAAGGATGGAGACAGGTGAGGCGGCAGGAGCTCAGAGAACCAGGAGCAAAGGTGGAAAGAAACCGAGGTGTGTATGAAGGTGGCTGACAGATGACAGCCGGGCACCCTGGGAGCGGCCACATGGTGAAGGGTTCTGAGCGGGGGTCCCCCACCGTTAGAGCTGGTTTTCAGAGTCACCACCCCCAGTGGCAGCGAGATGCCTGCCCAGCTCTGGGCCATGCTCAGCCTCCTCTGCTGGTGATCCCTCTTCTTCCCAACCCCAGCCTCTAACATGGGGATCCCAGGGTCCAATGTGGGCCCTCTTCTCTTCTCACCTCTATTTCTCTCCTCTGCCTTCCTGTGATCCCTTCCTGGACCACACTGCCAACTCTCGAGATTTCTTTTTTTTTTTTTTCCTCTTGGCCATGCTGCGCGGCATGAGGGATCTTAGTTCCCTGACCAGGGATTGAACCCAAGTCCCCTGCGCCGGGAGCGTGAAGTCTTAACCACTGGACCTCCAGGGAGTCTGCAATTCTCAGATTTCTATCTCCAACTCAGACCTGAGCCTCCGACCTCTCAGTGGGGCCCCTGAAAATTTCATCTCCTGAGCATCTCCAAGATGAACTCAAGCAGCCATGTGGGGCTGGTCCTTCTTTCCTGCCCCCCACCTCATTTCCACGGTCCACCCACCAGCACACGCCATCGGCATCACCGCTCAGATTCGATCCCCAATCCAGCCACTCCTCTCCCTCCGCGCATCATGCCAACCAGGCCTGAGGCCGCAGCCACCAGCTCACACCAGTCTCCCCCAGCAGCCAGGCTGGCATCCAGCAACCCTACAGAGGTCCTTCCCAAAGCTCCAGAACAATTCCACGCTCTCAAAGACAATCCTCACCCTCTGGAACCCCGGGGTGTCTGGGCTGCTCACTGAGGTCAATTCTTTTGCCCAGATACTGCTCAGCTGGGTGCAGGTAGCCCTTCTCAGTCTCCAGGTCTGGCTTAAGCAATGGGACCTTCAGAGGCCCCCTGACCACCTTCAACAGGTATTCAGCCCCCCTCCACCACCATTTTTCCTTTCTCCCAAGACCCTGTTTATTTCTTTCACTCTAAGAAATCAGACAGCACAAGTCCAAATTTGGACAAGCACTTCCTTCCATCCACCCATCCACCCATCCATCCACCTGTTCCACAGATAGGTACTGGCATCTCGTACATACCAGGGACTGCTGTGGGTACCGGGGATTCGGCAACGAGCCCCAGCCCCAGCTCACAGCCTAGCGCATCAAACATGCAAGCAGGCCCGTGAGGCCACGCACACGGTGGGAGCGCGCCCCTGGAGAGCTCCCGGAACAGATGCCTGGGAGGGGGCCGACGCCATCAGTGCCGCTGGAGGCAGGGCCCTGGACAGAATGGCCTCTGGCCCCCTCCCTGTCATCTCTATTTAGGAGGAAGCATCCCAGGAAGTCTGGCCTTGCCTGGAGACGCAGGCTCCGCAGCAGCAGCGAGTTGAGCCGGATATGAGGGCAAGGCCCCCGGCGGGAGTTGGGAGACAAGGTCGGGATCGGGGGTGCAGGGTAGGTCTAGGTCTAGGAGGCAGGGGCTGCCATTTTGGAGTCCGTCGTGCCTGCCCTCTCCCACCCACCTGCACCAGGGAAACCGATCACCTGGAAGAGCAGGAAAGGCAGACAAACTACCAGCAGGCAGGGCCACCCAACGGGAGGCGCCGAGACGAGAGGCTGGCCCATCCCACCCGAGCTCAGGGGGACTCCCCTCTGAAGGCAGTTAAGAGCAAAGGCCTCAGCTCTCCTTCACTGTTTCTCTTTAGATACACAGTCGTGTCCAACTCTTCTGTGACCCCACAGATGTAGCCCGCCAGGCTCCTCTGTCCATGGGACTTCCCAGGCAAGAATACTGGAGTAGGCTGCCATTTTCTCCTCCAGGGGATCTTCCTGACCCAGGGATGGAACCTGCGTCTCTTGCACTGGCAGTTGGATTCTTCACCACTGCACCACCGTGAAACCCTTGGGTCTTCTTTAGGGGCAGGAGAACACCTCTGAGAACTTAGCAAGTGCCCACTTGGGCCAAGCACTGTGCCTCCATTTTTCCATTTCATTCTCAGAAGAGGCCAGAAGGAGGAGGCCACACAACTTTCAGGGAATCCCTTCGTTCACCCCAACCCCTTGTCACCGCCCTAGGGCCCCACTTCATGCCTGTTGCTCCCCCCTGCCCCGCTCTGCCACCCCGGTACCCTGCTCCCCCCTGCCCCGCTCTGCCACCCCGGTACCCTGCTCCCCCTGCCCCGCTCTGCCACCCCGGTACCCCGAGCCCAGGCTCCGCTGCTCCCCGCCCCTACCTCTTAATGACAAAGTGGATGCTGTGTCGCTCCTCCAGGATCCGCTTCAGCTTGGGGACTCCATAGGTGCAGGGGCGCTTGAAGGGGATCTTGTCTGGGATGCCCACGATCTCCACAGCCTCCGGGTCGCAGGCGATCTTCCTGTAGGGGACGGGGACCATGTGGTCCAGGCCCAGGGCTTCCGCTGGAAGGGCAACGGCAAGGCTGAACACGGGATGGAGGCTGTGGGACATGCGGGGCCCCAGGGCCTGGTCATCACCACCTCCCACCTCCCAGGTACCAACCACTCTGGCCACACAGCAGCCAGAGGGGATCCTCCTGAAATATGTCACTCTGCCCTTTAAAAAATGCCCATAGTCTCCCATCTCACTCAGCAACAGCCAAAGTCCCACAAAGCCCTATGTGACCAGAACCTCAGCCTTATCTCCCTTCTTTCATCACTCTCTGCTTGGACGCCCTAGTCTCCCCAGCTTTCTTTTTGTCATGTGAGATCTTAGTTCCCCGATCAGGAATTGGAGGGCAAAGTCTTAATCACTGGACCACCAGGGAAGTCCTCTCCAGCCTCCCTGTTTCTTCCCTAACGGGCCAGGCACACACTCACCCCAGGGCCTTTGCACGTGCTCTTTAGGTCTACTCAGACACTCTTCTCCCAGATCACAATAGCCTGCCTTCCCTCCCTCTCTCCATTCAAGCATCCTCTCAACTGTCACCTTACTAGCCTAAAGCAGCCCCCTCCATCCCTCCCAAGCCCACCCTGCTTTGTTTTTCATCCCACATTTATCATAACGTAACATTATAAACATATTTATCTGTGCGTTGGTTCAGTCTGGGAAGCAACTAGGGCAGGACACACAGGAGCTGCTCCCTGTGTATCTGGGAGTCAATGAGCGGCTTCAGGAAGCTTCCAGGCTCACGCTGGGCTCTTGGCAAGATGCTTCCGGTCATACAGGTATACTCTTTCCTCCAGGGAGGGGCCCAGTATGCCGCTCACTCGTCAGTGACATAGATGAGGCACCGCTGGAAGCTGACAGCTCTGCCAACAGCAGTGTGCATGGAATCTGAGCTTGGGAAGCAGTTTTTTCTTCCAGACCATTCGGTACGGTCCTACCATTTCAGTCGCTCATACACCCCAGCTTCTCCTTTCTGCTCTTTTTTAGTATTTTAAAGGTTTAATTAATTAATTTGACTGCATCAAGTCTTAGTTGTGGCAGGCAGGATCTTTCCTTGTGATGTGTGGGCTCAGTAGTTGACACGTGTGGGCTTAGCTGCTCTACGGTATGTGGGATCTTAGTTCCCCAACCAGGGATCGAACCCACGCTCCTTGAATTGCAAGGTGGATTCTTAACCACTGGGCCATCAGGGAAGTCCCTTAGCTCCTCCTCTCCATTTATTCTCTCACCCAGTGGTTTTGAATGCCTAGTATGTGTTTGATGGTGCTATCATGGGGCACCAAAGCCTGGGAGATAAAGCCGGGCCGGGTGTCCACTTCGCTGTGGCTTGCCCAAGTGTGTCTCCAGCCTGTCCCAAGGCCTCGCCAGCTCCCCTCTGCCCCTCAAGCCACTCTCCATCCTGGCCTGGCTCCTCGGGTCACGCCAGGCTTCATCTGCATCCAGACAAGTGCCAGCCCAGACCTGGACCATCTTTCCTGTCATCAGCCACGCGGGGTCCCAGGCAGGGCAGAGTCTCCATCCAGGACGCTCCCTGAGGCGCCGCCAAGACTGTTTCTCTGTTGACGCAGCCTAGGTCTGCGTGGGCGGCTTTGGCAGCCAGATCCCACTGTGAAGATCACACTTGGCTCGTTGTCTAATTAAACCCTCGAAATCTCGGCAGCTGTCAAACCATTTCTCCGCGCCGCCCCCCACCGGTTCCCGAGCATCACCAGCCATCCTCCCAGCCTTGGCACTTGAGTGATGGGTTCTTGGGTTTTTCGAGTCCATGTGAAGCCAACTTCGCTTGGGTTCATCTGACTTACTGGGCCTGTCCTGCCACCAGTCCGGACAGAGATCTGGTTCGCAGAAGCCCCAGCTCCTGACTGCTTGGAAGGGGAGGACAGAGCCCCCATGTACAATCCTTGGGTCATTTCAATCTCTCCTCAGTGGTAGAGATGTTGAGGCTTCCTGAAGCCTAGGGTCCCTTCATTCCTTTTCTGTTTTTTTCTCTTTGAACCCCCAGCCCCATCACTGGCCCACTTCACCCAGAGCTGGGAGCTGAAACGGCAAGGGTGGGGACCAGGAACAAGATCTGCAAGTCCTGGGTCTGAGGGATGCTTCAGGCGTCCAGCCAACGTCCCCACCCACCCAGAGGGTCTCCCAATACTCACAGAGGGGGCAGCTTCTCCCCTGGGGAGCCGAAGGGACAACTCAGAGGGAGCCCTGGCCGGAGGAGGAGCAAGGTCTCAACCACTTCAACCCCAACACTCCTCCTTGGATTTGGCCACGGTGGTGGGCCCAGGTGCTGGCCTCGGGGACAGGCGCAACATTTTGGAAACATCCAGCACACACAATAGGCTAAAGACTGGCACCTGCCGTGCCTGCGTGGTGAGGGCAGAACCCACCCACTGCAGATGGAGCNACCACTTCAACCCCAACACTCCTCCTTGGATTTGGCCACGGTGGTGGGCCCAGGTGCTGGCCTCGGGGACAGGCGCAACATTTTGGAAACATCCAGCACACACAATAGGCTAAAGACTGGCACCTGCCGTGCCTGCGTGGTGAGGGCAGAACCCACCCACTGCAGATGGAGCCAGCCTTCACCAGCTACCCTCTCCCTGCTCCCCCATCCGGCTCATACCTGCCTGGGGAGGGAGGGGAGAAACTCAGGCGCTGACAGCCCTCTGCAGTACCTGGCCTTGCTCAGACCCACCCCAACCCACCAGCCCATCAAGCCCACGTGACTCAAGTCTCCCCAGCCCCAGGGTGGATCAAAGAACACCTCCTCCAGGAAGCCNAGGGGAGAAACTCAGGCGCTGACAGCCCTCTGCAGTACCTGGCCTTGCTCAGACCCACCCCAACCCACCAGCCCATCAAGCCCACGTGACTCAAGTCTCCCCAGCCCCAGGGTGGATCAAAGAACACCTCCTCCAGGAAGCCACCTCTGACTCCCCAAGCCTGGCTCTGAGTCATCTTCCCTTTCTAAAGCCCCCCGCCCCTGCACGCTACTACACACCAGCACGTCCTACCTTTTACCACCGCGCACAGGGTCAGGGGCTCAAAACGCGTGACTGAGAAGTGAGCCGAGAGATCAGTGAGCGAGAACCAAAATGAAGGGAAACAGGGGGCTTCCCTGCAGACTCACTGGTGAAGAATCCACCTGCCAGTGCAGGAGACATGGGTCCAATCCCTGATGTGGGAAGATCCCACACGTCTCGGGGCAACTAAGCCCGTGCCCCACAGCTACTGGGTCTGCGCCCTAGAGCCTGTGCTCGCGACAAGAGAAGCCCACACACCACGCCTAGAGAGCAGCCCCCGAGCCTCGCAACTAGAGAAAAGCCTGTGCAGCAACAAAGACCCAGCACAGACAAAATAAATAAATAAAATTAAATTTTTAAAAAACCGGGAAGAAGCAAGTGCGATATGTGATACAGCAAGGACACATGAGATCGTCAACCCTGGTGTGTGTGTCTGTGTCTGTGTGTGTGTGTGTGTGTGTGTGTGTGTGTGTGTGTGTGTATGTGTGTGTGCGCGCGTATACGTAGTTGCTTCAGTTGTGTCCGACTCTCTGAGACCACATGGACTATAGCCCGCCAGGCTTCTCTGTCCAGGTGATAATACTGGAGTGGGTTCCCTTTTCTCCTCCAGGGAATCTCCTCGAACCCAGGGATCAAACCCGTATCTCCTATGCCTCCTGCACTGGCAGGTGGACGCCTCGCTGCTGAGCCACTTGGGAATCCTTCTGGCAAGTTGCCAAATCCCTGGAGTGGGTCGTGGGAACTGCAGACGGGTAGACAAGTTGGACAGAAGTGTGGGGACCCTGGGGATCCATGACCTGCAAATGGTGCCTGAAGTAGGGGTGTGGTCTTAGGGGACTGAGCCCTTAACCTGGGGGGGACGCGCATCTGTAACTACAGGGAGTTAGGGTCAGAAATAAAACAAGATGTAGGGCCCCCAGCTGGTGTTCACAGAGAACTGCAGGGCTGCGTGGCGTGGGAAACAGATTTCTATTGTCAGAAGTGTTGTGAGCAGAGAAAGAGGGTTTTTTTTTTCAGCCAAGCAGTGGGGAAGAGGAGCTGGCCAGGTGGCTCAGTGGTCATGAATCCACCTGCCAAGCAGGAGACTTGGGTTTGATCCCTGGGTCAGGAAGATCCCCTGCAGAAGGAAATGGCAACCCACTCCATTATGCTTGCCTGGAGAATCCCATGGACGGAGGAGCCTGGAGGGCTATAGTCCATGGGGCCGCAAAAGAGTCAGACATGACTTAGTGATTGAACAGCAGCAAGGAGGGGAGCCGCCTTGATTTGGGGCTGGTCTGGTTATGGTGAGAAGGTCAAGGTTAGGGAGGACTGGGCAACTCCAGGGCACCTGGCAAGTGGCTGTGAACTCCCAGGGCAGTGCTCTCCCTGACCCCACAGGTGCAGCAGTTCCCAGGCTCTGGACCCTCCTCTCTGTCCCTGTAGCTCTGGGCGGTGCCCCCTCCCCTGGCCCCCTGCTTCCGTCTCCCCGAGCAGAGGGACCACCCCCTGGGGGGGCTGCACGATGCTGGTGAGTTCAGTGACGTCACAGCTGCAAGCCGAGTGATCTGGGGGTACCTGCGTCTCCTCACCCCACCCTGGCCAGAGCCACACTGCATCTGACCAGAGTGGGGCTCACAGGCAGAGCCCCACAGAGGCTGAGCCAGTCAGTGAGGGCGAGACGCGGCTGCTGATGGGACACAGGGGACCAGGTGTGGGAGGGGACTTGGGGATCCCAGGTCTCAGCACGAGTTTACAGGTCTGACCCCTGCCTCCGAGCTGACCAGTGGCTGCCCTGTACACTTGGCTAAAGCACCACCATGTGCAAGACCCCCAACCCTGGCCCCAGGTACCAGCTGTGTCTGTGTTCCGGAATACTGTGAGCCGACACGTGCTCTGAGCCTGGCTCTGGCCTGGGTGCCGGGGCCCCTCATGGGGACAGATACAGACACAGTGCATAAAGCATGCGGCACGGAACAGAGAGGAAACCACCGGTGTTTTAAGGGCCCAGACTGAGTTTTGAAGAACAAGTAAAGTCTTGTCCGAAAAACCTGCAAAGGGCTCGCCAGGCAGGGGGCACGCCAGGAAGGGGGGCACAAATAAGGTGGCAGGATATGGCACGGTGTGACGGGGAACTTGTGGGCACGCAAGGCTGACATTTTTCTGGATGGTCCCCTAGATGGGCAGTCGCCCCACCGTGCTTCCGGCCCGCCTCCCACAGGTGAGTCAAAGTCTGGGGCTATGCCATCAGTCCCGCCTGCCCCCTCAACCCCGGGGAATCTGGAAGGGAAATATTGACACAACCACCCCCTCCCCAGACAGGAGATGACATTTGTGTTGACGGCGTGCGGGTACCAGCATATGGCTTCCGCTGTCATGTTGGGGAACACGAGTGATTGCCACATAATGAGCTGCTCAGCACGCTGCCGGGGCCGCCCTGCGGCCCGCGCCGCCCACTCACCATATCTGCTGTTGAACAGGATCTGCACGCACTCCCGTAGGGTGTTGATGTCCTCGGTTTCCTTTATGAAGGCGTCCCATTTCTCTATCAAAACACAGGAGGGACAAGTGAGGCCCATCTGAGCAGGGACCTCACGGTCTGGAGGCCACTGGCCTCTATCCAGCCACTGCATGGGTGTGTGCAGTTTCTGGGGTCCTGCCTGACTCTGTGCGACCCCATGGACTGCCTCACGCCAGGCCCCTTTGTCCACAGGTTTCTCCAAGCAAGAATCTTGGAGTCGGTTGCCACGCCCTCCTCCTCCAGGGGATCGTCCCAACCCAGGAATCGAACTCGTGTCTCCTGCATTGCAGGTGGATTCTTTACCCACTGGGCCACTTGGGAAGCCCCTGGTCCACCCCTTGGGCAGTGCGTATTATGCAGGCGCAGCCAGTCCATCCTGGGCCTCTCCTGAGTCCCGACCTTCAAAACCTAACCATCACGTCTGGTGCATCTGGGTTCTCACCCAGCTTTGGCCTTGTCGGCATCCCCCCAAACCCTCAGCCCTGCTGGCCTTTCCCACAAAGCCAAAGTCTCTGCCTCAATTTAGCATGAATCACTAAAGAGATATTTGGTTCATTAAAATTATAAAAGGAACATCTTTAATTTATTAAGCAGTTATCTGAGCTAAGTACTTCATACATATGTAACATCCTAGTTGGGGCTTCCCAAGTGGCACTGCTGCTGCTGCTGCTAAGTCGCTTCAGTCGTGTCCGACTCAGTGCGACCCCACAGACGGAAGCCCACCAGGGTCCCCCATCCCTGGGATTCTCCAGGCAAGAGTACTGGAGTGGGCTGCCATTGCCAGGTGGCGCTAGTGGTAAAGAACCCTCCTGCCAGTGTGGGAGATGTAGGAGATGCGGGTTCAGTCCCCGGATCGGGAAGATCCCCTGGAGGAGGGCATGGCAACCCACTCCAGTGTTCTTGTCTGGAGAATCCCATGGACAGAGAAGCCTGGCGGGCTACAGCCCACGGGGTTGCAAAGAGTTGGACGTGACAGAAGCAATTTAGCACATAGAATCCTAATTAATCCCTCAAAACAATTTGTAAACATAGATAGCAAACGCAGCATTATTTCCATTTCGTATGTGGGAAAACTGAGTCTCAGACAGGCTGAGTAACTTGCCTGAGATCACCCCGCTAGTACCTGGTTTCTTAACAAACCTCTCATCAAAGTGAGGCTGAGACCTCCACAAGGCAAAGTTGTTGCAAAGTCTTACTTCATCCTTTTTTTTGAGTATAAATGAATTCCACATTTTCCTGTCCCCTATACTGCGTGGTACTTTAAAAATGTGTCCACAGGACTTCCCTGGTGGTCCAGGGGCTAAGACTCTGGACTCCCAAAGCGGGGGGCCTGGGGTTGATCCCTGGTCAGGGAACCAGATCCCACAAGCCACAACTGAGAGTTCACGAGCCCCAAGTAAAGACCCTGCGTGCTGCAACGAAGACTGGCAGAGCCGAACAAACAAATAAATATGTTCATAAGAAGCCTCTCCCTTGCTTGAAAGGGCTGAAATTAAAACAAAAAATATCTATCCATCTGGCCACATATTTCTCGGACACCTGTTCTTTCACGAGGTGGAGTTTAATTCCTCTCTCTCTGTTTTGAGTATGAACTGGATCAAGTTCTTGGCTTCTTCTTCTTTTTTTTTTTATGGCCATGTCATGCAGCTTGCAGGATGTGAGTTCCCTGACCAGGGACTATACCTGTGCCCCCTGCAGGGGAAGCATGGAGTCCTAACCACTGGATCGCCAGGAAGTCCCAAATTCCTGGCTTCTAATGGGTAGAACTGGGAAGAAGGCAATGGCACCCCACTCCAGTACTCTTGCCTGGAAAATCCCATGGATGGAGGAGCCTGGTAGGCTGTAGTTCACGGGGTCGCTAAGAGTCGGACACGATTGAGCGACTTCCCTTTCACTTTTCACTTTCATGCACTGGAGAGGAAATCGCAACCCACTCCAGTGTTCTTGCCTGGAGAATCCCATGGATGGCGGAGCCTGGTGTGCTGCCGTCCATGGGGTCGCACAGAGTCGGACACGACTGAAGCGACTTAGCAGCAGCAATGGGTAGAACATGGAAGAAGTGACAAGTGATTTCTGAGGGTGGGTCATAAAAGACCTGTGGCACCCTCCTTACTCTCTCAGGTCACTAATCCCAGGAAGCCAGCTGCCACATTGTAAGGGTACTCAAGCAGCCTTGCAGAGGCCCACGTAGTAAGGAATACGAATCCAGCCAACAGCCACATGGGCGAGCTTGAGGTGGATTCTCCAGCCCCAGTTGAGCCTTCAGATAACAACAGCCCCAGCTGACATCTTGATCAACAGCCTCATGAGAGATACCAGAACCACAAGCGCCTGGCTACACTGCTCCTGAATTCCTGACCCACAGAAGCCATAAGGCATCAAGGCTTGGCGTTTTAAGTTTGGGGGCAATTTGTCATGCAGCACTGTGTAACTATTACATACTGGTTTTACGCACAAGTCCCTTGTGCGGTGCTGGTCCTCCCAGCTCTCACAAAGACTCAGGGGACACACATCCACGTCGGGAAGCACCACCCCAGTCCTGGACCCCCACTCTGGACAGGGTGCTGCCACGGGCACTGTCCTACCTGACTTGTCATGGACGATGGAGAAGAGGACCCGCTTAGAGGCGTGGACATTCTGAATGAGAGGACCGCCAGGGCCAGTGGGCTTCTGTCCTGGACAAGGGAGCGGGAAGGCACAGGCTCAAGGTGGGCCCTAAGAGGGGTTCCCCTAGATCTGGCCTGGGGGCACAGGTCGGGGCATTGGGGCAACATTTCCCCCACCAGTGAGAACCCAGCACTGAGCCCCGTGATCAGGAACTCAAGGCAGCTTCGCTGACCAGAGGCCTGAGACATTCTGTAGCAGAGTCTGCTCTCCGGACGGCATATGGAGAAGGGCAGAATCCCAGGTCACCTTTTACAGGTGGGGATGCTTGTTTCCGGCATATAAGCCCTGTCCTCCTGCTCAGCCCACACATCTGTGGAGGGGAGGGTGGGGTCCCTTTTTCTCCTTCTCGTAACTTATCAGCACCTACTCCACGTCAAGCTTTGCCCTCTGGGCTGTAGTACAGTGGTTCTCAAACTTGGGCACCCACTGGAGCCCCCTGGCACACCTGTCAGTTTGCAGGTGGCTGGGCCCGAGAATGTGCACTGCCAACGTGTTCTGTCATTTCATTGCGATGACGACCCAGCTAGACAGGTACTCCCAGCATCTCCATTTTACCGAGGAGGAAACTGAGGCTCAGAGAGGTGGAGAGATGTGCCCTGGGACACACAGCCACTATGCGGAGGGACCAAAATAAGCATACAGGTCTTTCTCACGCTCAGCTTTTCCTGTGTTTCCAGTACCCCTAATTCCACGCTGGGTATGCAGTAGGTGCTCATTAAATGCATGGACCTGAGTGGGATGCCTACTCCCCCCCGCCCCCAGAGACTCCCCCGGGGATCCTCTTGGGCATCTCTTGTCCCAGGTCACAGATGACTGGGCGGAGGCTGGGGTCTGGCTGAGTCCAAGGCAGGATGCCAGCTGCCCCACGCCAGCCCCTGGCTCCAAGACGCCTCCTGCAGCCCTGAGCACCCCGACCTCCCCTGGGAAGCTGCCCCTGCAGGAGTGACCTCTGTCCTACTCCCAGACTCAGGAGCCCCGGAAGCAGCTTACCACAGCAGTCCGGGAAGTCCTGGGCAGCGGGGGCCTTGGGCTCCGGCCCGGGCCGGCTGAGGCCCAGGTACCTGGGGCCAAGCGGGCAGGTGGGCGCCTCCTGCTTGAGCTCCCGCACAGTGTGGTTGGGGAGGGCCGTGCTGTACAGGAAGCTGGCCACGGACGAGGAGCTGGCGGCGGGGGGCAGGTCCTGGGGTGGCCCCTTGGGGGTCTGGCCGTGCAGGCCACAGTCCCGAGCCCCCTTGGCTAGCAGAGAGACGCCATTCAGCTCCACCAGGGCCTTCGAGTCCCGCCCGCCATCCTCGAGTGGCCTGGGTGAAGCAAGGACACGTGATGGCTGTGCACCCCCGTCCAGCCAGGGCTACGTCTGCCCCCAGCCCTCCCTGCAGAGAGCATGACAGCCTGTGAGGGACACGGGGCGGGAGCAAGTCCTCATTCACAGGCGGGGGTGCAGGCCCAGGCAGGGGCATGACATGTGCAGGGCCCCATGCCTGGGCTCTCCTTGAGGACCACCCGTCGCATCCTTTCAGCTGCAGCCAATCGGCTTTCATCTCCTAACCCATCCCTCCTTCCCGGGCTGGTGTCCTGGCCGCGGTGTCCTAGTCCCGATGGGTGACTCAGGCTGCTTCCCGGCTGACTGGGCGATCGGTACCCTCCCCCGCCCACCAGCCCCTAATGGAACCCTTGCTTGACAACCCCAAGGAGCACCACGATTCGGCTTCCTGCCTCCACACAGGCTGTTCCTGATACCTGCGGGGCTGCCACTGCTATTTCTTCCCCAGCTGAGCCTCTCTGCACACAGAAGTCCCTGGGGAAGACTTCTGTGACCACATCTGGCTCGGAGCATGCTCTGTGCTTGCGTTTCTGCCTCACTCCTGCCATCAGACTGGGAGCTCTTATAAGCAGGGTCACCAGTTGGGAATCTGAAGTCCCCTCCCCGCCGGCAGGGCCAGCGGCCGCAGAACAAAAGCAGGTCATCACTCGGTCCAGCCACTGGCTCTCGGCCACTCCTGGACCGGCGGCCTCACTCACCTCTTGAGCTTGAAGCGGATCCGGTGGCTATGCTCCAGGATGGCCATGAGGGCCTTGGGGTCGTACTCGGCTGGTCTCCGGAAGGCCAGGCCCTCGGGCAGCCCCTGCACGGCCAGCAGCCCTGGCTCCCGGAGCAGCCGCTCGTAGGGCAGTGGCACCACGCTGGCCCTGCCCAGGGCCTCGCCTGTGGGCACAAGGGGTGGAGGAGAGAGGCCTGATGAGAGGGCAGCCAGGCTGGGGTGGGGGCTGGGTGCGCCCCAGAGCTGAGGCTGTGCTGAGCCACTCCCTACAGTGCCGGGCCCCCAGGAGACTGGAACCCACAGGCCCTTTCGCCTGCCAACCTCACACAGACTGACCCCTCTGCAGGTGGAGCAGGCGGGGCTATGGACAGCCCCCCTGCAGCCGAGGGCCATGGCTGCCCGTCAACAGGGTCCCCTGGCTTCCCTGCCACTCTCTTTTCCGGGCATCTGGGTGGAAGGGAAAGCAGGGCCGGGGGCTCAGGCAGGAGGTGAGGAGGGGGCGGTGAGACACAGAGAACACACAGAGGAAGGGCAGCTGCCGGAGAGAGGAAGGAGAAAGGATAAGAGAGGGGAGGCAGGGGAGGAAGCGAGGGAAGAACAGTCAGGCTGAGAAGGTGGGGACGGGCTTCCCTGGTGGCCCGTGGTTATGACTCCGCACTCCCTATGCAGAGGCGCAAGCACCCCCCTGCCCTGGCTGGGGTACTAAGATCCCACACTCCACATGCTGTGGCCAAAAAAAAAGGTGGCCAGCACGAGGGAAGCAGGGACGGAAGGGGCCCGGGCTCACGGGCTTCTGCCACTTCCCACCAGGAGCCAGAGGGCTTCCCAGGTGGCGCTAGCGGTAAAGAACCCAGTAAGAAGTGCAGGCTCGATCCCTGGGTCAGGAAAATCCCCTGGAGGAGGAAATGGCAGCCCATTCCAGTATTCGTGCCTGGAGGATCCCATGGACAGAGGAGCCTGGTGGGCTACAGTCTGTGCGTGTGTGTGTGCTAAGTCGCTTCAGTTATGTCCGACTCTTTGCAACCTGTGGACTATGGCCTGCCAGGCTCCTATGTGCTTGGGATTCTCCAGGAAAGAATACTGGAGTGGGCTGCCCTAATCTCCTCCAGGGGATCTTCCCAACTCCAGGGATCGAACCCGAATCTCCTATGTCTCTTGCATTGCATGTGGGTTCTTTACCACTGGTACCACCTGGGAAGCCAAGGGGGCTAAGGTCCATGGGGTTGCAAAGAGTCGGACACAGCTAAAGCGACTGATGCACGCACCAGGAGCCAGAAGGAAGCTCTGCCCCTAGTAGCCACACTCGATTCTGCCCAAGGCAGGCAGGCAGAGTTGGGGTACGGTGAGCAGGGGCGCAGGGGCTCTGGGCATGTGCCCTGTATCTGGCAAGAGTGTCTGCAGTGATACAGCCCACCACGCATGACCAGTCCTCCCATCCCAGGGGGCCAGCATGCCCTGACTCCTCTTGGTTTCCTTCTACTGACACCTAGAGTCCAGCAGGGTTTCCCCACTCGCCCAGACCTCTGCTCCAGAAAGCCAAGGGCTGCAGGAGGGGAAGGAATAAAGCAAATGAGAAATAATGGGGGGCCCTGAGGGATGGAAGGGACCTGCCTGAGGTCACCAGGGAGCGTGGAGGTCACCACTGGGCCGGAGACCTGGCGGCAACCTGACATTTCCTGAGGGAGGCCAGGCCTGCTCATCCCTTCCCCTTTTCCCACTCCAGGGGAATGACCTGGATGGCCAGTTAGCCTTTGTTCAGGCATTCAACAAATAGGAGCCTCTGGGCTCCTGCTGTTGCTGGGTTCTGAAACTGCAGGCTAAGAACAGCAGAAAGTGCAGTCAGCTCCCGGATCCTGGAGAGCAGCTGGGTGAAGCCACAGGGCACAGCGGTGCCCACAGGGGACCCTAACCCAGCTCGGAGCTGGGGGCTTCCTGGAGCTGAAGCTCAGAGAGCAATGCCGTGTCCACCAGACAGAGGGGAGGGCTGGCCTGACAGGTGCAGCAGAGCAAAGGTGAGGAGGTGTGAAATGAAGCCACAGTGAGTGGGAGGAGAGGAAGGGGGTCAGAAGGGCTGGAGGGGGGGGTTGGTGGGCTGGGGTGGGGGCTGATGCCACGCCTGGGGTGACGGGGAGCCCAGGAAGGGAGCAGAGGAAAGAGCTCTGTGCTCAGACCTGTGCTTTAGGAAGATGCCTGGCACAGGGCAGGTGGGGGGCGGCAGGGAGCTGGAGGCTAGACCAGGGCAGGGATGGTGGTTCAGGGAAGTGGGGCTGGGCTTGGAGATCCATGCCTGGGGATGCAGAATGGGGGAGCGCTGGGGGGTGAGGGGAAGAAGGCCCCCACGCCTTGAGGTTTTGCCCACGGCCTGCAGTGGCGGGAGCAGGGCCTCCTCAGCTGGAGAGGGAGGGGCCGGGGGCTCCCACCCACCTGGGGGCCCCAAATGGAATGAGGAAGGATCTTACTATAAAGAACATCAAACACCTCCTCTACCATCTTCTGCAGAAGGTACACGTCCGAGCCATGTTCCAGGGCAGACCGTGGGACGTTCCGGCCGCCACCCTCACCCCGTGGCACCTTCTTGGGGTGCTCTGCCTCCGGCTCCTTCCACGGGGGCCCTCCTGCAGGACACAGAGCATGTGAGGCCGTGGGGAGTTCTCAGCTCACCACCGGCCCGGTGAGTGGGGATGTCCCTGGCTCGGGTTGAGTCCTGCAGCTGGGCACGCAACACGGAGTGCCCACGGAGGAATGAATGAAGGATTAATGAGTGAGTGAGGTCTGCCCCAGCCACCCTGCCTAGGGCCAGGCTGGTCATCTGAGTGCCCAGTGCCCAGCACAGGGCCCTCATCCCTGCTTACCTCTAACTCACCAGCTGACCCTGGGTAAGTCCCTTCCCTCTCCAGGCCTCAGTCTGTGAGCTCTCATCCAGGAGACTAGCTGGCCTGGGGCAGAACTGGGGTTCAACAAATGTCCGGTCCAGCACCCCTTTCTGTCTTAACCAGTCGAGGTCCTACCTATCTGCTCTGCCAAATGGGGAGATGATGGGGTCCCCAGCAGGAGGCTAAAGGGGGCTGTGAAGTGCTTCATGCCAGGCTGGGCCAGGGTGGGGGCCTGGGAGCGTGGGGAGGATGCTAGAAACTTCGTTAGAAAGAGAATGAGAGGAGGGCCTGGGGGCCCCCCCTCTCAGCTTGGAGTCTGCTCTCCTTGGGGACCTGTGAAGCTTGAAATAAACCAGCCAAGTTCCCGGCGCTATAAATAGCGGCTCTGCCCGGCTCTGGGAAGGCAGGTGCACCTTCCCCAGGCTCCGTGCCGGCTCCCAGCCCGCCCCACTAGGGCCACAGACCCCGCCACCACCCACCCTGCCCAGGCCTAGGTCTCCCGCCCAAGCCTGGAGAGGGGACCGGTTCCGAGAGCCGTGTGGGAGAGGGGTCTGGCTGGGGAAGCAGCTGGACCCCAGTAAGGATACAATGATGTGTCCCAGCACCGGGGGTCAGCCTTCCCAGAAATGGCTAACCCCAGAGTCCAGGACCCGGGATGGGGTAATGAAAGGGCTACTGACAGCGAGGAAAACAATGGCTGGTGTTTACTGGGCATGAACTACGTGCCAGGCACTGTTCTAGGTGCTTGCCATTTATTAATCCGTTTAATCTTCAGCTGACCCAGGAGAGGGTAGCACCGTGGTCCCCTTTCACAGATGAGGAGACTGAGGCCCAGCAGGTGGCAGAGCCAGGACGCGGCCCCAAGCGTCTGGCTCCAGGGCCCGCTCNAGTGGCGGGAGCAGGGCCTCCTCAGCTGGAGAGGGAGGGGCCGGGGGCTCCCACCCACCTGGGGGCCCCAAATGGAATGAGGAAGGATCTTACTATAAAGAACATCAAACACCTCCTCTACCATCTTCTGCAGAAGGTACACGTCCGAGCCATGTTCCAGGGCAGACCGTGGGACGTTCCGGCCGCCACCCTCACCCCGTGGCACCTTCTTGGGGTGCTCTGCCTCCGGCTCCTTCCACGGGGGCCCTCCTGCAGGACACAGAGCATGTGAGGCCGTGGGGAGTTCTCAGCTCACCACCGGCCCGGTGAGTGGGGATGTCCCTGGCTCGGGTTGAGTCCTGCAGCTGGGCACGCAACACGGAGTGCCCACGGAGGAATGAATGAAGGATTAATGAGTGAGTGAGGTCTGCCCCAGCCACCCTGCCTAGGGCCAGGCTGGTCATCTGAGTGCCCAGTGCCCAGCACAGGGCCCTCATCCCTGCTTACCTCTAACTCACCAGCTGACCCTGGGTAAGTCCCTTCCCTCTCCAGGCCTCAGTCTGTGAGCTCTCATCCAGGAGACTAGCTGGCCTGGGGCAGAACTGGGGTTCAACAAATGTCCGGTCCAGCACCCCTTTCTGTCTTAACCAGTCGAGGTCCTACCTATCTGCTCTGCCAAATGGGGAGATGATGGGGTCCCCAGCAGGAGGCTAAAGGGGGCTGTGAAGTGCTTCATGCCAGGCTGGGCCAGGGTGGGGGCCTGGGAGCGTGGGGAGGATGCTAGAAACTTCGTTAGAAAGAGAATGAGAGGAGGGCCTGGGGGCCCCCCCTCTCAGCTTGGAGTCTGCTCTCCTTGGGGACCTGTGAAGCTTGAAATAAACCAGCCAAGTTCCCGGCGCTATAAATAGCGGCTCTGCCCGGCTCTGGGAAGGCAGGTGCACCTTCCCCAGGCTCCGTGCCGGCTCCCAGCCCGCCCNCCTGGGGGCCCCCCCTCTCAGCTTGGAGTCTGCTCTCCTTGGGGACCTGTGAAGCTTGAAATAAACCAGCCAAGTTCCCGGCGCTATAAATAGCGGCTCTGCCCGGCTCTGGGAAGGCAGGTGCACCTTCCCCAGGCTCCGTGCCGGCTCCCAGCCCGCCCCACTAGGGCCACAGACCCCGCCACCACCCACCCTGCCCAGGCCTAGGTCTCCCGCCCAAGCCTGGAGAGGGGACCGGTTCCGAGAGCCGTGTGGGAGAGGGGTCTGGCTGGGGAAGCAGCTGGACCCCAGTAAGGATACAATGATGTGTCCCAGCACCGGGGGTCAGCCTTCCCAGAAATGGCTAACCCCAGAGTCCAGGACCCGGGATGGGGTAATGAAAGGGCTACTGACAGCGAGGAAAACAATGGCTGGTGTTTACTGGGCATGAACTACGTGCCAGGCACTGTTCTAGGTGCTTGCCATTTATTAATCCGTTTAATCTTCAGCTGACCCAGGAGAGGGTAGCACCGTGGTCCCCTTTCACAGATGAGGAGACTGAGGCCCAGCAGGTGGCAGAGCCAGGACGCGGCCCCAAGCGTCTGGCTCCAGGGCCCGCTCTTAGCCCCAAGAGCTCTGAGTCNCTTGCCATTTATTAATCCGTTTAATCTTCAGCTGACCCAGGAGAGGGTAGCACCGTGGTCCCCTTTCACAGATGAGGAGACTGAGGCCCAGCAGGTGGCAGAGCCAGGACGCGGCCCCAAGCGTCTGGCTCCAGGGCCCGCTCTTAGCCCCAAGAGCTCTGAGTCCCTCAATCCATGGGCTTGCAGGCCTACCTAGGCTCTAACCTCCCACAGAGGGGAAGCCGACCCTCGTCCCTGGGGAGCTCACTGCCAAGCTGGGGCACCAGGCACGCAGATGGAAGATGTGGGCACAGGAGGAGTGCGTGGAGTGGGCTTGGGGCAGCCATAGCCTGGGCGCTGGGTGGAGGGGCGTGGATGAGGCCGGGAGGGGTGTGAGTCTGAAGGATGAGAGGCATCTGCCAGGCACAGGGGGGCGGGAGGACCTGTCAGGAGCTGGGAACAGGAGGGACGGAGGTGGCGGTGAGCAGGGACATGCTCGGAGCCGGGGGTGTGCACTTGGGCACCAGGGATGCGGGGAGGAGAGAATGCAGAGGCCCGGCCTGCTTCTGAGAAGCCCTGGAGGCCCAGGTAGCACTGAAGAGTTGGGGGCTTCAGAGTGACCCCTCTGGACTGAGGTTATGGCTCACAGCTCGGAGAGCTCATCTCTTCCGGGAGTGACCAGGAGCCCTTGGCAGGGGTCCCAGGGGGTGCACAGGCTGCACCCCCCATTTAGAAAGGTCAGACCCCACCTCCATCACCCGTTGGCTACGTTTCACATCCCCACCACAGTCCCCGGTTACGCTCACTGCATCTCATGTTCTCATCTGTATACTGGGGGCAACTGTCCCCTGGGCCCGCTGGGAATAGCAAAGAGCTCCAGCGCCCAGCGCTCTTCATCACTCCATCCCTAACTGCTTCCGTTTCTAGAGCATTCCCTAAGTGCTGGACGAGTCCCCAGTCACTTCATCCCCAGGGCCCTCCAGGAGGCGGCTCTAAGATTCTGTTACCGTGACAGGGTCAGCACCAGCCTCCCAGGGCTAACGTCAGGATGAAGGAGTTAGTGCTTCAAGGGTGTTGCACAGAGCAGCCGCTCAATAATTATTAGCCAAGCATGTGGACTCAGTCCCTGCGTCAGGGATGCGCAGGAATGGGGTCGCAGTGCTGGGCCTCAGTGTCCCCTTCTGTCCCTGAGCCGATGGAGACGGCTGCGTCTGGGCCGCCCGGGGCTGGGTCGGCTCGTCTCTCTTGGCTGAGGGACTGCGGCGTGATTCCACCCTGACAATGCCACGTTGGGAAGCCTGCACCCGCCCTGCTTGCCCTGTGTCTCCCCTGACACAGGATGGCCACCTGGTGTTGCGCCAGGGACCCAGCAAGGTGCCAGCTCTCCCATCCTCCAGGATGGCGGGCCCCGGCCCTGTGGAGCCCTGAGTACTCACGGCAGAACCTGAGGAAGTCTGACTGCAGCTCCTTGCGTGCGTTCAGGAACATTCTCCCCTTCTCGGTGCCGACCACGAAGGCGCTCTCATCGTGCACGGCGACGCAGGCCACCTCGGCGTTCAGCTTGGAGAGAGCTGAGCACTGCGCGGGGAGCAGGGGTGTGAGCCCGGGAAAGGGCCCCCCACTCCGGACACCCCCAGGGCCAGCTTTGGTTGGGGTGAGAGCTGAGGCCCCAGCTGCCTGAGATCCCCCCTGCAGCTCAACGTCTCGGGTCTTAGATGCTGCAGTGGGAATGAATGAATGACCCCCGCAGAGCTTGGCCAAGGTCAGGGGAAGAGGACAAGGTTATGGTTTCTGGAGGAGGACAAAGGCACACAAAGTCTGTGTCCCACCCCCAGGCCCTCTTGCTCTGGGTGGGCTTCGGGCCTCAGGCCTGGCCCCAGGCCCAGAGGCGATCCTGTCCTGGGCTCTAAGTCTCCGACGAGGACGTGGGACGGGTCCTAGGAGAGTCAAGGCTCGGACAGACTTAGGCTTTAATCCTGCACCAGCTCCTTTCTAAAAGTCAAGCCCTCCTCTGGGCCTCAGTTTCTAAGTCTGTAAAATGGAGACAAACCATCCAGCTCCCAGAGGTGCAATGGCCTTGTTCTGGGGATTCAATGGGGCCTGGCTGGTGGGAAAGAATCTCTAAATCAGGGCAGCCAGTGCAGGGATGAGGCAAAGAGGTTCCTCCTGCAGCCCCAGAGCTGAGACTGGTGGGCCCAAGGCACAGGAAGTCCTAACATGGGTGCCCTGCAACCAAGACCACCAGCATCCCAGGCCTCTGACCTATCTCACTGGGAAAACCTGCCTGCAAAGCTCGTGGCATGCAATAGTCAGGCAGTCAGTTCAGTCGCTCAGTCGTGTCCGACTCTGTAACCCCATGGACTGCAGTACACCAGGCTTCCCTGCCCATCATCAACCCCAGGAGCTTGCTCAAACTCACGTCCATTGAGTTGGTGATGCCATCCAACCATCTCATCCTTGATCACCCCTTTCTCCTTCTGCCCTCAATCTTTCCCAGCATCAAGGTCTTTTCCAATGAGTCTGTTCTTTGCATCAGATGCCCAA
This sequence comes from Neotragus moschatus, assembly GCA_006410615.1. Taxonomy (NCBI): domain Eukaryota; kingdom Metazoa; phylum Chordata; class Mammalia; order Artiodactyla; family Bovidae; genus Neotragus; species Neotragus moschatus. The sequence continues at coordinate 2,840,547 of SJYA01003056.1, forward strand.
CGTACTGGAGCTTTAGCCTCAGCATCATTCCCTCCAATCAATATTCAGAACTGACTTCCTAGTGACTTAGCAGCAGCAGCGTCTGATAAGTGCTGCTTTTTATCTGAGTTAGCGCTCTGTGGACAGTCAGAAGTCTGGCTTCTAATCACAATTCCGCTGCTATGTGATCTAAGCCAGGTTCTAGATTTAAGGGCCTAGATCTGATAGAGTGCCTGATGAACTATGGAATGAGGTTTATGACACTGTACAGGAGACAGGGATCAAGACCATCCCCATGGAAAAGAAATGCAAAAAAGCAAAATGGCTGTCTGGGGAGGCCTTACAAATAGCTGTGCAAAGAAGAGAGGCGAAAAGCAAAGGAGAAAAGGAAANAGCTGTCTCCAGGGGGAGGCCACAGGGCTGGAGGTGAGCCTCTGCTATGTGGTCACTTCACAGCCAAAGAAGCTGAGGTCACAGTGGGGAGTGGATTCACCCAGAGGCACAGAGAATGGGGGTCACAAGGAAGCTTCTGGAAAAGGGTCGCAGACTGGATGGGGGGAGGTGATGAGCAGACAGCACTTTGCCCCCTGTCCCCCTCCACTCCAGACTGCCTGAGGACCCGGCCCAAGGCCTGGAGGATGCCCGCAGAGTTAAGGCACTGTCAATCAAGCCATCCGCGAGGGTCCCTCAGGACACCTGTAAAGGCCTCGTTGCAGGGCGGTGGGGGAGTCTGTCCCGGTCATGGCACGAGGACAGAGGGCCATCAGTTCCTCCAAGGAGCCTCTGAAACACCCTCCACGGCAGCACTGCCAGCCGTACTCCGTCATGTCCGACTCTGCGACCCCGTGGACTGTAGCCCACCAGCTCCTCTGTCCATGGGCTTCTCCAGGCAAGAATACTGGAGCAGGTTGCCATTCCTTTCTCCAGGGGATCTTTCAAACCCAGGTCTCCGGCACCGCAGGCGGATTCTTTGACGCTGGGACATCAGAGATGGTCCCCTAGAACTTCTGCAGTGACGGAGGTGTTCTGTTTCTACACTGTCTGATAACATGACCTCTAGCCACATGTGGCCCCCCCAAGCTCCAGAAGCGATGCTTAGTGTAATGGAGTCACTGAAATAGTTTATCTGGTTATTCATAAACATTTATTTGGCGGCTCCGGGTCTTAGCTACATCACAAGGGATCTGTGATCTTGGCTGCAGCATGTGGGATCTTTAGTTCCCTGACCAGGGATCAAACCTGGGCCCCCTGCATTGGAAGCATACAGGCCTATCCACTGGACCGCCAGGGGAGGCCCCAGGGAGGGAGACCTGTGGCTATCCCAGGGATGGGACTTGAAGTGCGAGAGGTGACGAAATGAAGACAAGGGGTGAGGGGACGAGGGCTGAGGTTTCACAGGCTTGATCTCACTTAAGTCTCCTGCCTGCTTGGAAGGGCAGAGGCCTTGGGGCAGGTGGAGGACACTGAGGCCTAGATCGGCAGGGCTCCCGCAAGCACCAGAGTTACGAAGGCCAGCTGTCCCACTGCCCCCCGGGGCACTCACCATGGAATCTAAGGCAGACACGAGGCTGGTGATGATCTCGTCTTTGCGGGCGAAGGCGGAGGTCCAGCGGTCAGGCCCGCAGCCGTTGGCGGGGATGTCACAGCGCTTTCCCAGCAAGGCCATGGTTGCCTGGATGGAGGGAGGGAGGCGGGGAGCAGGTGGAGGTGGGCGGGGCAGGGCACACGTAGCGTCTGTCCCCCCCATAGCCGGCCAAGCCCCCGAGACCACCTCCACCTCCCAGGTGGGACGAGTCAAGGACTGGTCTTCTCCTCCCGCAAGGGTCTTCCATGCATGAAGGCCTCTGAGCTCTAACAGGCCTGGAGCCATGGCAGCCTGCACAGTGCATACAGGTGTGGGAAACAGGCGGCGGAGTAACTGAGGGCCTATCTCCCCAAGTCTGCACCCCGGAGCCAAGCCCAGTGTCACAAGCAGTCTGCCTGGCAGGCCCTAAATGCCAGCTCTCCCCCCTACACTGCTCTGGCATGGCCCTCCCTTGCTCACACACCCTCCACAGCGCCCTACTGCCCACGCTAGCTCTCGAATCCTCAGCTCTACCCTCCCTCTGCCCCTCAGAGAGGGCGGTTCCAGACTTGTCCCTTGCTTCAGCTCCTCCTTATACCGCCATGCTCTGAGTCCTCTAAATGTCACCATCCTCCAGACATATGACCACCCTTTATGGGTCTTCAGCTGTCACTGGTTCTATTCTCCAAATGCCCTCCCTGGCCCCTTTGGCATCCATTGACTGCCTCCTTAGCTTTAAATATATACATATATATTATTTTTTTTAGTATTTGGTCACATTGCACAGCATGGCGGCAGCAGGAGGGACGGGTCTCAGATCTCTGACCAGGGATTGAACCCCTGCCCCCTGAATAGGAAGGTAGAGTTTTAACCACTGGACCGTCAGGGAAATCCCTGTCCCCTTAGCTTTCAATTGTCACCTCTGCTGGGAAGGCTCCCTGGATTGACCCTCTCCTACCCCTTCCTTCCCAGGATGGGCTAGGCATCACTGGCCTCCCCTCTGTCCCTAAGCAATCCCATCACAGTTCCCAGGGCCAAGGCTGCTGCTGCCCCAAGGCAGTGGAGCTTCAGTCTACTTCCTGGATGTCAGGACTGAGTCTCAGGGGTATAGAGAGATACAGTAAGACAGAGGCCCCTTCATCCCAGATGAGGTTTCTCCAAGACAGGACTTTGCCCCTTGTTATGAGACTCCCAGAGGACAAAGCTGGGGTGCTCTCATATCAGGGCCCCGTATCGGGGCTACGCCTGGCAGGGATAGGCCTGCTGGCCTTAAATCACCTGGCCAGGCAGAGGCCCCACTAGATAACAAAGATCAGCCTCCCTTGCCCCCTCCTCCCCTCCCCGATCCATCCTGCCCCTTCCTTTCCTGACCGCAGGAATCAGGTCCAGGGATCCCTCCCCCAGAATGCCCCAGTGCCAGCATCTTCCTATGGCCACCAGCCCCCTCGTCAGTCCAAGCAAAGGAGAGAGCAGAGACAGGGACCCTCGACCCCCTGCCCAGGCTCAGGCCTTCTAGTGTTCTGTACGGAGGCCACAGGTGGCCAGTTCCGGTGAGGGAGCAGCGAGCAGAGCTGCACGTGTCAGAGGGAGTCTGTGAGTCCTGCCCTCTTGGTTTCCTGGCGGGGAAGGAGTCTGTGCACAAAACTGGGGCCGGGGGTTGAAGAGCCCCGGCAGGTGACAGCTGGGCCTGCTGCCTTGCTGCTAAGTCCAGAATGTCTTCTGCCACCAGAGCTGCCCACCCACCAGGCCATAAACTCTATGAGGGCAGGGACTGGTTGGCCAATTCCTGCTGCACCCCAAGGGCCCAGCTCAGCGTGGTCCAAACCACAGACTGTGGCCTTTCAGTGGGTCGTGAAATCGATGACACAGAACAGCAAATGTCAGAGCCTGTCACACATGACATGGTGAGACGTGTCCAACTTCAGTGATGGAAACATTCAAAGGAATCAGGGATGCACTAGAGTTTTTCTCACGAAATTAAGACGCCTGCTCCTTGGAAGAAAAGCTATGACAAACCTAGACACCATATTAAAAAGCAGAGACATGGCTTTGTCGACAAAGGCCCATACAGTCAAAGCTATGGTTTTTCTGGTAGTCATGTACGAATGTGAGAGCTGGATAAAGAAGGCTGAGCACTGAAGAAGGGATGCTTTCGAACTGTGGTGTTGGAGAAGACTCTCGAGAGTCCCTAAGGAGATCAAACCGGTCAATCCTAAAGGAAGGCAACCCTGAATATTTATTGGAAGGACTGATGCTGAAGCTGAGGCTCTAATACTTTGGCCACCTGATGTGAAGAGATGACTCACTGGAAAAGATCCTGATGCTGGAAAAGACTAAAGGCAGAAAAAGAGGTGACGGAGGATGAGATGGTTGGATGTCATCAACTCAATGGGCTTGAGTTTGAGTTTCTCCGGGAGAAAGGGAAGGATGGGGAAGCCTGGTGTGCTGCAGTCCATGGGGGTCACAAAGAGTCGGACACGACTGAGTAACAGAACAACAAGAGCTTGGCTCTGGACGCTGTCCTGGCCCAAGCTGGCTACTTAGTTGTAGATAAATATTAATTTTAATAACTGGCCAGGTCAGCAGTTGCCCTAAGTGAGTATGGGTTCACGTCTAAATGTTTATAAAATGCATTTATTCTCCTCGGTTGTCTTACCTAAGGAGGAAAAAAAACCACAGTCAAATGTTTTAATTTCTCAGCAACTTTGATAACAAGCAGACAGGAAAGCTATGGAACGTTTGAAATACACTATCAACCATCTCTTTTTTTTGGCCGCATGGCATTTAGGATCTTAGCTCCCCAAGCAGGGATTGCACTCACACCCCTTGCAGTAGACGCAAGGCATCTTAGCCACTGCACAAGTTCTTGCCTTATTTTTTAATAAAAGCTTGAAACTGGCAGCATTAAGGGATGCTGAGGGTTATGCCAGGCCCTGGACAGGACATGCTAATGGCCCAAACAGCAGCCAGGAGCTTTCTGCGACACGAAGCCTAATCGTGGGGGGGTTGTGAGAGCAGCTGAGAGGCTGGCCTGACTGGGGTGCATGGAGCCTTGCCCCCCCCCCCTCAGCCACCCCCCTGCCCTCCCCAGTCCCTTCAGCCACTTCCAGAAAGGCCTCAGACTGCCAGCCTCCCAGCTGCTGGGGCGCAAATCAAATCAGGGCAAAGCAGGAGGCACCAGACAGTGCTCCAGGCCTGGCCTCCGGGTCGCCCCAGACGGCTGCCGGCTCCTTCCAGCAAATGTCCTAATCCATTTAGGAAGGAGCCAGGGACTCAGGGNCTGGGGTGCATGGAGCCTTGCCCCCCCCCCCTCAGCCACCCCCCTGCCCTCCCCAGTCCCTTCAGCCACTTCCAGAAAGGCCTCAGACTGCCAGCCTCCCAGCTGCTGGGGCGCAAATCAAATCAGGGCAAAGCAGGAGGCACCAGACAGTGCTCCAGGCCTGGCCTCCGGGTCGCCCCAGACGGCTGCCGGCTCCTTCCAGCAAATGTCCTAATCCATTTAGGAAGGAGCCAGGGACTCAGGGAAGGAGGAGGGGAATGCAGAGGGGGCTGGGCTGTGGGTTGTCCCCTGATTCCTTGTCCATCAGGCTCCCAGGACAGAGAAGATCCTCCTGAGCTCCTGAGAGGGGCAGGTTCCTGTGGCTTGAGCTGCTGCCGGTGGAAGGGGGATGCCCAGAGTGCTGGAACAGGCTGGGAGCTATGAGCCTGGAACCACGCATATGTGGTGAGACCTTGCCCTGGGGCTGCCAGAACCACACGGGGTCAACCACTGAAAGCCCCTATTTTCTCACGTGCAAGGTGGAAAAAGTGAAAGTGAAGTCGCTCAGTCGTGTCCCACTCTTTGCGACCCCATGGATTGTAGCCTGCCAGGCTCTTCTGTCCATAGGATTCTCCAGGCAAGAATACTGGAGTGGGTTGACATTCGCTTCGCCAAGGGATCTTCCTGACCCAGGAATCGAACCCAGGTCTCCCACATTGCAGGCAAGACTCTACCGTCTGAGACACCAGGGAATCCCAATGTAAGGTATAAGGTGAGAAATGTGTCAGGTGGGGCTACTTCTAATCTGAAAATAAGGGAAAAGAAAGCCAGCCAATAAGACCAACAGACTGCACAGAACAGACAGCATGGAGCATGCTAGCTGAGCAGGAGGCAAGTGACTCAGAAAGCACAGGAGATGGCCCCTGGGGGGAATGGATGGGGGGCCAACGCCTGAGCCACGACACAGGTCACACGCCAGCGAGGATGGGGACACGATGAGGCTGGAGCAGCTAAGGGCTGCTCTGTGTCACCCAGAGAGGCCATAAGAAGTGACATCACAGGTGACCAGCTCCCAACCTGGGGCACAAGTAGCAAGGAAGCCCTGAATGACAAGGGACTTCCACTCACGCCCAGGTTCCTTGGGGGACAAGGTCTGCGGGGGCTGAGAGGCAGCAGTGGGGCCGTGATCATCCCACCGCAAACATTTCTCCCAGGGTACCAGGGCCACACACCTGGCTTCCCCACCCTCCTGGTGCTGCCGGCTGAGGGTCCGAGGCCCTCTCCCCGCCCCTGTCCCACTCCCTTCCTGGCCGGGAGGCAATCTCTGGCTTGAAAGGGAAAGTCGCTCAGTCTGACTCTTTGCAACCCCAAGGACTACAAAGTCCATGGAATTCTCCAGGCCAGAATACTGGAGTGGGTAGCCTTTCCCTTCTCCAGGGGATCTTCCCAACCCAGGGATCAAACCCAGGTCTCCCACATTGCAGGTGGATTCTTTACCAGCTAAGTCACCAGGGAAGCCCAAGAATACTGGGGTGGGTAGCCTATCCCTTCTCCAGCAGATCTTCCCAACCCAGGGATTGAAACCGGGTCTCCTGCATTGCAGGCAGATTCTTCACCAGCTGAACTATCAGGGAAGCCCATTCCCTTGTGGCTCAACTGATAAAGAGCTGTAATTACAAAAAAGTCGTTCATTCGTGTCCAGCTCTTTGCCACCCCGTGGACAGTAGCCTACCAGGCTCCTTCATCCATGATATTTTCCAGGCAAGAATACTGGAGTGGGTTGTCACTTCCTTCTCCAGGCAATTGGTAAAGAATCCACCTGCAATGCAGGAGACTTGGGTTCGATCTCCTGGAGAAGGGATAGGCTACCCACTTCAGTATTCTGGCCTAGAGAATTCCATGGACTGTGTAGTCCACAGGGTCGCAGAGTGGGCCATGACTGAGCAGCTTTCACTTTCTTTCGGCTTACACATCATCTATTCGCTGGTGCTTCTCCACCTCTCTCCCTCCTCCCCTGAGATGCTGCCTCCTCCGCGTCAACTGTTCAGTGCCCAACAAGCAATCCAAACACAACACAGCCCACATTCCCCACTCAGATCCTCTCCTCTCCCACCATCGGCTCAGATGCAGCCGGACACCGAGGGACCTCATCCCCAAGTCCCACCCCTCTCACCCCTGAAACGATCCGGGGTGGGGGGCGGGGAGTCCCGCAAGCTCAGCTCTGGAACGCACCCAGGTCTGCCCGCTGCTCGCCACCTCCTCGTCCAGGCCGCCCTCCTCACTTACCCACTCTGTGGCAATGGCCTCTCACGGGTCTCCCTGACCTCCTCCTGCCCCCACAGGCCCCCTGCAAACAGCAGCCACATCATCTCACGTGGCTTTCCCGCTAAGAAGCTTCCAGGGGGTTCCCACCACTGGCAGAAGGTCACCTCCCTGAGCGGTAGGCACATGGGCCCCAGGCCCGTCTGCCCCTTTCCTCACCACTCCAACCCCACTGTACTGGGCTCCAGCGCCGCCCTCTTTCTGTTGCCCAGACACACCGTGTGCGCCCCTCAGGGGCCTTGGACTCCGCTCCTCCGGAAGAGAAGGTTCTGGCAGGTCCCTATGTTCTCCCGCTGCCCGCTTCGCTCCATCAGCTCTCTGACCTGGCAGCCAGGCGGCAGCCCACCCCCATCTCTTCATCCACTTCCTTCATAGTGTCTGAAGCGACCCGCTCACATGCCTCCTGCCAGATTTCCCCGACTGACACTCAGCTCCGGGAGACCGGAGGGTGTCTGCTTTACTGTATTTTCACTGCTTTGAACATCTGCTTGAGTTTTCAAGGACACTCAACAACTATTAAGGGAGTTAGGGACTTCCCTGGCTCCAGGGTCCAGGGGTTAGGACTCTGAGCTCCCACTGTATGAGTTCGATCCCCGACTGGGGAACTAAGATCCAGCAAACTGCATGGGGTAGTAACAAATGTGACGGTCAGCCACTTTGGCTGGGAGCCAGGATGTTCAAAAGCTATTGTCTGGCAATGACGGGCTTGCCTGGCTCCCAACAGGTAATCTGGGGGATTGCAACTTTGAATGTATTTGGATCACGGAGGAGGAACAGTCCAGAAACTGAAAGTGAGAGATCCGACAGGCGTCCTGTACAGGTGCTCCTGCCAGTGTGGTCCCAGGACTGGCAGCATCAGCACCCCCTCAACACTTGCCAGAATGTCCAGAGTGGCTCACCTGCCCATGTGAGCATCCTTCCTTGTTACCTCATCCTTCCATCAGAGACTCGCCTAAGGCCCCAGTCAGTGGGTAGTGAGGATGAGGTCTGTCCATCTGTCTCTCTGACCCCAAACCTGGTTCTTTCCCCTCGACGTGCGCCGTGAGGACTCTATTGCTCACACCTGCCAGGATGCAGGAAGCAGGAAGATCAGCTGAAGGAATCGACAGCTGACGCTCAGCCAAACTGGCCAACTCGCCCTGCTTTGCCTGGGCCTGTCCTGGTTTTAGCACAGAATCCCCTTAGTCCCAGGCAGAGCGGTCTCCCCAGGACACAGGCATCAGGCAAACCAGGAGCCCAGACACCCCTCTTGACCACTGAGAACAAGGACAGACACCAAATAAGGGTGACAAAGCCACGGACAACAGGTCCGGCCTTTGGGTCCAAAATACCCAGTTTCATCTAGAGATGAGAGATGGTCTTGGGAGCTCCTCAGGGGAGGGGACAAAAGGGGGGTCTCCCAGAGGAGGGGGGGGCGCTGCTTCATCCAGGAGATCACAGCAACGGGGAGGAACCCACTCTCCTGATGCGCTTGAAGGCCACATGGGTAGCAGACAGGACAATCTTTCTTTTATGAAGGCCCACAGAGCAGATCGGGCTTCCCTGGTGGCTCAGCGGTAAAGAATCCACTTGCCAGTGCAGGAGGCTTGGGTTCAATCCCTGGGTGGGAAAAGGAGAAGGACGTGGCAGCCCACTCCCGCATTCTTGCCTGGAGAATGTCATGGACAGAGGAGCCTGGCGGGCTACAGTCCAGGGAGACAACAAAAGGCGGAGTTGGGGGAGGTGGAGGGCAGACCTTGGGTCCCTGGTCTGCAGGGACACTGCTGTGTGACACCGTCCCCATCACCCGGCTTCCCAGCCTTGCTCTGCCCACCTGTGAGTGAGGAGGGCAGGCAGCCCGGCTGCCACCCACACGTGCCAGTCCAGCTTTCTAGGCCCCGCCCCCAGAAGCCCTGGGGTCTGCCTTGAACTCAGGACACTGTACGTTTCAGTGCCCCGGGGATTCTGACACGCAATCGGGTACTGGCCCTGGATAATCTCCGGGGAAGTTTCCAAGCATTTCAGCTTTCCCTGCCCGCTGCCCGCCTCCCACACTTGCCCGGGATTCCTGGCCCAGACAGTGGCAGCTTTGCTGGCCGCCGACAGCTGGAGGCCTGCCCGGTGTCAGAGCCAAAGCTTAGCTGGGTGCTGTGTCCACGGCTGAGTCACGGCTGCCCTGATTCAAGGCAGACTTGCCCCGGGAGGGAGGCCTCCACGGGAGCTGGGCCCAGAAAGACCACTCTGTTTGGCCCTGGGGCTAGGGCGAGGGCAAGGAGACAGAACTTCGGCAGGGGTTTCCAATCCTAAACGCCCCACACTGGGCGCTCGGGGCAGCTGGAAGGCTGGGGGTGGGGGGCTGTCCTTGAACTTGTCCTTACTGCTGCGCATCGCCTGGGTGCTTGGGAAGACCTCACCCTGGTGGGAACTGGACCTTCTCCAGCAACGGGTGGCCCCTTCGTCCAGGGGTTCGACACCCCAATACTTTGGCCACCTGATGTGAAGAGCAGATTCATTTGAAAAGACCCCGATGCTGGGGAAGATTGAGGACAGGAGGAGAAGGGGACAACAGAGGATGAGATGGTTGGATGGCATCACTGACTCAATGCTCATCAGTTTGGGTAAACTCCGGGGGTGGGTGATGGACAGGGAGCCCTGGCGTGCTGTGGTTCATGGGGTCGCAAAGAGTCGGACACGACTGAGCGACTGAACTGAACTGAACCCTCCTTGCCCTGCTTCCACCTCCAGCTCCCTCCTCCTCTCTTTGTCCACTTCCCCTCCGAGTGCCCGTTTACCAGCATGCTGANCCTGGCGTGCTGTGGTTCATGGGGTCGCAAAGAGTCGGACACGACTGAGCGACTGAACTGAACTGAACCCTCCTTGCCCTGCTTCCACCTCCAGCTCCCTCCTCCTCTCTTTGTCCACTTCCCCTCCGAGTGCCCGTTTACCAGCATGCTGACAGCTATGACCTCCATCCCTGGAGTGTAGCAGGGCCCATTCTTTCTTAAATTAGCCACTTTAAAAGCATTTTATTTATTTTGGGCTGTGCTGGGTCTTCGTTGCTGTGTAGGCTTGTCCATAGCTATAGCGAGCAGGGGTTACTGTCTGATTGTGGTGCCTGGACTTTTTACTTCAGTGGCTTCTCTTGTTGCAGAGCACGGGTGCTAGGGTGCACGGGCTTCGGTATTTGTGGCATGTGGGCTCCTTAGTTGCGGTTCCCGGGGTTTAGAGCACAGGCTCACTAGCTGTGGCACGTTGGGCTCAGTTGCTCCGAGGCATGTGGGATCTTCTTGGACCAGGGATCGAACCTGTGTCTCCGGTACTGGCAGGTGGATTCTTTACCACTGAGCCACCAGTTCAGTTCAGTTGCTCAGTCGTGTCCAACTCTTTGCGACCCCATGAATCGAAGCACGCCAGGCCTCCCTGTCCATCACCAACTCCCGGAGTTCACTCAGAGTCACGTCCATTGAGTCAGTGATGCCATCCAGCCATCTCATCCTCTGTCGNACAGAAGCAGAAGATATTAAGAGGTGGCAAGAATACACAGAAAAACTGTACAAAAAAGATCTTCATGACCAAGATAATCTCGATGGTGTGAATTAGTTAGACAAAGACAAATATATCACTTAAAGTGGAATCTAAAAAATAATACAAATAGTCTGTACACAAAATACAAACAAACTCACAGACACAGAAAATAAGCTTAACAGGTTCCTAAAAGAGAAAGAGGGGAAGGAGGGATAAATTAGGAGGATGAGATTCACAAATACAAACCTCTATACATAAAACAGGCTTCCCTGGTGGCTAGAATAGTAAAGAGTATGCCCGCAGTGCAGGAGACCTGGGTTTGATCCATGGGTTGGGAAGATCCCCTGGAGAAGGAAATGGCAACCTGCTCCAGTATTCTTGCACGGGGAATCCCATGAACAGAGGAGCCTGGCAGGTTACAGTCCATGGGGTCACAAAGAGTTGGACACAACTGAGTGACTAACACTTTCTTTCATACATAAAACAAGGATTTACTTTATATATAGCACAGTAAACATAGTTACAGCCAATATAATAATGTATAACGGAAAATAATATAAGTTATGGGAATATATATATATATGTGTGTGTGTGTATATATATATATATACATATATATATATATATAATAAATATATAACTGAACCACTCTGGTATACACCTGAAATTAACACAATACTGCCTCAACTTCAATGAAACAAACAAAAACCCATGAGACTGCAAACAATTTGCAAGCTATTAGATGTTACTTCCAGATACATAAACAGACCTCCAGAGGGAATGTATACACTTCCCTCCTGGAAATGACATTACTGCTTATATAAAACCTGCTGATGAAAAACTGAACAACTGTCAATCTAAGAGAGAGGATTTTATTTGAGCCAACCTGAAGATTATGAACTGCAAAGTCTTTCAGAAAGTGCCAAGGACGGTTTCATCTGTTAGGAGATGAAGGCACCATCACATTCATTTTCAAGACAAAGGATCATATGTCAAAATAACACACTGACATTTTACATAAAGGTCATCAAAAATACAAAGTCTAGATAAGCATGTAGAAAGTGAGCAGTAAGTCACCATGACTCCTCACTGAGCTTGGAAAGAATGCTAATCTTTTAGGAAATTCCACTGCTAGAGGGGGGAAAAATAATTGGCATTATAATAATATTATTGGCCATTATATATATTGGCACTATAAGGGACACAGAAGATAATTCTATGCTTAAATTTTTTTCTTTCCTTAAGATATAAACTTCATAAAACCTGATGCTTCAAACTGAGTCACTTTAATCTTTTCATTCCTCCCCACTATACTTCTGCTCTTACTCTTCTCCTACTTGCAAAGTCATTTTGCCTATTCAAATTCTACTCAGCTTCTAAACCCACTCAGCTCTGCTGCTGCTGCTAAGTCGCTTCAGACATGTCCGACTCTGTGACCTCATAGACGGCAGCCCACCAGGCTCCTCCGTCCCTGGGATTCTCCAGGCAAGAACACTGGAGTGGGTTGCCATTTCCTTCTCCAATGCACAAAAGAGAAAAGTGAAAGTGAAGTCACTCAGTCGTGTCTGACTCCTAGTGACCCCATGGACTGCAGCCTACCAGGCTCCTCTGTCCATGGTATTTGCCAGGCAAGAGTACTGGAGTGGGTTGCCATTATTGGAGAGAATTAAAAATAAGATATGCCTGGACAAGATAAATCGAGGCCTATCAGAATAGCTTCTAGCATGCTAAAACCCTGCCACTGGCAATAATTATAAAATTAAGACTACCCCTGAGGACACTTTCCAGGATAAAGCAGTCTTATCTCTTAGGAATTGTGACCTTTACTTCTAGGGTTTGCAGTCCCCTTCCACCCCTGGAATTTCAACTGAAAGTCCACATGTTTACCAAGTCCCCTCTACCTTAGCTGAGCTTAAATTTCAACTGCTCCTAACTTTGCAAAGCTACTAAAATCTATTTTTAGGTGTTTATCCTCCCAACTGCTGTTTTCTGCTAGGTATTTTTGAGTCTTGCTTTGTAGATGTGCAGTTCAGGAGTTAGCTAAAAAGTGGAAAGTGAAAGTGTTAGTTACTCAGTCCTGTCCAACTCTCTGGACCCCATGGTCTGTCCATGGAATTCTCTAGGCAAGAGTACTGGAGTGGGTAGCCATTCGTTTCTCCAGGGGATCTTCCTGACCCAGGGACTGAACCCACGCCTCCTGCATTGCAGGCAGATTCTTTACTATCTGAGCTACCAGGGAGGCCCAAAGAGTGGAGGAGGGGAATATTTGTCTGCAAATTTGGGGGGCTTATGTCTCAGAGGTTCTTTCCTCCAAGATTGTACCACGTGAGTTTCAACAACTTAGCCAACCCAAAATTCCTGTCTCCTTAACTCACTATGCTATAAGAAGATACTGTTGGAGATAAAACGCAAGAGTGCTAGAGGAAGGAAGTAAGGTTAGAAGAGCAGATGTGAGTCATATCAGGAAAGTACTTGAATATAAAAACCTTGCACTTAAAGCTTCTGGGGTTCAGTAACCATTTCATTCATAGTTCTTAAGTAAAAATTTACTTAAAAAAAAAAACCACTAATAAAATCCTAAGATACACTCAGCTGTGTTACACACCAAATGTTAGGTATTTTGGAGACCTCCAAAGCATTAATTTGCTAAATTACAGAGACCTGCTGCTGCCGCCAAGTCGCTTCAGTCGTGTCCGACTCTGTGCGACCCCATAGACGGCAGCCCAGAGACCTATAGAAAATAATTTTTCCATCCAGGAGAATACAGTTGATGTATCACTAGTAAGGAAGATTACAGTTTTGGACCTATCCTTTTTGAGTTCTGAACAGGATATGCCCACTCACAGAAAATCCTAGAAGTAAATTCACTATTTAGCAAAGGAATCTACTCATCTGAGTAATAATCTTGATTTAAGACTAAGATTTTAGATGGGCAAAGTGGTGAGTCCTGATTCCATCAGGATTAACTGTAATATAATTCGTGTTATATATTTTGGGGGCGTTTTGTCACATATTTGTGGTGAGAAATACACGCTATCGTCAGATATTATTAAAGATTCAACCCTTAGCGAACTCTCCACTTAGCTACTTTTGAGCTTTTGGTTCAGTTTAATTGAGAAGTATCACGCTGCAACCTGAGAAAGTTCAAAACGTAACCAGCCATGAAACCAAGTTACTTTCAATCTTGTACACTAAAGCAAAATACTGAAATAAAATGATGAAGACTGCACCTTCATCTAATTCCAATTTCAAATCCGAATCACGAAATTCTTATAATTTGAAATTTTCTCTTAGCAAACATCCCGTGTACAATTCTATTTGCAAAAGGAGTGTCAAGATTTTTTAAGTTTGAAAAAATAATTGCCTTAGCGAGGTAGAGCCACAGGTGTGATCTAATGAAATGTTTCAGAAACGGAGGCCGCAGAGAGACACCCAAGGCTGAAAAGCAGTTACGGCGCAGGGGTAGTAGGCGGAGAGAAACGGGGAAAGTTGGGGCAAAGACGCCCCGACTCTGAGGACAAAGTTAAAGGAGACGACAAACACTAGCCAGGGGGACTGACCCTGAATTCTCGACCCCTACAGGGCGGCATCCACAGGCAAGGCTGGGTTCCTAGAACTCCGGCTCTCCGGGACACTTCATCCTCGCTCTGACTCGTGAAACTCTCCGCTCGCCTCTGGTAAAGCACATGAATAAAGACCGACGCCACAAACCGCTTTAGGAAGCTTACTAACTTCTTTCAGAAACGCCCGCCACGCGATGTTTCTAAAAGCAGTTTCGATGCAAAACGGTCGCGTAGACCCCCGCCCCTTTCCCGTCGTGCGCTGCGGCCGAGCTTGCGCAGTGCATCCGGCCAGGCTCACCTCCCCTCCCCGCCCCCCCTTGAAAAGGCGACCCTGGGACTGGAAAGCCGGCGGGAGTCGGGGCGGCAGGCGGGGCGGCAGGCGGGACGTTTAGGTTTCGTAAATTTGAGTGATGGCTCTATAGGCAATTTGTGTAAATCCCAGTGTCTTCGTCCTAGACATCCGCTTGCAATGCAGGAGACCCCGGTTCGATTCTTGGGTCGATTACCCTTGGGAAGATTACCCTGGAGAAGGGAAAGGCTACTAACTCCAGTATTCTGGCCTGGAGAAATCCATGGTCGCAGAGTCGGACGCAACTTTCACTTTCGTCCTAGAAGCGGGGAACATTTTAGTGTTTGCTTTGTAAACTTGTGAAGATTAGCAAGGCAATGGTACTTAGTGAAAATACCAGGTACAGAGTAAATCCCCGGTAAAAGGAATTATCCCCAGAAGTAAGAGAAGGTGTTCAGGTTTCTTCCGTTTTGAGGAGCCAATACTATGATAGCATTAAAATAATCTCAGAACGGTGTGGCCGAAATCATAGCTATTGTAAATGCTACTTAAAAAATTAAATTTCAACACTAAAATAGAATCAAACATTTGTGCTATTCCTCAAGTCATAATAGGATTATAAAAGATATATAAAGTTCCATCATCACTGACTCGAAGGGCGTGAGAAGGGCGTGAGTCTGAGTGAAGTCCGGGAGTTGGTGGATGGACAGGGAGGCCTGGCGTGCTGCGATTCATGGGGTCGCAAAGAGTCGGACACGACTGAACCACTGAACTACTACAATTCTGTCTTTGAACATACTTCCTGAAATGATATCAAACGGCTAAATAGGAGGCCCTTTGCAAATGTGACGTCCAGGTCAAAACGGACTCCTCTNGATGGACAGGGAGGCCTGGCGTGCTGCGATTCATGGGGTCGCAAAGAGTCGGACACGACTGAACCACTGAACTACTACAATTCTGTCTTTGAACATACTTCCTGAAATGATATCAAACGGCTAAATAGGAGGCCCTTTGCAAATGTGACGTCCAGGTCAAAACGGACTCCTCTGCTGCTTTGGTCCATAAGTATATACTCTACAGTTAAACTCACTAGAATACTAGACTGATAAGGAAAGTTTCTCCAACAGTTATTCTTGCCTTCCTAATGCAGTTACACAGTAATCAGTATACCATTTTATTACTTACTCTGTTCCTTTTGTTCCCCTTTCCTGCCTTATTTGACTAATTCGAACATTTTTTAGTATTGCATTTTAATTTATCAATTGCATTTATGACATATCTCTTTTTATGTATCTCTTTAATGATCACTTTGTGTTTACAGTAACTTTTCGTAGCCTACTTAGAATCAATGTTTTACCACTTCAAGTGGAATGTAGAAATATTATTACCATATAAATCCCTTTGTCCTCTTCCCACTATTTATAGTTGTTTCATGTATTAGAATTATAAACCAATCAGATAGTGTTATAATTTCTCTGTCAAATATCAAATGTTTTTAAAGAACTCAAAAGGAGAAGAATAGTCTATTCAGTTCAGTTCAGTTCAGTCGCTCAGTCGTGTCCGACTCTTTGCGACCCCATGAATCGCAGCACGCCAGGCCTCCCTGTCCATCACCATCTCCCAGAATTCACTCAGGCTCAACGTTCATCAAATCCGTGATGCCATCCAGCCATCTCATCCTCTGTCGTCCCCTTCTCCTCCTGCCCTCAATCCTTCTCAGCATCAGAGTCTTTTCCAATGAGTCAACTCTTCCCATGAGGTGGCCAAAGTACTGGAGTTTCAGCATTAGCATCATTCCCTCCAAAGAAATCCCAGGGCTGATCTCCTTCAGAATGGACTGGTTGAATCTCCTTGCAGTTCAAGGGACTCTCAAGAGTCTTCTCCAACACCACAGTTCAAAAGCATCAATTCTTCAGCTCTCAGCCTTCTTGACAGTCCAACTCTCACATCCATACATGACCACAGGAAAAACCATAGCCTTGACTAGACGAACCTTAGTCGGCAAAGTAATGTCTCTGCTTTTCCATATGCTATCTAGGTTGGTCATAACTTTTTTTCCAAGGAGTAAGCGTCTTTTAATTTCATGGCTGCAGTCACCATCTGCAGTGATTTTGGAGCCCCCCAAAATAAAGTCTGACACTGTTTCCACTGTTTCCCCATCTATTTCCCATGAAGTGATGGGACTGGATGCCATGATCTTCGGTTTCTGAATGTTGAGCTTTAAGCCAACTTTTTCACTCTCCTCTTTCACTTTCATCAAGAGGCTCTTTAGTTCCTCTTCACTTTCTGCCATAAGGGTGGTGTCATCTGCATATCTGAGGTTATTGATATTTCTCCTGGCAATCTTGATTCCAGCTTGTGCTTCTTCCATCCCAGCATTTCTCATGATGTACTCTGCATAGAAGTTAAATAAGAAGGGTGACAATATACAGCCTTG
>SJYA01003056.1:2857469-2868017 GCA_006410615.1 Neotragus moschatus
AGCTTGTGCTTCTTCCAGCCTAGCGTTTCTCATGATGTACCCTGCATATAAGTTAAATAAGCAGGGTGACAATATACAGCCTTGACGTACTCCTTTTCCTATTTGGAACCAGTCTGTTGTTCCATGTCCAGTTCTAACTGTTGCTTCCTGACCTGCATATAGGTTTCTCAAGAGCCACCAGGGAAGCCCTTTAATATTTATTTATTTGGCTGTGCCAGGTCTTGGTTTTGGCATGGCGGGATCTTTAGTTGTGGCGTCTAATTCCCTGACCGGGATTGAACCTGGACCCCCTGTATTAGAAGCATGGAGTCTTAGCTACTGGACCACTAGGGAAGTCCCCTGGGCCCACCTTAAAGGTGGAAGAAAACCAAGCCCCAGAGGGATGACATTTTTGCTCAAAGTGAGTGGCGAAGTCAGGACGAGATTCGGGACATCTGACACACGGTCTGTTCTCTTTCTGCGTCTCCCTGGGGCAGGACCCCTAATTCAGAGGAACCCGAGGCACAGGGACAGCCCAGCTGGGTGGCTGGCTGATGAGACCAGTGGGCTGGCCCTGCTCATGGCTGGAGGCAGGCAGGCGGGAACCAGGTCAGGGCTTAAGAACTTGACTGAAGGAGCCCGGGTGCCAGTCCTCCATGCCATTAGGGACCTGGGGCACCGGCAGGGGACACACAGAGGGGGCCAGAGTGAGGGCAGGGGGTGCCTAGCGGGGAGGGGGAGAGCCACAGGGCTGCTTCTCAGGTCCCAGGACTGGGTCAGACCCCAAAGCACTTAGTTCTGACCACCATCCTCATTATTTGTTCCCAGTCCTTACACTATCTTCATCTCTCTTTTGGAACTTTTTAGTTTGTATTGGGGTATTTGCTAAGTCGCTTCAGTCGTGTCTGACTCTTTGCGACACTATGGACTGAAGCCCGCCAGGCTCCTCTGTCCGTGGGGATTCTCCAGGCAAGAATACTGGAGTGAGTAGCCACTGCCCCCGCCAGAGGATCTTTCCAATCCGGGGATTGAACCCCTGTTTCTTACGTCTCTTGCCTTGGCAGGCGGGTTCTTTACCACTAGCGTCACCTGGGAAGCCCAAATAGCCAATTGATAATGTTGTGATGGTTTCGGGTGAACAGCGAAGGGACTCAGCCACATGTACAACACGGATCCATTCTCCCCCAAAGGGCCTTCCCTGCTGACGCAGACGGTAAAGAGTCCGCCTGCTATGCAGGAGACCTGTGTTCGATCCTTGGGTCAGGAAGATCCCCTGGAAAAGGGATTGGCTACCCACTCCAGTATTCTTGCCTGGAGAATCCCATGGACAGAAGAGCCTGGCAGGCTGCAGTCCATGGGGTCGCACAGTCAGACACGACTGAGAGCGACTTAAGCGCGTCCGCACACATTCTCCCCCAAACCCACCTCTCATCCAGGCTGCCGCCTAACACCGAGCAGAGTTCCCTGCGCTCTACAGTAGGTCCTTGCTGGTGATCCGCTTTAAATACAGCAGTGCAACCATCCGCATTCCACAGAGGAGGATTCAAGGCTCGAGCATCCCAAAGCCAGGATGCAGCAAAGCTAGGGCCTGAGTCCAGACCACGCCGGCCAAGCCCGCTTCCTTCCACCCCACGACTGAGCCTTCAACTCACCACCCCAAGGAGCAGTGAAAGACTGGTGGGCTTGGCTGGCTGGCAGAGAGGGGGCCCACCCGGCACCCTGCTTCCTTATCTGTGAGACCCCAGCGCAGGCGCAGGTGAGGAGACACCTGGGAGGATGGTCTGTTTCTCCTTCCTGGGCTTGCAGGCAGAGAGCTTGTCCCCAGAACCCAGGGCCACTTTGGCAGAGGCCTTCCCTGGCCAGTGGCCCAACTGGGAATCCCCAGACCTTCAAAGTCACCCCGGAGGTTGAAGAGTGTGTCCTTAAAGAAGTGGAGGTGAGTGAGCTTCTGGGTTCGAAAGGGGTTAAAAAAAGAGAGAGAGAGAGACAGTGTGCACATAACACACACGGAGCGAGAGCAGCCCCCAGCCAGAGTGAGACTGAAGGCTGGACCCCACCAGACAGGGGACCTGCCCCTCTGGCTCAGGAGTGAACCAAGACACAAACGCCACCAGCCCTCCTGCAAACAGCCTGTCCGGGGCAGTGGTGAGCGACGAGCCGCCCGCGGGCTGGGCGTGCAGCAGCCGAAGCCCTCCTCCCACGTGCCTACACGTCCGGGGCCCCCCCGGATCAAGGGCACGTGTGCTGGGCGCCCCTCCTTCCCTTCCAGACACAGTTGTTGAACTCCGAAGGCTACACTGGGTGCTCGGCGGCCACGCAGCGAAGCCACAGTGGGAGAGAACAGAGAGCACAACCACCCGGCCATCAGTTGGGACGCAGTCCCCAGGCAGTGCGCTCTTAGGGGATCGGGGGCAGCCTGCAGCAGCTTGACAGAAGCTGGAGGCCTGGCTACTACTGTGGGGAGGCCCCAGGGGAGATGCTTCCTGGCCCTCCCTTCACCCCCATTCATTTACTGCGCAGCTCCAAGAAACACCTCCCTGCTGGCCCAGACAATAGGGTTTGACGCAGGGAAAAAAGACTATCCCTCTTTCATTTAAATAACTTCTGTTTGTTTAGCCTTAGGGGAGTCAGGGTTTCCAAACAAGGTTTCCCTGAGTTGATGACTGTTGAGAGGATTTTGAAGGGTGAGTAGGAGTTCTCTGAGAACAGGAGTGGATAGACGGTATTGTCATTTCTGTGGAGAGGCACAGATAAGAAGCTTGGCTTGGAGATATACAACCCTCATTCTGTGAGTCAGGGGAAGTGCTTGGGATTGATTGGTTGATTGGTTCACTTATTTGGCTGTGCCAGGTTTTAACTGCAGCATGCCAGATCTTTTTTAGTTGTGGCACGCAAACTCTCAGGGGTGGCATGTGGCATTTAGTGCTCTGACCAACAATCGGACCTGGGCCCCCTGCACTGGCAGCACAGAGTCTTAGCACTGGACCACCAGGGAAGTTCCCCCAACTACCTTTTGACCATAATTGCAAGAAAAACCCCAAGCAAGAGCCATCTTGCTGAGCCTAGTCAAAACCCACATTGTGTGAAACTAAAATGAGAAATGACTGATGTTTGATACTGCTAAGTTTGGGGCTATTTGTTATGCAGTGACAGGTAAGGGACACACCCGAGGGCAGAGTATGAAGTCCCAGGTGCATCCCCAGGGGGCAGCTGTTTGGGAGAATGAACAGAACTTGACTATATACTTAGAATGTCCACAGGCACGTGGGCAAGGCTATGCCAGTGTGCGGCAGAGCTGAGCTGGGAAGAGAAGTGAGGTTGGTGGGAATTTCCA
This sequence comes from Neotragus moschatus, assembly GCA_006410615.1. Classification (NCBI taxonomy): domain Eukaryota; kingdom Metazoa; phylum Chordata; class Mammalia; order Artiodactyla; family Bovidae; genus Neotragus; species Neotragus moschatus. The sequence goes on from SJYA01003056.1 coordinate 2,860,783, forward strand.
CCCCCTCCTTCTTCCTGCTGCTGCTGCTGCTAAGTCGCTTCAGTCGCGTCTGACTCTGTGCAACCCCATAGACGGCAGCCTACCAGGCTCCCCATCCCTGGGATTCTCCAGGCAAGAACACTGGAGAGGGTTGCCATTTCCTTCTCTAGTGCATGAAAGTGAAAAGTGAAAGTGAAGTCGCTCAGTCGTGTCCAGCTCCTTCTTCCTAGTTGATATATATTACCAGAGAGTCCTTCATAAGAATGGCTGCTCAAATCTGCCCTTAAGGACCTGAGGTAGGTCCCCAAAACAGTCACGTCTGAAGCCTGAAATGTTACCTTATATGGAAAAATCATTTTTGCAGATATGATTGAATTAATGACCTTGAGATGNGTGTCCAGCTCCTTCTTCCTAGTTGATATATATTACCAGAGAGTCCTTCATAAGAATGGCTGCTCAAATCTGCCCTTAAGGACCTGAGGTAGGTCCCCAAAACAGTCACGTCTGAAGCCTGAAATGTTACCTTATATGGAAAAATCATTTTTGCAGATATGATTGAATTAATGACCTTGAGATGCAGGGATTATCCTGGATTATCTGGGTGGGCCCTAAATGCCATTACATGTAAACTTTTTTTTAATTAATTAAAAAAAATATTTTTTTATTTTATTTGGCTGCTCTAGAGCTTAGTTGCAGCACGAAGGATCTTTTTGTTTTTAGTTTGGGCACGGAGGATAGTTTGTAGTTAAAGTTGCTCAGTCGTGTCCGACTCTTTGCGAGCCCATCGACTACAGCCCACCAGGCTCCTCTGTCCATGGGATTCTCAGAGTAAGAATACTGGAGTGGGTAGCCATTCCCTTCTCCAAGGGATCTTCCCCACTGAGGGATGGAACCTGGGTCTCCTGCATTATAGGCAGATTCCTCACCATCTGAGCCACCAGGGAAGCCCTGAGATCTCACAGTTGCAGCATTCGAAGTCTCAGTTGACGTGTGTGGGATCTAGTTCCCTGACCAGGGATGGAACCCAGGCCCCCTGTGTTGGCAGCATGGAGTCTTAGCCACTGGACCACCAGGGAAGTCCCCATGTATCTCGATACAGAGACAGAAGGAGGTGTGACAAACACAGAAGGTCGCATGAAGACAAAGCAGAGAGAGGGGAAGATGCTGGCCCTGAGGACCAGAGTGATGCGGCCACAGTCATGACGCGCCAGCAGCCGCTGGAAACCAGAGGCAAGTAACAGACGCTCCCCGAGAGCCACTAAAGGGAGCAAGGGTTTTGGCTGAGTGGTGTTGATTCAGTTCTGTTCTCCAGAACGGCGAAATAATAAATTCGGGTTGCTTCAAGCCATCAAGTTTACAGTGATCCATTACAGGAGCCTCCGGAATGAATCCAGGACCCTTCACTCACCATGAAAGTGAAAGTCACTCAGTCGTGTCTGACTCTTTGCAGCCCCATACAGTCCATGGAATTCTCCAGGCCAGAATACCGGAGTGGGTAGCCTTTCCCTTCTCTAGGGGATCTTCTCAACCCAGAGATAGAACCCAGGTCTCCCACATTGCAGGCAGATTCTTTACCAGCTGAGCCACCAGGGAAGCCCAAGAATACTAGAGTGGGTAACCTATCCCTTCTCCAGCGGATCTTCCCGACCCAGGAATCCAGCCAGGGTCTCCTGCATTGCAGGCAGATTCTTTACCAACTGAGCTATCAGGGAAGTGTATGTTAGTTGCAAAGAGTCGGACGCGACTGACTCTGTGACCCCATGGGCTGTAGCCCGCCAGGCTCCTCTATCCATGGGATTCTCCAGGCAAGACTACTGGAGTGGATTGCCATTCCCTTCTCCAGGGTATCTTCCCGACTAAGGGACTGAAGCCGCGTCTCCTGCGTTACAGGCAGCTTCTTTACCACTGACCCACCGCATCCCCCCTTCACAAATTCTGGCCCCCATCCTCGACCTCCTGGACACACATTCCTCAGCTCAAACCTCTACAAAGCTCAAACCTAGGTTTGCTGGAAACTTCTCCCATCCCTTCCCTATGGGAAATGCCAGAAGCCACTGCTGGGAAGAGCTAAAATTCTTTTGGATGCCGGGGAGCACCTGACTGAAGTCTCACTGCCCGATGTACCAGCTGGGCACTAGAGCCCGTGGGAAAAAAAAATACTATCACCACGCAAAAGGCAAAGGCAAGAGCAGATACACCACCCAAACACGGCCCCCGCACCATCCGCTGCCATATGCCTGTGTTTCTTGAAAAAGAAGCTTGAGAGAACAAACAAAAAGTATTTTCTCCCTTCCTGAGGTGGGGGGGGGGCATCCCTCCCCACTCCCCAGCAGCCCTACTCTCCACTGTATATCCTGTCCCAGGGGCTCCCCAGTGGGGAAGGAACTACCCGGGGCCCTGAGTTCTCGCCCCCTCCCCACTGCCCACCCATCGCTGCAGCTGGCAGAGAGCAAAAGAGGCCACAGCCCTGACTTCCACTCCCGTCTGCCCAGGCTGGCTCAACTGGGGCAGCTGGAGCGGGGGGGTCTTACAGCGGCTGCTGTACTATGAAAGACAGTCTGGATTTTTTAAATTTAATTAACTGTATTTATTTATGGCTGCACCGGGTCTTCGTCGCTACACGCGGGCTTTCTCTAGTTGCAGCGAGGGGGCTACTCTTGCTTGCAGTACGAGGGCTTCTCATGGCAGTAGCTTCTCTTGCTGCAGAGCACAGGTTCTGGAAGTTGTGGCTCGCAGGCTGTCAAGTTGTGGCGCCCGGGCTTCGTTGCCCTGAGGCACGTGGGATCTTCTCAGAGTAGAGATGGAGCCCGTGTCTCCTGCACTGGCAGGCGGATTCCTAACCACTGGACCACCAGCGCTGTCCAGCCCAGATTTCTGGTTGAGATACCTGAATCACGATCCCACCTCTGACCCCTAGTCCTTTCCCTCCTCCCTGCTGAGAGAGTGTCCACTGTGTCCTGCCACCTAAGGGCAGGTGCCCAGGGCGGGGAATTTTGGTGATGCTGAGGCTTAGATCAAGGCAATCCCAATCCCTCTCCTGGGACTGGTTTAAAGAGAAGCACAGAACCCACTTCTGGCCACTGAGACACGAAGCACGTAGCAAACTTTCCCCTGCTCTTAGAAAGGGACTGAAGCGAGGATGTCTGGATGGTCTGAAAGTAATACCTCCAACCATGACAGTCATCTGAGAACCACGAGAGGAGCCACCCAGGAGGTGGAACCATCACGCAGAGGACGGCAGAGCTCACTGGTAGGAAAACCGGGACCCCTGGGACTCAGGACCTACCACCTCCGGGCTTCAAGCTGGATGATGAAAGTCTGTGTTTTATAAGCTGCATTCAATGCACGTGTCTCCTCCTTGCAGCTAACAGCATCCTACTTAAGTCAACCTTTGCTTTTTGCTGTTTAGTCGGTAAGTCGTGCCTGACTCTTTCTGACCCCGTGGACTGTAGCCTGCCAGGCTCCTTCCTCTGTCTGTGGGATTGCCCAATCAGCCATTACCAGTTGTAAAAAAAGAAAAAAACACTCATTGAATTCTCTGGCAGTCCAGTGGTTAGGACTTGGTGCTTTCACTGCCGGGACCCCAGGTTCGAGTCCCAGTCCAGGAACTAAGATCCTACAAGTCACAGCCCGCCCTCCCCTCAAAAAAAAGATCCATTCGTTTTTGTCTCCTGGTATATTATATAATAGACCAACACTCCCTTTCCAACTGGCCACTAGAGAGTGGCCATCCCATTGGTGATTAATGAACAGGAAGAATCGAGGGTTCTGGGGCCACCGGTGCAGCCGGCTCACTCAGCCCCTACCTGGTGCTCTTCTCTCCTGCCCACGGAGCAGGCACTGACTGTCCCAGCCGTCCCCCTGCTGCCTGGTGGCCCGCGCTCCCATGAGGCCAGGATGACCAAAGCCACCACCTAGGATGGAAGAGCCTGGGCAGGGAAGGCACTGCTCTCCCTGAAGTCACAGAAGGCCGCCCCAGGGCTGGGCCACCCGCCTCCAGACTCCTCATTACAGGAGAAAACAAACCCCTCACTTCTCAAGTCTCTGTTTATCAGACTACCTACAACCGATCACAATGCTAACGGAAACGGATTCCATGGCACGCATTTTCATCAAATTCAGATTCACTTCTGCTCCCGCGTTAGGATACCACTCCTGTGTTACCGTCTTCTTTCTACCATCTTCCTATACAGTTTATGTTTCTTTATCAGTCTTTCAAATCACTTCTGAAATAAGGTGGGATATAAAGCAATGAAAATAAACCCATCCATTAATCCTTTTGTTTCTTTGGCTGCGTGAGTTCTTCACTGTGGTGCGTGGACTTTCTCTAGTTACGGCATGGGGGGGCTTCTCTAGTTGGGATGTGTGGCTTTAGTTGCCCCGAGGCACGTGGGATCTTAGTTTCTGGACAAGGGATCAAGCCAGTGTCCTCTGCACTGCAAGGCGGATTCTCAACCACTGGACCACCAGGGAAGTCCCCCAATAACTTTTAGAAAGCCGTGATGCCGGGCACTGTTCCAGGAGAGAAAAGCCCTGCCTTGCAGGAAGTAAGTTATTTCACCTCTCCAAATGCTCCCAATGCCGCAGGCCCAGACTCGATCCCTGGTCAGGGAACTAGATCCCACATGCTGCAACTGAGACACAACTGAAGATCTCACGTGCCACAACTAAGACCTGCTGAAGCCAAAAAAAAAAAAAAAAAAAAGACCACACACACGCACACAACAAAAATCTCAACTAAGAAAAAGGTAACAACATTAACAGCAGCGGCTGCCATTTACCGAGCACCAGCCAAGGAGCCCGTGATGTGGGCCTGGTGACGCCCATCGCCCTCCAGCCCTTGGTTCCGTGACTGGCTCCTGAAGCCCCACGCTAGTCCAGGGGCACTGACATCACTCTGGTGGAGGTACAGGGACACAGGCTTTGACTCTATATAGGAAGTGCTTCCCCACGGGGAGGGCTGTTCCCAAATGGTGGGCCCGGGGGTTCCCCATCCCTGGGGGTTTTCCAGTGAAAGCTGCCCACTTACCAAGCCCTCTTAGAGACTCAGGTCTGTGGATGTTTTTAAAGAACAGATGGGCACCACCTGCAAAGATCCTTCCGTCAAGTCACCTGGCCTGGGGGTAAGGAGGGCAGAGATCAAGGACCGTTCACGTCCGCTTTATGCAGAACGTGAAGCAAGTGGGACTTCCCTGGTGGTCCAGGGGCTGACTTCACGCTCCCAACACAGGGGGCCCGGGTTTGATCCCTGGTCAGGGAACTAGATCCTGCGCAGCCAAATGAAGAGTGAAGATTCCTTGTGCAACTAGGACCCGGGGCAGACAAATAAATATCTTTTTTTAAGGGAAGCAAGCTGGTAAACAGGATCGCAGGAGCAAACTTCACCCACTTAAGAAAAGCACTCTTAGTGTCTCTAGGTGTATAGAGTCCTAGCATTCAGGGCAGGCTGGACTCTCATGCTGCCACCTCCATGTATCTCCGGGGAAACCAAGATGCAGAGGGCACAGGCTGTACCTCGAGCCCTGCACGCCCGGCGCACGGTCACCCCAGAGCACGGCATGCTCTCCCACAAGCTGAAGTGCTGCCCTGGTTGCAGCACTGGTTGTTTCCAAGGCCTTTATGGAAACACACTTTATGTCTTGGAAAACGGTCAATAATTCAGACAGTATCCTGTTTTCAGCATACTGATCACATGCTTGCCTTCACTGCGTTCTCTCTGGTGCCTGGTCTGTTGAAAAAGACATCAGACGTATGAACTAACCACAGCAACAGGCCACACCACGGCTGAAATCTCTCCAATATGATGAAGGAATCCAGGCGCGAAAGATCAGGCTGTAGGAGACCCTTTATGTTCATCTCAAACACAGGCTGAACTCCGATGTTACAGGTCAGGATGGTGGTCGTTTTGGCAGGAAGGTAGGGTGGGGTGACTGATGGAAGGGGGCATGATAGAGGCTTCTGGGGGGCTGGGAATGCTCTGAGCTTGATCTGGGTGGTTATCTGGGTGACGTGGTTTCTAACATTCATCGAGTTGCTGATTTATAAATAGCTTTTATTTCTCCCCTTAATAATAAGTCTTTAAAAAGACAGATTTGGGATCCCCAGTTACACAGCAAAGTTGTCTTGGACTTCCCTGGCGGTTCAGTGATTAAGAATCTGCCTGCCAATGAAGAGGACACGGGTTCAATCCCTGGCCCGGGGATAGTCCCCATGCCAAGGGGTAACCCAGCCCGAGTGCCGCAACTACTGAAGCCCACGCTCTGGAGCCCCTGGTCCGCAACAGAAGCTACTCCAGTGAGAGGCCCACGCGCCACAATGAGAGAGCCCTGCTCGCCGTGACAAGAGAAAGCCTGCACGCAGCAACGAGCACCCAGCACAGCCCCAAATAAACATAAATAATTTCTTAAACACCTTAAGAAAAAACCCGGAAAGAAAGAAAGTTGTCTTGATAAGTCTCCAGAGCTTTAACCGAGTTGCCACCCTTTGATCCAACCCTGAATACTCACTGGAAGGACTGATGCTGAGGCTGAAGCTCCAATACTCTGGCCACCTGATTCAAAAAGCCAATTCACTGGAAAAGACCCTGATGCTGGGAAAGATTGAGGGCAGGAGAAGTGGACAACAAAGGATGCAATGGTTGGATGGCATCACCAACTCATTGGACACGAGTTTGAGCAAGCTCTGGGAGCTGGGAGCTGGTGTGCAGGAGTCCACAGGCTCTCAGAGTCAGACACAACTGAGAGACTGAACAACACCAATCCTTTGACCCAGTCCTTTTCTCAATCTAGACTCTTCTTCCTGGCCACACAGCTTGTAGGATCTTGTCTCCCTGACCAGGGATTGAACCCAGGCTCGACACTGAAAGCTCACCGTTCTAACCCCCTGGACCATCAGGAAATTCCCTATCAATGTATCCTGAGAAAATTACGCAAAACACAAAGATTTATGTACAAGATGTTTCACGCAAGCATGTTGGACCTCTGTAAATAAACACACCAGCACACAAGAATGAGAAATGGCAGGCAACCTAAGTGCCCCATGGGGGCTGAAAACCAGCTTCGTACAGACAGACGATCTCATGGAAGAGCCTAGATGGAGATTCTAGATGTTTTATCTCCAATGGGCGGCATCCACAAATGGCCTTCTCCTTTCTACTGTTCTGCAGTTTTGTGGTCTGAGATGAGGAGTATGACTTTTTGCCATTTGGAAAGAAGTAACAGAAAACATATTCTTAAAAAGTTTTTTTTTTTTTTTTT
>SJYA01003056.1:2868114-2885953 GCA_006410615.1 Neotragus moschatus
GATGTGGGGGTGGGCGGGTTTGGTGAAGGAGTGGACGGATGTGATTTGACCAGCAAGCAAGGCAGAGTTCTGCAATCGAGGGGCTGGGGGTAGCGGTGGGGCTGAGGAACTCTAAGAAGGAGAGACACCGGGAGTGACACCTGGGTTTCTAATCCTGCTAGTGGAGCAGATGACGGGCCCCCAGCTGAGCGGGAACAGAAGGAAAAGTTTGGACAGGAGGCCGAGAGGGTGGGCCTGGCGTCCCCAGGCATGAGTGCAACCCAGGGTTGATCAGGGCTTGACTGGGAGCCCTGGGCGGGAGGGACAAGATCTGATACGGGGTAGGTAGGGTGGCAACCAAGGCCGTGCATGGACTGGCGTGCCTGGGAGAACAAGGTGGGAGAAATCAGGGAAACCGGGACTCGAGAGAGTCAGAGAGTCAGGGGAGGGGAGAAGGGCAGAGGGCAGAGGGCAAAGGGCTGGGCAAGCAGCCTAGAGGACCACAAGGCGGGTGGGCAGCAAATGGGTGGGCTGAGGGGAGTGGAGGCAAAGAGCTGAGTGGAAGTGGGTGGAGGCTGGTGGGGTCCATATGAGAAAGGAGGTGTGCAAAGTGCTGCTGCTGCTGCTGCTAAGTCGCTTCAGTCGTAGCCGACTCTGTGCGACCCGAGACGGCAGCCCACCAGGCTTCTCCATCCCTGGGATTCTCCAGGCAAGAACACTGGAGTGGGTTGCCATTTCCTTCTCCAATGCGTGAAAGTGAAACTGAAGTTGCTCAGTCGAGTCGTGACCCCATGGACTGCAGCCTACCAGGCTCCTCCGCCCATGGGATTTTCCAGGTAAGAGTACTGGAGTGGGTTGCCATTGCCTTCTCCAGAGGAAAGTGAGGTGGGCTCAAAAGGCCTTCGTTCTTTTTTTTTCTTAATTTATTTGGCTTTGCTGGGTCTTAGTTGAGGCACGCAGGATCGTAAGCTGAGGCACGTGAGATCTTTCCGTCGAAGCATGTGGGATCTCAGCTGAGGCATACTGGATCTAGTTCCCTGACCAAGGATCAAACCCCAGCCCCTTGCATTGAGAGTGCAGAGTATCAGCCACTGGCCCACCAGGGAACTCCCAGGGCTTCCTTCTTTACAATGAGATAACCCAAAACCAGGTGACTCAAAGAGGAGGAAAGGACTCTCAAGGCTCCGTTAACAGAGAGAGAGAGGCTTCCCAGGTGGCTCACTGGTAAAGAATCCACCTGCTAAGCAGGAGACTCGAGACACAGGTTTGATCCCTGGGTCAGGAAGATCCCCTGGAGGAGGGCATGGCAACCTACTCCAGTATTCTTGCCTGGAGAATCCCCATGGACTGAGGAGCCTGGCGGGCTACAGTCCACAGGGCCGCAAAGAGTCAGACATGACTGGGCAACCAGACAGCAGCAGCAACCCAGACAGAACCAGTGCGGCTGGAAGGAAACACAGTCTCTGCTGGGGACCAAGCCTCCTGGGTCCTTCTAAATGGACCCAAACACTCTAAGTTGTGGAACCAGACGGAAGAACCCTTTTACCAAGCCCTCCACCAATCCAGGACAACGGAACATCCCAATCCCACGGCCGTTTCATTCCATTGGACGGGAAGGTGTGTGCGAGCTGGTGGAGGCTGGATCGGAAGGCCAGCCCGGGAGGCGGAAAAAGTGGTGGTTTCGCCAGTCTCCCAAATAGGACGTGCACGCGTGGGGAGGGAATGTTTGTTTTTTTTTTTTTCAATATTTGGCTGCACCAGGTCTTAGTCTGGCACACGGGATCTTCACTGAGGCAGGTAGGATCTGTTTAGTTGCAGCAGGCCAGGTCTTTAGATGTGGCATGTGAGATCTAGTTCCTTGACCAGGGATCGAACCTGGGTCCTCGGCCTTGGGAGCGTGAAGTCTTAGTCACCGGACTGCCAGGGAAGTCCCAAGGAGGGGATTTTGGTTTGCCCATGGCTGTCCCCCATAACCACAGCAAGCAGTCCATAACACTTGCTGGGTGGATGAATGAGTTGCTAAAAGGAAGCAGAAGTCTGAGAGTGAAGGAAAGGCAAAAACCAGGCTGAGCCAAACTCTGCCACCCTTGGCATCCGAGGCCCTCCCCAGGCACATCCAACCCCATCCCATGTTCATCGGGCCGGCTGGCCTGAGTCCCCGTGCTGTCCTGTCTGCCCCTCTCAGTGTGAGGAAGCGGGGGGATATGCCTGGGCTTTAGGGTGCACCAAAGCTGGGGTCTGGTATCTGCCCAGCTATCACGGGCCTGTGACTCCCACTGGGCACCCAAACTCTCCACGCCTGTTTCCTCCTGAGCAAAATGGCACCACCAAATCCACTGGTCTTAGCATCTTGGGGACCATGTGTGAGATAAGATGTGAAAAAGTGTCTGCCTCCAGCCTGGAGATCATTCAGGCTCTTTGAAGAAGCGGCCAGGATGATGGTGACGACTTCACATTGACGTCACCTGCTGAGTGGCTGTCTCTCCCGACATAACCTGTCTCATCAACTCCAGGTGAGCTCACCCGGGGCTCCTGATGGGCGGCACAAGGGCCCTTCTGTTCCCCTAAGTGCTGAGCGGAAGGGAAACAAAGGCCTGGCACTCAGCTGCCCCTGGGCAGCTCAGCTGTGTACCATATGCACTGGTTCTCGGGCATGTATACAGCTGGGGGGCTGGCTGTCTGGAGACGGTGGGGAGACGATGGCACTGGGGTGGTGCCAGCCCCCACGGCGACCGCGTCTCCCAAGAGCTCCCTCGCCAGACGTAAACAGGACTTCTCAGAAGGATGTGGACAAGGAGCCTCAGGCCTTTTCTTGTTAGGAAAAGACTGAGCCAAAAAAACGAAAAAGCTAATCACTTGTGGGTGAGCTAATCCCCCAGGCGCTGGGCTGGCACCCAGGCTCCCAGCCTCCACTGGCAACCTGGCCCCGCCCGCCGGCTCCCTCCTTCCTCCTGTCTATGGCTCCCTCTCCACTCCCACCCTGACCTCTGAGCCAGCAGGGGTGGAGGCTAAGGTCCCAGGCAAGGGACCTGGCTTCTAACACTTGAGGACACCCTGAAGTGGAGCCTGGGCAGCACCCCCTCCCTGAGCCTCAGTTTCCCCATCGGGAAGGTGAGTCCTTGGGCGTGAAGTTCTCAGGTCCGGATGGAAGGTGCATCACCGCCCCGCCCGGCCACCCGCCCCAGGGCACCCACCAGAGCCACTCACTTCTCACTGCTGGCCTGTCCACAGGCCTCAACCCCCTAACTGGGACGCTCTCCAGCCTGTCATCTCTTGTTCCTGCTTCTTTATTTTACTTATTTTTAAAAAATATCTTATTTGGCTGCGGCGCATCTTAGTCGTGGCACGTGGGGTCTCCAGTCTTCGTGGCAGCCTGTGGCCTCTTCGGTTGCAGCCTGCTAACTCACATGGGATCTAGTTCTCAGTCTGAACTCAGGACCCGTTCATTGGAAGCTTACCACCAGGGAAGTCCCCGTTCATGCTCTTTTATTTCCTGACACTACACCCCACTCCCAGGACCCTTTCTTGTTGACCTCCCCCTTCCAGGGGCTCCCCCAGTCCCAGTCCTGTCCACTCTCCTGAGCCTTGCATCCACTGAAAGGATGCCGTGGGATTCTGACTGATACGGCTGTTCTCAGTCGTGTCCCACTCTCTGCAACCCTGTGGACTGTAGCCCACCAGGCTCCTCTGTCTGTAGGATTTCTCAGGCAAGAGTACTGGAGTGGGTTGCCACTTCCTTCTCTGGGGGATCTTCCCGACCCAGCGATAGAAGCCGCGACTCCTGCATTGGCAGGTGGGTTCTTTACCACTGAGCCACCAGGAAGCCCTGGGACTCTAACTGCACAGTATCTTCATGGCACCTGCTGTGAGTGGGACCCAGAACTGGGATGGATTAGGCCCAGTTCCCACCCCAGCGCTCCCAGGTGAAGAAAGAGAAGCCAAAGGTTATAAGTGGTGACCCACACATGAGAGGAGGTGACCACCATCCAGGTATCCGTTTAACAGGTGTGTTAACTGCACCTGCCACCTCCCCAGCGTGTGTACACACCCTCTGTCTACACGCATACACACGTCTTAGCTGACACTTGCCAATGCCCCAAGTCCCATCCATTCCTTTCACAATTATTTAAGTACCACCTGCACACCCACTGTGTGCTCTAGATGAGGAAGGCCACCAAACAAGACGGAGACACAGGGGTGTTGGTTGCTCACGCAGTCATGTCCCACTCTTTGTGACCCCATGGACTGTAGCCCGCCAGGCTCCTCTGTCCATGAGATTCTCTGGGCAAGAATACTGGAGTGGGTTGCCATCTCCTCCTCCAAGGGATCATCCCGACACAGAGATCGAATCCACGTCTCTTGTGTCTCCTGTGGATTTTTTTTTACCACCGAGCCATCTGGGAATAACCAGGTCCCCAGGGGGGTGACATGCATTTTGTGGCTGGATGCTCACAGACCCCAACACACCGGTGCCCACCCACCACCCTTCTCCAGCCATTGCTTTCACACACCATCACGTCTGAGGCCCCAGCACCATGGAAAGGAGGCAGGATCTAGACCATCATCCGCCCTATGCCGGATGGCTGAGGCCCAGCATGTAGGTGACCTGCCCTCCATCACACAAGCCAGCGAGAGCCAGGGCTCCCAGCCTCCTTCTGGCTCCTCTCCCTGGCCCTCCTCCTGAGTATACTCAGACTCATGCAGACACCACTTCCTTCTCCAAACTCGTCGCCCCCACCTCCACCCTCACTCAGGTGAGGTGAGGAGAGCCTGGCTACCTTGATCCACCAGGGACAATCCAGGACTTCCCTCAAGCTCTAGCCAGGTGATGTGATCCAATAAAGTGACCAGTGTCCGTCCTCGCCCAACCCCCGAGTCAGGGAGAGCCTGGAGGAGCCCAGCCCAGGTCGCACCATCCCCTCCTTAGGTCCTGATCACCGCTGATGGGCAGACCCCCATCAGCCCATGATCTCAGGAGCATGCAGGGGTCCAGCGGAGGCTCCACCACCCACCAGGAAAGTGATGCTGGGCAACCTGCTCTCCCCCTCTGGGCCTCAGTCTCCCCCTGCCAGGTAAAGACATCCATGGCACCCTATTCCTTCCCCCGTCACAGAGCAGTGGCGGGAGGTTAAGAGCCAGGCCCCTACAGAGCTGTTCGTCCAAATCCCACCTTGGCCTCGGGTCTGGCTGAACTCCACGAGCCTGAGTCACATCATCAGCACCCCTGTGTGGCCACCCAGTGCTGTGCTGTTAGCATCTCTCTCAGTTCCCCACAGCCAGCCTCCAAGCACAAAGCCTCTCCCCATCTGACAGATGAGGACAAGGATGCTGAGTAACTTGCCCGAGGGCACACAGCGGAAGCCTTAGGGGCCAACTTCAAAGCAAAGCCTGTCAGAGGAGCAAATATGTGCCTGACCCCCCCCCCCAAATCCTTCCCCTGAGCAGCGCTCCCCAGCACGACCAACAGAAAGGGCTGAGTGGTTCTCCCAGGGTTCAACATCCCAAACTGTCTTTTCTGCCTCGCTTCAGAGAGCAAGGGGCTTCGGGACAGGGGCTGGGCCTCCTTTCTGGGCTCATAGCGAGGCCTAGGGTGGGCTGCCCAGAGTGGTTGGGGGTCCTGACCACCAGAAGGGACCCCAGAGATATAGAGATGTCATCTGAGCCAAAAGCAGGGCAGAGAGCGCTGCCAAGGTCACAGGGCTTCCAGGATGTGGGGGTGGGAGGGGGGGCCGGTGCATGGAGAAAGCAGAGAATTCTGGGAGCTGCCAGCCCTCCACGTGGTCCCCAGGCTCTGGGTCACCCAGTCTGCGCCCTCAAGTCTGAAGTAGTAGATGCCGAGCCAAGAAGAAAGAGCAAGGAGGCACTGGTTCATGCTCTAAAAGCAACCTGTCTGGAGCCTGGCATGAGAAAACCACTCCTCTTTGGTCCCTGCAGAGGGGCAGGTCAGTGTCCCAGACGGTGCCCCTGGCAACCATATGTCCCCTCCCACTGAGCTCCCAGGTCCCACCCTCCCACCAAGGCCTGCAGAGAACCCTCCTGGTGGGGCTGACATAGCTCTCAACTAGCTCCCCACGGTGGGCAGTGGGCCCCTGGACGTGAGCCAGCTTGATGCCATGCCCACCTGTCCACCACCCCCCGAGTTCTGAGCGGCGCCGTGAGGATGAGCACGGGCAGTGACTCAACATCACATCAGATAAATGCAGGGCCCGTCTCACCAAGACTGGGTCCCCCTCCCCTGGGAGCCTCACCACCCCCAACACCTCATCTGCCCACCCCCCACCTCGGGCTCCAGGGGGCTCTCCTGTACGTGGTTCTTCCAGTTCATCAGCCCAACCCTACAGACCCCAAGGACTGCCTCTCCTGGGATATACCTGGGCATCTAATGAGGCTTGAGGGTTCCCCGAGGTGACACTACGGGCTCCCGGGGGGCAGAAACCGGAGCCCCTCTCTCCTGCCTGGTCCCTGGGGCCATCAGCCTACAGTCCATTGCACCAACTCACTGAGCAGCCTCTTGCCTCCAGGCAGAGTTTACAGTCACCGAGTCCCACTGGGGACTCTCCTCTCATCTAGGGGTGTTTCCAAAGCCCTGATCACTCTCAGCCCTCTACTGCCCCCCGATTCACCATGCTCTGCTCCCGAACCTCCCACCAGCTGTTCTGCTTCCAAGTGCCCGCCCAGCCTCCTGGATCAGGCAGCCAGGGGAGGCTCATGGGCACCTGCAGCGGGGCAGGGAGCCCCAGACCGAGGGTCATGAGATGTGGTTTCAGATCCTGATTTTTGAAACTCTGGGACCTTAGCCATGTGTCTTCCCAGCTCTGGGTCTCAGCTTCCCCATCTGAAAAGGAAAAGAGGTCAACGTAGTCCTAGGTACCCACCCCTACCCAGGGGGCTCAGGAGTGGAGAAGGGTGCCTGAGGGAGGTGGCAGGGGGACCCCCACAGAAGCCCTGGGCCCCAGCCCCAGGCAGAAGTCACATCAGCCATCCTGATGGACAGACCCCCAACCAGCTGCCAGGGGATGGGTGTGTGTATAAGAGCATCTCTGTGTATGCGTCTGCTTAATGGGTCAGGACTTCTTTGGGGGTGATGAAATGCTCTGAAATTAGACCGTGGTGAACACTGCCCAACTTCGGGAAGACACGAAAACACTGAAGTGTGCCTCCTACTTTTTATTGGCTGTGCCATGTGGCACGTGGGCTCTTACTTCCCCCATCAGGGATCAAACCGGTGCCCCCCGCACTAGGAGCTCAGAGTCTTACCCACTGGACCACCAAGGAAGTCCTGAAGTGGATGTGTTGAAGGAAATAATTTTCAAATAAACTAAAAGAAAAACCCAACAATGCTAGAGAAGAAAAGAACAAAGTCCCCGAAGGCACGGCTGAGCCCCTACTCAAGGCTCTGAGGACCAACCTACAGGCTTTTTCCTGGGGAGAGTACATAAACTCATTTTTTAAAAAACTATTTATTTTTATCTATTTATCTGAATGTACCAGATTGTAGCTGCGAGAAATGAGATCTCCAACCTTCACTGCGGCATGTGGGATCAGGTTCCCTGATTTAGGGATCGAACCCAGGCCCCCTGCATTGGGAGCATGGAGTCTTAGCCACTGGACCACCAGGGAAGGCCCAAACCACTCCATCCGTTGGGGGTTTATGCCTCTACCCTCGGGTCTTCTATCACGTGGGGCCAAACATGCTCCTAACTGATGTTCTGTGCCACCCGCCAGGACTAGAGGGGGCCCCACACACTTGGCACTCAGTGTCCAAGGCTGGTGGTCAGGATTCAGCCAAACGTCAAGTTACTGGGCACCATCTACCAGCCATAGCCTCTGGATCACTGCACAGCCATGCACACACGCACACACACACGCGCGCGCACACAAAAGCGTGTGTCTAAATAGCCCAGGGGATTAACTGTTCTGAGGCTTCACACTTGTGCGCTCTCCACTCACACCACCTGCCCTTCATGGAGGGGGGAACCCCCCCAAAACTGGGCTGTACCCAGCCCAGGGAGACAAGGTGCCCCCCACCACCATCACCCTCTAGATGCCTCTGAGAATCACAGCCAGGCGGGGAGAGGCAGCAACTGGGGACCGTGGGGCAGGCCAGTGAGAGTTGTGATCGAAGGGTGGAAAAGCCTCTTGCCCTTCCAAGCCTCTGCCGTGAATGTCCCAGCACTCAGCTTGCTTCTAGTTCACTTAACAAGTTGGTGCAGGACACTCGCTGTGTCAAGCAGGGGGAGCCGGGGGCAGGGATGCGGAGGGACAAGGAGCATGGCCCCCACCCCTCGGAGGGGGACAGACAAGTACAAGGGCAGCTGGAACACAGCAAGTAAGGAAGGCTGGGCGGTAGGAATGCAGCGCAGGGGCGCCTAACACAGACCTGGGAGGAGGTTATCAGGGAGGGCTTCCAGAGGGAGGTGACATCCAAGCTGAGACCTGCAAGAATGAGCCCAGAGAGATGGACAGGCAGCAGAAAAACCTGTTCCAAGGAGAAGCAACAGCACGCTGGGAAGCAAGCAGGAATGCAGTATGTTCTAGAAAACAATGGAGCTCAGCATGGCCATCACAGAGAGGAAGGGCCTGGCAGGGAGGGAGGCAGTCGGATGAAGGTCCTTGCCTGGACCTGAAAGGAGGTCCTGTGGGTCCCCATGGACGGTCTCGCCACATCTGGAGTCCCACTTCCCAGCTCTAGATCCTTTCTTACACTGCTCACTTCCCACCCCTAATGCCCACTCCAGCCTACCCCTGGGTCAGAATCCCACCGGCCCTCCAGTCACCTCCAGCAGGCTGCCCCCAGCAAGCTGGGGAGTAGGCGTGTCTCCAAAACCTAGCCACAGGGCCCACAGCCCAGCACCGAGGGAGGGCTTGGCATCTGGGAAGCCTGATCACCCACTCCAAGGGGCTGAGGGGTGGGCAGGCCACGGGGCCTAAGCGCTTCGGCCTCTGGGCTTTTCCCAGCTTGCACACACTCAGGCACTGCCCCACCCACACACCGTGAGCAGAGTAGCTAAGAGCGGGACGGGACAGTGGTGTCCAGCTCCTCTCGGGGCAGGCCTGGGGCTCTCCAAGGGCCAGCCTCTGGGACCAGCATCTGACCAAGGGGAGAAAACATTCTTCTCTGGGATGAGAACCAGCTTCCCCCAACTGAACACGCAGATCCTCCCAAGAACCCAGCCATGCCAGGGTAACCACAGTCCTTTGTTCAGATGAGGCTCAGAGAGGTAAAACCACTTGCCTGAAGCCACACAGCACACAGTGGGACTCGAACCCTTGCCTGTTTGGTTTCAAAGGCACCCTGCTGGAAAGCGGGTAAGCTCTGGCATAGCGAAAGGAGCCCACCCCCAAGGAGGGGCACTGGTCTCCCACCCAGGGCAACCAAGAGCATCTCTCTCCTGGATAGGCTGAGAATGGATTGTCTCTGGCAGTGACTGGCCCCAGGCGGGTGGGCAGTGGACCAGGATCAGAGGGAAGATGTGGTTAGCTCACCTGCCCGGAGGGCTGCAGCCCCAACTGGAAGCCAGGTACACGTGGAGAACAGGGGCAACCAGCTCGCTCCCAAAGGCCCTACCTCTCACTGGGCCTCCCTGCTGAAAGCAGCCACACCTGAAAAACCAGCTCCTGGACCAACATGAAACGCCACCGGCCTCATCACAAGACCCCCTTGGAGCCCGAAAGGACCACCTTGGAGCTGGCTGGCTGGGTGGGCAGGCAGGGGTCCTGCCTGCTCCAGGGAGCCACCCAGGGGCACCTGAGAGCCCTTCTGCATAGGCCCTCCACCAAGTACAGCCCAAGGGTGAGGACATGGGGGAGGGGGCAATGGCGGAAAGGCGGGGGCAGCCGGCTCATCAGGAAAAGTCCATGACTCCTCACAAGAAATGACATTAAAACCTCCAATCTCATGCTGCTGACTCCCACGGTGCTCCCTTCCCTTAGGAAGCCATGACCCCTGGGGCACCCCCAAGCGCCTACTGGGTACTTGCTTCACTCAGGCGCTGCCATTTGTGAGCCCACAAGCAGAGCTGTGTCCATTTTCTAGAGGGACAAACTGAGGCTCGGCCGGTTAGGCAGCCATCCAAGCCACGCACAGTGGGCAGGCAGCAGACCTCGAATCGGCCTGACTAGTCTATGACCAACCAAAGTCTCAGTGCCGCTGCCCACGCGAGCATTCAGGAGAGCAGCCACGGCCAGCCACGGACCTCAGCTGTTTGTCAACCAAGTTTTATTTAGGGCCCTGACAGGTAACTCTTCTCCTGGGTCGGGAAGATCTCCTGGAGGAGGAAATAGCAACCCAGTATTCTTGCCTGGAGAATCCCACGGACAGAGAAGCCTGGCGGGCAGTCCATGGGGTCGCAAAGAATCGGATGCGACTGAGCAATTTCAATTTTTCGAAACTGAATTTTTCAAACTTTTCAACAGGTAACTCTAACAGAAGTGGCCCCAGCGCAGAGGCGGACACCAGTCACTGAAGGCCCACAAGGCCCCACCTCTGTCCCCTGGATGGGGTCCCGTGCCCTCCAGCGCTCTGGGGAAGTCCAGGGGCTTGTGGGACCCCAGCTGACTCTCACACTCGCCCTGGAAACCACGTGCTGTTCTCTTGTTCACAGATGACCACCCCAAAGCACAGAGACACAGTGTAACTCACTGGAGGTCACACAGCCCGGCTGAAAGTGAAAGTGAAGTGAAGGTGAAAGTCGCTCAGTCGTGCCCGACTCTTTGCGACCCCATGGACTATACAGTCCGGGGAATTCTCCAGGCCAGAATACTGGAGCGGGTAGCCTTTCCCTCTTCCAGGGGATCTTCCAACCCAGGGATCAAACCCAGGTCTCCTGCATTGCAGGTGGATTCTTTACCAGCTGACCCACCAGGGAAGCCCAAGAATACTGGAGTGGGTGGCCTATCCCTTCTTCAGGGGATCTTCTCAACCCAGGAACCAGGGCCTCCTGCACAGCCCCATTGTTTGACCCTAAATCATGCTCCCGTTTGCCCTCCTTCCCTACCCCCTTGTTTCAGGAAAACACAGAATATGTATCCCAAACTATACAGCCACAGAAGTGGAGACCAGGGACTCATGGCCAGGGACTCCCAGGCTCCCTCGGGAGGGGGGCACGTGGAGATGGCTGAGACACCTCCAGGCCCGCCCTCTGCCCCAACCCAGAGCATCCGCTGTTCCTGAGCCCACCTGCACTACGGGCGGGTGGAGGACCGCAGCCCTGAGGGCGGCAGCAGGCAGGTGTAATTTCATCAGGAGCCTCCCGTCTGTGCAAGTCACCAGAAACGGAGGATGAAATTCCAGCTCTGTGGACAGAGAAGTGCAGCGATCCTGGCTCAGGGTAGGCTCTCAGTGGGGGTGGGGGCGCGGACGGGGTGCCTCTGTGAACATGACGGAAAAGGCACGCCTTCCGCTGGGTGGCTCCAAGCCAGGTAAGGGCTCAGCAAGCTGGGAGGGCCTGATCTCCATCACAAGAGCAGCAGGGCTCTGCGCTACAGCCTTGCTGTGGAATACTACTCAGTCACCAAAAGGACCAGTTCCAGGCGCCCGGACCGGGCATCATGCAGAGTGAAAGAAGCCAGACGCAGGCTGCCTACTGTGTGGTGGTGTATAGCAATGCACTGGAGATAAAGCAAAGCTGTACAGACAGAGACCCAGCCAGCGGTCGCCAGGGCTGGGGAAGAGGAACCGGCTGCCTGTGCACAGGCTTGAGGGGGCTTTTGGGGGCTGATGGAATGTTCCATGTCTTGACAGCGGCTAGGCTATGTGAATGCAGACAATGGTTGAGCTCCTTGGACGGCACACTTGAGACCTGGGCCTTTCACCAGCTCGACAATTCCTCACCCCTCGACAATATATATGGTAACACGTGGGGTGGGCCCTTCCTATGTGCCAGCCTGGGGTAGGATACCAGACCTAAGCCATATGCTCTTGCAAGTTTCTCACCAGCCTGCGGAGGGACCTATGAACGGATGGACAGAGACACACACCCCATATGGTAGTAGTTTTGCCGGTCGTCAGAAAACATACGTTGAGATCCACCAGCAAACAGGCCTGGCCCTGCCCAAGCCTCCAGGAGAGAAGCAGCCTGGAGGGTCTCTTCCAGCTGCAGGCCAGGAAGGCACAGGGCCCCAGCTGTCCCCAGCTCAGAGCTGGCCCTCCACCCCCAGCCACACAGCCTGGCCAGGCATCTACAATTTGCCCAGGACCCCAACTCCTCAGGCTGGGGCCTCTCACCTCCGGCTTCCCACCCCATCTCCACTTCAGACCTGCACAGGGGTGACCCTCCTACCTCACTGGAGAGCCCCCAGCATGTACCACCAAGCTCCCGACCCAAGCCACAGGGCCAGCCTGAGGCTTCAGCAGAAGCGGGGGCATCACTGCCATCTTATGTATGAGCACACACCCCAGACAGGTGGTGGGCCCCCCCCCCCAGGGACAATATCCCCAGCCTTGACGGGGGAGCATCAGAGAAACAGCCCCCCAGTGCTGGGGGTTGGCTCTGTGAATCTTAGAACCACAAATCTTAATTTGGTATCTAATAGGGTGTCCCCAGCAAGTTCCTGCTCCTCCAACAAACTCTCTTTTTTCAAACTTTTTATATCAAAGTTGTTGTTCAGTCACTAAGGTGTGTCCAACTCTTCACGACCCCATGGACTACAGCATGCCGGGCTTCCCTGTCCTCTCCATCTCCCGGAGCTTGCTCAAACTCGCGTCCGTGGGGTCGGTGTTGATTAGCAATGCCGTGTTAGCCTCAGTGTGCACCGAAGTGACTCAGCCACACATAGAGGTGCGTCCATTTTTTCTCAAACTCCCCTCCCATCTAGGCTGCCATGTAACACTCAGCAGAGTTCCCTGTGCACACAGGGAACTCCTCTTAATGCCCCGTATGGACCACAGTTCTGGAGAAGGAAACAGCAACCCACTCCAGTATTCTTGCCTAGAGAATCCTGGGGACAGAGGAGCCTGGTGGGCTGCTGTCTATGGGGTCGCTCAGAGTTGGACACGACTGAAGCGACTTAGCAGCTGCAGCAGCAGCATGGACCACAGNCCTCTTAATGCCCCGTATGGACCACAGTTCTGGAGAAGGAAACAGCAACCCACTCCAGTATTCTTGCCTAGAGAATCCTGGGGACAGAGGAGCCTGGTGGGCTGCTGTCTATGGGGTCGCTCAGAGTTGGACACGACTGAAGCGACTTAGCAGCTGCAGCAGCAGCATGGACCACAGTGGCACAGAAGGTTCTGAAACACAGGCCTCCCAGACTGGGGGTCCCTGAGCTCCCCCTGCCACACCACCCAGGTCTAATAGATCTGGATCCTTGAAGCTCAGACTGGAGAACCGAGGAAATCACACATAGCACCCCCTGATTCAATCCCACTCCAGACCATCCCCGGAGCCTCAGGGCGAATCCCGAACCCAACCTCGGCCCCAGCCACACCCAAGTCCCCCTGACCCCAATCGTCTCAGTGCCCAGAGGCCGCAGGGGGAGAGTTACCAGATGAAACACAAGACCGCCAGTTCAGTCTACACTTCAGCTAAACAAGCAAATCTATGGTGTCATTTATAATCCCCACGGGCTTCCCTGGGGGCGCCAGTGTAGGAGATGTAAGAGACGTGAGTTCGATCCCTGGGTTGGGAAGATCCCCTGGAGGAGGGCATGGCAACCCACTCCAGTATTCTTGCCTGGAGAATCCCATGGACAAGAGGAGCCTGGCAGGCTACAGTCCATGGAGTCACAAACACTCAGACATGACTGAAGTGATTTAGTACGGACACACATAACCCCCATACTGCGTTATCCGTCAGTTAACCAAAATCCAAATTTAACCAGACGTCCCTATTTTAACTGGCTAAATCAGGCCACCCGGAGCAGGTGGTCCTGAAGGAGGGAGACAGGTGGGCACACAAATAGCTCTGGGGCAGCCAGGCCCAGCTCAGGACCAAGAGGAAGGGTGTCTGGAATGAAAGTTTTGTTCCCTGCCTGACACACCCCCAGTGGTCACCCCCAGCCAGCGCCTGGACAAAGCACAGCCTCCCCCAGCTCATTCAGGACACCTAACTCACCCCAAAGTGAAGAAAGGTGGTGCCCTGGATGCCATCCTCCCCCAGGGCTCTGAGCCCCTTTGCTGTCATTGAACATAACCCATGGCACTGCAGCTGAAATGACAAATTAGCAGGAATTTCCTGGAGGTCCAGTGGTTAAGACTCTCGGCTTCCAATGCAAACAGCAGGGGTCGGATCCCTGGTCAGGAAACTGAGATTCCCACACGCTATGTGGGAAAAATCTCAAATGCAAAAAACCCACTTGAAATGGCAAACTTTTGACCCCAGTGAGATGGTCCCAGTCAGACATCCCTGCCAGTGAGGAACCTGGGTGCCCAGCGAAGCTGGCTCCCCTTGGGACTCAGCTGGGCAACTCAACATTTACGCCCAGAAGTCTCTGACAGGGTGACTCGCCTCTGTTTTCTGACCAGGTCCGTTTCCTTCACCTCTCCCACAGAAAACAATCCTTCCACCTTCCAGTCTCCATAACGGTTTGTATCTCACAGGCCCCACACACACACCTGGGAGATCCTGAGCCCTAGGTCCTCGGTCCCACTCTGCTCACCAGGACTAGCGAATTTACCCTGCAGGTCCTGTTCCCGGTGGCCCCAAAGGCCTCCACAGGCCCCCGGGAGCTGGGCACACGCTCCTGGTCTGTCCCAAGGCATGTGGCTGTGTCCCTGGTTGCCGGGCATCAGCGAGAGAGATGCCCACAGGTGGCATGGACCGAGAAAAACTGCATGGGGACGACACTCGGGGAGCAGAGCCCCAGGCTCCGGTCTGGAGTAATGGGGGGAGGAACCTCCCCGAGGATGTGGGGCAGGAAGCCTGGGGAAAGACCCTCGGGGTCCCACCATTGTGGGGACCTACCCCAGAGATGCGAGTTCAGGAACAACAGGAGAGAGCCTGCTTAGCTATTCAGACCCTGGGGCAGGATCTTTTCATTCATTCACTCACTCAGCAAGTATTTGGGGGGCAGCCCTGGAGCTCCAACACTTTGGCCACCTGATGCAAAAAGCCGACTCATTGGAAAACACCCCGATGCTGGGAAAGAGTGAAGGCAAAAAGAGAAGGGAGCGGAAGAGGATGGGGTGGGTAGCGTCACTGACTCAACGCACATGAATCTGAGCGAACTCCGGGAGAGGAGAGGGGAGCTTGGCAGTGCTGCAGGCCGTGGGGTCACAGAGGCGGACACCGACTTAGCGACTGAACAGCAACAACCCGGGGCACCATGGACCCGAAAGCAAGCCTCCGTCCCTGTCCCATCCCCAGTACAATCGGGGACGGGTAACTCTTGAGTGAGATCAATAACGGGATGGGGAAGGACAGGATGTCATGGGGACACAGCAGTAGCACCTTGGCTAGTCTTGGGGACGTTCCTGGGCAGGTTTCCAGCCCGAGGACCTGAGAGCCAGCTGAGTCCTGACAGAGGGGAGAAAGGCAAATTCTACAGCCCCTACCAACCTTCATCCTAAGCAGGGAGGGCCCCGCCCCCCCTCAGGTGGGAAGAAGCCCTGAGGTTCAGAGGAGTAGCAGGGGCAAAGGCCTCTCAGGAAAGGTGCAGTTTTCAAAGAGTGGGCCCAGGAGGCAGTGGGGGGCCAGAGGAGAGCCAGAGGACCCGAACCAGAACCCAGAATGAGGATGGACTGGCAGATACGGTCTTCAGTTCCAAGGTCAGGATGAGGATACAAGAGCCCCAAGCTGTCACTCACATCACTTGGGGTCTCCAAAAACAGGCCGTTACCAAGCTGGAGACACCCCAGCTGTCAGGGAGACGGGGAGGCTGCACAAACAGGTGCCTCCCGCACCCCTATCATGACGTCTGCCTTCCAGACTATTTGCAAGCATCAGATACTGACAAGTGGCAGCTCACGGAGGCTGCCTGAAATGAACAAATGAGGCACACTTGCAAATACATGACCCTTCCTCCGGCAACCAGAACACAGTCCTCCTAAGTAGGTTAAGCCTGCCCCTCCAGTGCTATCTTCCAGACCCAGTTTTGCAAGCTTTCTCCCCAGGTCCTCCCACATTTTGAAAGAGCAAGCACCCTCGTCTCCTCCGCTGGGGTCCTCTGGGACCCTCTCAGCCAGAGCCACAACTTTCTAGGTCACCCTCAGAGCAGGCTACGGGATGGGGTGTGGTCTGAAGCTCCCCACACCCCCAAAGCAGGTTGGGGATTCTGACATCCCGTCCTCTCGCGGCCAGGCCTGTCCCTTGGTCCACAGGTCCCCGTTCAGAAGAAGGCAGAGGGTGACTTCCACCCTCCTGGGCCCCCGCTCCTGACCTGACGGCCCCCATCTTTGCTGCCCTTGTGCCTGGCCCCTCCCTGCCAGCAGCCACCAGCCTGCCTGCCACCACTGCCTCCCTCTCACGCTGAATAAATAATCGATGCTTAAGCCCTTTCCCTTTGGGAATGACGCTGCTGAAATAAATGAGTTGCTCCAAGGCACCTCCCCAGTCCCGAGACCCCGAGTCAGTAGCGGGGAGCAGCAGTCCTCCCCACAGGTGCAACCAAACACATGAGGGAGACGAGGGCCAGTGGGGTCGGGACGGCTCCTGGCCACCCCTTGCTTCTGCTGTGAGCAGGAGGAGGAGCCCCTGCAAATGCCCACTCTTCGAGAACCTGTCCAGGCCTGCCCACCTCATCAGCAGCATACTCCATGCGTGACCTGGCGAGGGGACCCCTGCATGTCGGGCCCCCTCACTTGGGCTGTGACTGGGACCCAGGAGCCTCCCACCTCAGGTCTAGTCTTGGGAGCCTGGGTCCCAGGGCCGGATGTCCAGGGCTTGAGCCCCCCTCCAGCAAGGCCAGGAGGGCAGAACTCTCAGAGGCACGGTCCCCCTCTGTCCTGGGCCCAGGCCAGGGAACCTTCCCTTTTCCTGGCCACAGGCTGGGCCACCCAGGACCCTTCATTCCCAGAGACTCAGGATGGTGGTGGTGGTGGTGGGAGGCATCTAGCCGGCTCCAGGGGCCTCCCCACCCATGTGCGGGAACTCACAGACCACCCACAGACAGGGCATCCCCAACTTGCTCCTCTGAAACCTTTGTGACCCCCTACTGCCATCCTCTGAGTCTCCTTGCCTTGCACTCGACCAGGAGCCCAGCGGCCACCACTCAGACCAGCCCCCCTCCCCAGGGACCCCAGCAGGAACCACTGTGTTGGAGCAGTACTGGCGTATGGGACTCAGCCTGTGAGTGGGTGAGGGGGGCACCGGCCAGGAGATCGGCTCGGCCCCAGCAAGGCGGAGGTGGGGGAGAGTTGGGGGGCGGGGGCCGCGGCCTGCCCAGCACCCCCCAGCTCCCACACTGGCGCCTGCCGCCGCCCGGGTAGCACAACTGACCTCATTCGTCAACTGCAGCAGCCTGCGGGCGCCCGCTGCCCGTCCGGGGTGGCCCCCCACCTCCGGAAGGGCCCGGGAATGGGGGGTGGAGGCGGAGGCGGCGGCGGTGACAGCTCCCGGCTCCCCCTCTCGGCAGGTGGGGGCAGCCGCCCCTCCCCGCCCCCGGCCCGAATTATAATCCCGGTCACGTGCCTCCCGAGGCACCCAAAAGCCGGACCCAGATTCTGGAACACCTGGAGGGGGAGGGGCGGGCACCCCCCCGAGGGTGGGAGGAGAAGGGGAGAAGGGCCTCGGCGCCCGCCCTCCCCTCCACCCCCCGCAAAAGTTTCTCCTACCTTGGAGGATCCTCAAGCGCTCCTGCCAGCGGCGCCCCGGCCCCGGCCCGCGGCCAGGACTCAGCCTCCTGCCGCTGCCTCCTTAATTAATCCGGGAGAATGGGGGAAGGAGAGGCGGAGGGAGGCGCGGAGCGGCGGCGGGGGCGGGCG
>SJYA01003056.1:2887203-2960657 GCA_006410615.1 Neotragus moschatus
GCTCCAAAATCACTGCAGATGGTGATTGCAGCCATGAAATTAAAAGATGATTACTCCTTGGAAGGAAAGTTATGACCAACCTAGACAGCATATTCAAAAGCAGAGACATTACTTTGCCAACAAAGGTCCATCTAGTTAAGGCTATGGTTTTTCCAGTGGTCATGTATGGATGTGAGAGTTGGACTGTGAAGAAAGCTGAATGCTAAAGAATTGATGCATTTGAACTGTGGTGTTGGAGAAGACTCTTGAGAGTCCCTTGGACTGCAAGGAGATCCAAACAGTCCATGCTGAAGGAGATCAGCCCTGGGATTTCTTTGGAAGGAATGATGCTAAAGCTGAAACTCCAGTACTCTGGGCACCTCATGTGAAGAGTTGACTCATTGGAAAAGAGTCTGATGCTGGGAGTGACAGGGGGCAGGAGGAGAAGGGGACGACAGAGGATGAGATGGCTGGATGGCATCACTGACTGGATGGACGTGAGTCTGAGTGAACTCCCGGAGCTGGTGATGGACAGGGAGGCCTGGCGTGCTGCGATTCATGCAGTTGCAAAGAGTCAAACACGACTGAGTGACTGAACTGGACTGAACTGAACTGAACCCTGGATACTTCTGAGCATGAAAAAAGTGCTATTAACTCTTATGCTAGGATGATAGGCGTAAACCAGCATTGTCTCAGGCAAATGTGGACATACATAGTCACCCTGAGGGGCTTGAGTGGAGGGAACACATGGCTGGTAAGAGACTCACAAGCAAAAAGCCCTCTGCTGATCATATTACAGGTTATTTCCTCTGATTCTCCCAGCAACCCTAGAATGATGGATTTGTTTCCATCTCTCTGAGGATTCCATAGCTGGTGGGATGCCACCCTCCCTGAACCCCCGCCCCATCCATGGCACAGGTGGTGCTAGTGGTAAAGAGCCCGCCTGCCTATGCAGGAGACATAAGAGACTCAGATTCAATCCCTGGGTCGCGAAGATCCCCTGGAGAAGGAAATGGCAACGCACTCCAGTATTCTTGTCTGGAGAATCCCACGGACAGATAAGCCTGGCAGACCATAGAATCCATAGAGTTGCAGAGAGTCGGACACGACAGAAGTGCCTTCGAAAGCATACACGCATGCACACATGCATCCCAGGGCACGCTTGGAGAGGAGAGAAAGCACCTGGACTCCCACTCAGGACTCCCAACCACACTCGAGGTCAACAAGCCTGCGTGATGCACGCTATCTTACAACAGGAAGGGCTTCACTGAGTTTTCAGATAAGTTTTTCACATTATTGGTCTGTGAGAAATACAAGGACACGCATGGAGAAGCAGGAGAATTTTACTGTGTGTGTGTGTGTGTGCGTGTGTGTGTGTGTGTGCGTGTGTGTGTGTGTGTGCGAGAGAGAAAGAGAGAGAGCACAGAGGCACTGTAGCCTTCCTGTTAGTTGCATGCTCTATTTTTGCAGGTCTGCCACCTCTTACAGAGGCTTTTGGAAGGAAGTGTGTTTCTAGAGTTCCCTGTAACCTGTGAAGGAAGATTTGTGCCTTTGGGAAAGGAAAGCCTGCTTCTGTATTTGCCGCACTGTGTGAACTGGAGCCTAACAACAGACATCTGTGAAAAGCTCCAGTGCCTGGAAAACAGAGGGAGGATTTAATTAGCACCACTTCCTCTCCCTCAGGCTGTCTTCTCTGGAAACACTCGGGGATGAGAAGTTGAAGCACTTAGAGACTGAGCTTTTGAGATCCAGGAAAGAAGGAAACTCTCCTCCGCTCCAGTTAAATTCTGACAGCCGTGAATAGCGGGAACACGGCACAGAGACCTCAGTCCAGAAGGAGTCCAGCTCTGTTTCTGGGGACATATTCGCAAGGACAGTGAACTTACCTCCCTTTAACAACTTCCAGGATATAAGAGAAACGTCACACACTGAAGCAGCCCCCTCCATGCCACCTGCCCAGACGCTGTTTATTCCCAATTCAATAAGACATTGCATCCTATCTCTGCTTAACCATACTATATACATTGAAATCCTAAAAGCTTTGTGCTTGGATAAATTAGGCTGCCTCATATCAGACCCATCCAGAGCCATTTAGAGTTGAAAAGGATTATTGTTCCCTAAGATTGCCTAGTAAATTGATCTTAGCTTGTGGTGCCCAAGAGAGTCAAGGTACAATAATTTCTAAGGGAAGTAAAGGGTCAAGGTTTAGAAAAGAATTTCATCCATATTTTTTGACCTGATTTTCTCATTTTAGGGAATTCATATTGAAGGAGGAAACAGACAGAACAGGCTCCATCTTGAAAGCAGGACCCCATCTTGGGCCGGACTGTGGATTTTGAGCTGTATGCCTAGTATCTATGGAAACGACAAACCAACTGGAAAACCAGACTCCCCACCTCCTTGGAAGAGCCCCAGGGCTCCTACCTAGACTCTCCTTCACCTAAATGAATACCCTAATTATCTGTGTAACCAAATAGAATCATAAATTCTATTATGCTTATTGGGGTATGACCACAGGCCTATTGATAAAGGTCTGCTGTTAACTACGTAGGCTTAAGGCATATGAATCACGGGTTAACTTTGATTGTATCTTTCTTTTCCTTTGTTCAGACTAGTTTTAGAGAATTTGGGGAGGTGGGTTTGAGCACGTACACTTAGAGTATGTAAGTTTTTCACAAAAACTGGTCGGGGTCCTTGGCTAAGAGGAGACTCTGGCTTGGGCCCGCTGGTGTAATAAACTGCACTCCACTATCTGCATTGTCCTTCTGAGTGAGTTTGTTTCCCGGAACGCATAGCTACAACAACATAATGAGGCATCACCAACTCAATGGACGTGGGTTTGGGTGGACTCTGGGAGTTGGTGATGGACGGGGAGGCCTGGCATGCTGCGGTTCATGGGGTTGCAAAGAGTCAGACACAACTGAGCAACTTAAAAAAAAATGAAAGAAAGAAAGTAAAGTCCTACAATACTAATTGCATGTTCTAGGCGGTAATGAAAAATTGGAAACCCACTAAACACCCAATGGTCAAGGAATTTCCTAGCTACCTAAATGACACTGAGCACATCCTTAAAATAACAGCCCTTAAAATAATTTGTACAAGCACTTCAACAGTATGGAGTAAAGGATGTATCTTCTTGGGACAAGAAAAGCAAAGAGAATTTCTGTGGTAATGATTGAATTATTTTTATGTTGGTAAACACTAGAGGGAAAATATTTGTATGTATTGAGGTAGAGATCATGTTAGCACCCCTTTTGTAATAAAATATATGAATAAATCTGTCGGTTCACAAAGTCAGGAGCTTCCCGGGTGAAATCTGAAACTGGCTTCTGTACAGAAAGGGCAAGAGGAGACCAAAGAAAGAAGCAGACCACTCCAAATTAATCGGTGGCAGAGTTCATAAGCAAGAGAGCTTACCAAGTCTTGTCTTGGGTGGCCACAAGGTGCGTGAATCTCCACACCTACCTGCTGGAAACTTAAAAGCTTATAGACAGGCCTTAACTGATCCAGCCACATCTTCAGTCTAGATGGTCTCAACACCACATTGCTCTCTCAAGGCTACCTCTGGACAAGGGCTCCCACTTTGGGGATGGTGGGTGAAAGGTACATGGTACATTGCAAAGATGTGGTGGAGGGTCCATTGCTCAGTTCACTTACTGGTTAACTAGTCACCATGCCTCTGGAGGACCTCCTCCAGCAATGCCAAATAAATACGTAAAGAAGTGCCACTCTCCCTTTGGTCAGACAACAAGAATTGTATATTATTTCTCAGCTGCCAGAAATTTTAGAGCTAAATTTAATATCATATTGCAGTAAATAACTTATTTCTGGATCCTGGTCTACATATGCCTGCCTCCTTCAGTACCTGCTATTGTATCTGAGCCTTTTTCTAAGAGTATTTCAGAAGCACTGAACTGAACTGAACTGAACTGAACTGAACTGATAGAGCATAAGTGATAGCTAGAGAATTGTTGCCTAGTCCAGTTCCTTCATTTTGCAAGGTTTGGAACAATGATGTAAAAGACTTGCCCAGGGTCAAACAGCTAAATAGATTCAAAACATGAAATCAGACTCCAGGACTCTAGTTCATTGCTACCCATTGTAACATTTAAAAGAGAAGCAGTTATTATACTTACAAACTGATCAACTGAAAGTGCTTTTGCCAGCTATCTACAGCCAGCCAGGCTTGTTTTGCTCTGGGATGGGAGAAACAACTCCCACAAATCAGGCTTCTCCCAGCTTTTCCCCATCAGCAGCCCACAACTAGCCCTGCAGGTGAAGCTTCCTCCTTTGCCTGGCATCAGACTAACCTATCCACAGGCATAGGGGCACAGTACCTGGGTCCACAAAACTTGTAGTGGCTCAGGAAATGTTTTAATGTATTTTAAAATCATGTATTTTAATGTATTTTAAAAGCAGAGACATCACTTTGCCGACAGAGGTACATATGGTCAAACTTCCCTTTTTTCCAATAGTCATTTACATTCATGAGCATTGGAACATAAAGAAGGCTGAGAGCTGAAGAATTAATGCTTTCTAACTGTGGTGTTGGAGAAAACTCTTAAGAGTCCCTTGGACAGCAAGGAGATCAAACCAGTCAATCCTAAAGGAAATCAACCCTGAATATTCATTGGAAGAACTGATGCTAAAGCTGAAGTACCCCAATACTTTGGCCACCTGATATGAAGAGCCAACTCATTGGCAGAGACCCTGATGCTGGGAAAGATTGAGAGCAGGAGGAGAACGGGACGACAGAGGATGAGATGGTTGCATGGCATCACCAACTCGATGGACATAAGTTTGAGCAAACTCCAGGAGATGGTGAAGGACAGGCAAGCCTGACGTACTGAAGTCCACTGGGTCACAAAAAGTCAGACATGACGGAGCAACTGAACAACAACAAAAATCAGAAGAGAAAAATTAAATTTCATGGTCAAAAAATTGTTTTCATTTTTCCTCATATCAGAGGAAAAAATGAAATTTGTAGGCCACCCCAAATCTATTGCATTTTGACTAAAAAACAAACTAGATTACTTAAGTCATAAGATGCTGAACTATGTACAGTTATAGAAACATGTTTTAATAGAGATATTATTATGGTAGAGACATTCAAGAAGGAAAAGTTTTAGGCCCACGGAAGTCATAATGTGGACCTGACTTGACTCTATTTCCTGCTACTCCGATTTTCTCCTTAATAGTTCATTCTGGGGCTCCATACTGGACTGTCGAAGCTAGAAACATCCCCACATTCTAGCACTTTCCAATCTCCCTATGAAACTGTGGGTAATCAGTGACAAATCCATTTGCCCTGGCTTCACTAATCAAGGTTGTTAAAGATTTGCATGTCCTCTGAACAGCATGTAGCCTATGTAAAAAGTGGTTTGCTGAGATGTTTTTCCAGGAACTTAGAGTCAGTTTTTTCCAGTTCAGGTCGAACTGGATGGGACTGGCTAGGACCACTGACCCTCCAACTGGGCAGGTGCAAGTTTCCATCCACTTGGGAACCTTTGATGCCAGATGGCCAAGACTCCACCCTCAGATTTGGGCGAAGTGCCTCCACCGTGAGCATGCAGAGACCTGTAGTCTAGTTGTGTGTGCGTCTGTGTGATCAGTCACTCAGTTGCATCTGACCCCATGGACCGTAGCCCGCCAGGCTCCTCTGTCCATGGCATTCTCCAGGCCAGAACACTGGAATGGATGGCCATTCCTTTCCCCAGGGGATCTTCCCAGCTTAAAGATTGAGCCTGAGCCTGCCGTACTTCCTGCATTGTAGGCAGATTCTTTACCCTGAGCCAGTAGCCCAGCTGCATGTGCCCAGAATGCCGATTGTTGCACCTTTTTCCAGTCACCTTTCCCCACACTCCCCATACTCACCACATCTCCAACCGCCCCACTTCTTTATTCTTCATCACATAAATACTCAGAGCCCCTTGACTTGGAGAGGCAGAACTGAGTCTGGCTTGGTTCCTTGTGAATAAACCCTCTCTTTGCTGCAAACCTCAGTGCATCAGCATTTTTACTTGCTTCGTGTCGTACAAAATGAACCTGGCTCTGTAATACTTATTCTGGAAGATTCTTTTCCACTATCCACTGAAAGATTTCCGTCCTATAGACAAACTGTACAATCTTAAAGTCATAATTTTTGCTTTCTTAAAATCAAAGGGAGATCCAGAATTAATCACCCTCTAATAAATATGTGTTTCCCAGAGAAGTAGAAGAATAATCATCCTAAGAACTTATAATCAGCTTGAAAGGAGTCATTGCTTACACTGAGTGGCCACAAAGCCAGCCAGAGGTGAAGAAAGCAGGAGTGTACAGATTTTTCCCTCTCACAAGAGTTTAATAAAGAACAGTTTGTATGTAACAAAAAGCATCATTTTCTCTTTAATTTTATTTATTTATTTGACTGCTCTGGGTCTTTGTTGCCAAACTCAGGCTTTCTCTGTTTGTTCTGCATGTGGGTTACTCTCTAGTTGCAGGGTGTGGGCATCTTATTGCTGTGGTTTCTCTTGTTGCAAAGCCTGGGGTTTAGGGCATGTGGGCTCAACAGTTGTGGCTCACGGGCTTAGTTGCCCCATGGCATATGGAATCTTCCCGGACAAGGGATTGAACCCATGTCCCCTGTGTTGGCAGGCAGATTCTTAACCACTGGTGCCTGGGAAGTCCAAAAAGTATCATACTTCATATTTCTGATCAAGACAGCAGGACTGACATTATATAGATACTGGTAAAACTCAGGAGTGTTTCATGGTGAACCACTTCCTAAGATCTTGTACCCTCCATTTCCTCAATATGACTTTTGCTCTTTGTCCGTCTAGTTTTCAGGATTCCCTCCTGGCTTCCTGCTCTCTCTGCCACTCTGGAGAACCTGTACAACCAGCCTCTCCCTTGCTCCCTTTATTGTCTATCTCCTAAGATCTCTATTAAGGGATTTATTTAATTTTTAATCCTATGCATCCCTAGTGCAAAACTATTGTATTGTGATTTCCACAGTTTTTGAAATATTAATAGCTACTTGAGTGTTCCCAAGACCATCCCTCTGGACCCTTGGAAAGATAGATCACCTCATTAGAGAGCACCAGTCTATTCTAACCTCCACTTTTTGTAAATAAGGAAACTGAGGCCCCAGTGGATTTTGTGTCTCCTGAACCCTCAGTTTAGTTAATTTTTTGAAAATTGAAGACAATAAAGAATGAAGTTATGGCCACCACAAGATTAAAAATATAGTATCTCGAGGAGTACTTGTAGACTAACCAGGAGCTTAGAAAAGTCTATGGTTTGTTAATAAGAGCTGCTTTCCACATGCAGGTGAGGGGAGGAAGTCCACACTTGAGTTCCTGTGGCTTGAGTTGCATTCAAAGATATCAACTGTGTTTTACTGATGGTGACATTTCTATCTACATGAAGGGGTTAACATTCTCAAGGCACAGCCCTAAAATAAAAATCTGCTTTTAATTCTGACATTTTGTAAAGGTAATTTATGTGAATTTATGTGTGCAGCCTTTCCTGCGTCTCTGTGAACAGCCAAGGGATGTGCAGTGGATACACAACAACCTCAAAACTCTCCAACAAACCGTCCCCTGTGCCAGTTGAGATAAGAAGATTGTCAAAGAGTTCTTCACAATTTCACATTTTGTACATTAGTGACAATATGCCAGTGGGGCTGCTCTGTGTCCTGGGGAAAATTGGACTTGATGGAGGGTCTCTTGCCTCCCAGCTCCTCCTCTGCCAGGCAGAGCTCTGTGGTCTGTTACTGGAGCTTTCACTCAGTGAAGGGGGAAGAGGAGAATACAGGACCAGGATAAAGAAGCATGGGTCCCCACTCCCTCACTGGTTAGTGATAGTGAAAGTCATTCAGTTGCATCCGACTCTTTGCGACCCCATGGACTACATAGTCCATGGAATTCTCCACCCAGAATACTGTAGTGGGTAGCCTTTCCCTTCTCCAGGGGAATCTTCCCAACCCAGAGATCGAACCCAGGTCTCCTGCATTGCAGTGGGATTCTTTACCAGCTGAGCCACAAGGCCCTGGGCAATTTCTCCGCCTTCTCTGCATGGCAGTTTCTTCATCTACAAAATGGGGAGCCAGACTTAATGGTTGGCAAATGTGCACTCTTGAAAATGACTAACCGATTTCCTTCAAAACAAATTTCATTGATCTGTTTCTGGATTTCTTCTGAAGCTTTCATTTCAGNTGGGATTCTTTACCAGCTGAGCCACAAGGCCCTGGGCAATTTCTCCGCCTTCTCTGCATGGCAGTTTCTTCATCTACAAAATGGGGAGCCAGACTTAATGGTTGGCAAATGTGCACTCTTGAAAATGACTAACCGATTTCCTTCAAAACAAATTTCATTGATCTGTTTCTGGATTTCTTCTGAAGCTTTCATTTCAGGGGAAAATATGTTGAAGTCTGAAAGTTGTTGGACTAAATTATTCCTTTCAGTGCATTCACTCTACAAGATTTAATTTTTCTTCAGTGCCCAGAAGATTCCAGATCTAAGCCTACAAATGTTCCATATGGTTTCCTCTACCCCCTCTTTAGCTGAGCACGTTAGTTCCCTGTGAATCAAATGTGAGGTCAAAGAAGGAGGATTGGGAAGGCAGTCATGAATTTGGGCGCCCACTGTGGAGAATCTGGGGTGTTTGGCCTCTGACTTCCTCTAATGCAAGCGGGTATGCACAGTGACAGAAGATACTAGCAACACCCACAGTGGAACACTGGACACTCAATCTGTGCCAGGGCCAGAGATAGCCTCAAAACTTATTCTTGCATTTTAGAAGGAACAAATTTAGAGGTTTTCAGAGCTTCTCACACAAAATATTAATTTTTTAAGAAATTTCCTCAAAAATAATATATGGAAAAATTGATTAGGATAAGGATATTGATTAGAGAACTTGGAAACATTAGATTCCTTGAAATTAACTTTGCTTCTTTCCATAAACACTCCACCACTCACCCAGTCCAGGTTACAATGACGCTGGCATTCTTAACTTTTGTAGTGTTTGTCACGCTGCTCTGTAATCACTGTTTACTCTCCTGTCTTCACTCCTGGGCTGTGAACAAGTCTGGAGCAGGGACTGTGCTACTCTCCTCTTTAGAGACAGCACTTGGCATGGAATGAATGAGTTCTCAGATGGATGAATGGATGCCCTGCTTGTTTCTCTATCACGTCTGAGATCTGAGGACAAGTCTTATGTCTGACCCATTGTTATTGGTACATCGTCTCATACATCATCCATGAAAGTGAAAGTGAAGTCACTCAGTCATGTCCAACTGTGATCCCATGGACTATAGCCCACCAGGCTCCTCCATCCATGGGATTCTCCGGGCAAGAATACTGGAGTGGGTTGCCTTTTCCTCCTCCAGGGGATCTTCCTGACCCAGGGATTGAACCCAGGTCTTCTGCATTGCAGCGAGGTGCTTTACCATCTGAGCCACCAGGGAAGCCTTGTCATCCATGAGTGCTCAATAAATGCTTATGGACTGAGTAATGAAGTTCTTTGTGAGGCACAAATGGAAATGGCTCTGTACACATCCACTTACAATCAGACACACATCAAAACACATGCCACAGCTCAGAACCTAGTGGAGCTGAAGGAAACAGAAGTGCAAAACTGCAGACATGATAGAGCCAGAATAGGAGAATGTGTGCAAACACAATGGAAACAGGGGTGCGTGGAGAAAGAGGCAGGAGAGGGTGGAAAGTTAGAGCAATGGAGAAAGGTGCCTTGGGGCTAACTGCACCTTAGAGGGTGGGTGAGGACATTCCTGGCAAAGGTACAAAGGTATGAGGTGTGAAGAGGAGGATGGGTTAGAAGGACAGAGGGCTATATGGTGTGTGAAACTCAGATGTCAACTGCCCGCCTCCAGCCCCTACCTACCCGGGAAGAGCTGGCTGAAGTGAAGTGAGGTCGCTCAGTCGTGTCCAACTCTTTGTGACCCCATGGACTGAGCCTACCACACTCCTCCATTCATGGGATTTTCCAGGCCAGTGTACTGGAGTGAGTTGCCATTTGCTTCCCCAGAAGATCTTCCCAACCCAGAGACTGAAGCTGGATCCTCTGCATTGTAGGTAGACGCTTTACCATCTGAGCCACCAGGGAAGAGCTGGCTACCACTTGGTTAAAACTACAGGGCTCTCTGATGGTATGGAAGTCTGAAATTCTCCTCATATATCCTCTGTATTCCCTTCTCTCTGCCATCATGCCTCCATCCATGCTGGAATAGGTCCCCCACAGTCACCCCAGATGCAGTCTGGGCTCAGTATTGTAAGATTCCACTGGCCTCAAGAACTTCACGAGATTAACAGCTTCCTTAAAGATTTAGAGCCGTCATGGAGTGGTGAGTCACACTGTGTATAGTCCAACTTTGCTCCATTCATCCATTTCTTCTCTCTTATCAGGATAACAATTTTTTCTTTGTGTGTGTGTTTATATTTGAAATACGTATGTATTTTGTTACCATATAATCCTGCAATCCCACTTCTTGGTCTATATCCAGAGAAAACTCTAATTCAAAAAGATGCATGCACCCCAATGTTCACTGCAGCACTTTTCACAAGAGCCAAGTCACAGAAGAAGCCTAAATGTCCACTGACAGATGAATGGGTAAAGAAGATGCAATATATATACATACAGTGGAATACTGCGTGCTGTGTGCTTAGTCTCTCAGTCTTGCCTGACTCTTTGTGACCCTAGGGACACAGGGAAGAAGATTGGAGTGGGTTGCCATGCCCTCCCCTAGGGGATCTTCCCAACCTAGGGATCGAATCCAGGGCTCCCATATTGCAGGCAGATTCTTTACCATCTGAGCCACCAGGGAGGGACTGGATCAGTGACGTTGATACAACCTCATATGTGATATAGGTAACCAATAAGGATCTACTATATAGCACAGGGAACTATACTCAATATTTTGTAATAACCTACAAGAGAAAAGAATCTGAAAATTATATATACACACACACACATATATAACTGAATCATTGTGCTGTACACCTCGAGCTACAACTGTAGCTCCAACAATCAGTTCAGTTCAGTTGCTCAGTTGTGTCCGACTCTGTGAGTCTAGTGAAGGCTCCAACAATACTTCAGTTTAAAAACATAAATGCCTAAAATTATATCATTTACAAATATGCATTTTTCGTTGAAACATACTTATCTATTTTATTCACATACCGAGGTCTCTTAGGTTTTCTCCTTCAACATCCCCAAATAAATGGAATTCCCCCACCAAGATGAATTCTCGAGGTAGCTATTAATATAAACCTGTACAAGGATTTGTGATTCCAGGAACACCTGACTGGATTTATATGTCTGAAAAAGTAGAAGAAAGCCAAGCAATAAGCCAGCATCAAGGACAGTGACTTATCTCAGATAGGAGCAGAAGTGTCTGATTTGCCTTCAGCCTGACCGTGAGGAGCCTAGGGCAGAGAGGGGACAGAAAAGTGGGGGTCTTGTCCTCCTGAGGAGGAGAATGGGTGCGTGAATGCGAACTTCAGCCGTGTCCAACTCCTTGGGACTCCATGGACTGTAGCCTGCCAGGCTCCTCTGTCCATGGATTCTCCAGGCAAGAAAACAGAGTGGGTTGCCATGCCTTCTCCTCCAGGGGATCTTCCCAAATCAGGGGCTGAATCCAGGTCTCATGTCTCCAGTATTGGCAGGCAGATTCTTTACCACTAGCACCACCTGGGAAGCTGAGGAGGATACTGCTGCTGCTGCTGCTGCTAAGTCGCTTCAGTCGTGTCCGAATCTGTGCGACCCCATAGACGGCAGCCCACCAGGCTCCGCCATCCCTGGGCTTCTCCAGGCAAGAACACTGGAGTGGGTTGCCATTTCCTTCTCCAAGCAGTCGTGTCCAACTCTCCGCAACCCCATGGACTGCAGCCTACCAGGCTCCTCCGTCCATGGGATTTTCGCTGGAGTGGGCTGCCATCGCCTTCTCCGGAGGAGGAGAATAATAAAGTTTAAGTCACCAGCTTCCCCACTCCCTCAAAAGAAGGGAAAGAGAAGCACTTCAGGAATTAACCAGGTTAAAAATGCACTTTGGGGCCCTAAAGCACTCAAATAGGTTTTGTTTTGTTCTCTGTACAAGTGGAATAGAAAGGAGCGCAGCAGTGAGAAGAACCAACCAAGGCCAAATCATTCAGCCTGCGGCAGCTCTATTTTTTTCCTCTCCAAAGTAATAAGATCCCAGATTTTGAATCTGCTGACTGAGAATGCTTAGAATTCTGATGACAATGTTTAGAAATTAGAGCCAGCCTCTTTCTCAGTTACTGGGACATCTCAGGGGAGTGTGTGGGTTATGTCTACCAAGGATTACTACCTATCCAGCACTAATCCTGGTCCAGGGAGGGGCACTAGCCTGCATTCCTCAACCAGGTATTCCTGGATGGAGCTCTGTTTAAGGAAGTCACCCCAGCCTGGGTTTCCTGCTAAGCCAACTGCTGCTCATGAACGGATTTCATGAAATTCACATAAAGACATTTAACTAAGTCCTGACAACAGTCTCCCCCACCCTCCCTACTACCCAGCCTTTGTTGTTTTAACAGCATTTTTATTATGAACATTTCTACTGAAGTAGGACATGCACTCAAAAATTCATAAGTGTGCAGGTCAATGAAGTATCATCAAAATAAACACACCCATAGAATCATCACATAGCTCAAGAAATACCATTTTACCAGCACCCTGGTAGGTGATGGAATCTGAGATCATTGCCAGACAGTTTAAATATCATCTAACTCAACACCTTCATTTTACAAATAAGGAAACAGATGCTCCCATGGGAGCAGGTAAGTGATTCCTCTACAGGTTTGTAGGAATTCAGATCAGGAAGGTCTTGCCTACCATGCTCAGGAGTTAGACTGTATTTAGAGGGCAATGGGGTAAGTGGCCAGTGACATGATCCGATCTGTATTTTAGGAATATGAGTATTCCCTTTGTGAGGTGCATACCTTTGAGAGAGCAATACCGAAAAGAAATCAGTTAGTAGATCTTTATTATGATCCTCAAGAGATGAATTAAGGCTGTGGCAAGGAGTGGAACAAAGTAGAAAATTCAGTACCTACTAAGGAATTAAAAACTGTAGGACTAGGTGCCTGACTGGCCAGTATCAAGCAAGAAGAGATAATCAGGCAGCTCTCTGAGCTGGGAAAATGTAAAGCTGTGATTTCCTTCACCGAGGTTGGAATAAAAAGGAGAATCGTATTTACGATAGAGGTAAAAAGATAATAAGTTAATCTTCAGACAAGAAGAATTAGAAGTACCTGATGGCTAACAAAGAGGACAGATCTAGGAGACAGCTGTGAGATAGAACTGGGACTTGGAAGAGGCATATGACTATAGATATAAATGTGGGAGTCATAGATTTATAAATTATGATTAAACAGTGAAAGCAAAGGAGATTGCTTATTGAGAGCATCCAGGGTGATTTCTGGTAAGCATCACCATGTTAATCAATATAACAGAATTTATCATACCTTAGAATAGTACCTGTCAACTTGCCTTAACTTTCAGCGTCCTCACTAGCATGTAAAATCCCTGATGATAATGACAGGGTATTTTGGGTTTCTTTCCCTCCACTACAGTTACCTTAGCACTGAGTAGAGCACATGGAAAGCATTAATTATGTACCAACTGAACAAATGGATCCATAATAAATATCCATGCTCCATGCAGTATGCATGGCAGAAAATGGAAAGGAGATTCATCCTAGAGGGTCTCTCCTCAGATGTGATGGCACCAGACCTAACAAGGGATGATTTGAAACCCTTTCTTCTAAACCAAGCTCCAAACTCACCAGTTCCTCCAAGCAACTTAGAAATGCAATTTGTCCTATGCTGTCCAGGCACCACGATCTTTTTTTATCAACCAGTTCTTTAATCATTGCTTGTAACTGGTCTCCATGAGCAGATCGGAAGCTCCATGAGTGGAGGAACTATGCCCATCTGTGTCCCCTTGGATGCCCACAGAACACTGGACCTGTGTTTGGCACAGTGATCTCAGGCACAGAGGGTGTCACAGATGTTGGCACCATGAGAAACACAGAACAAGGAGAAACTCGCTTCACCTGAAAATACCCCGTGGGGTAAGTGACAAATATGAAACCTTCTCCTAAGAGCTGGAAGGAAGGAATAGAGGAGGGCCTATCTGAAAACCAAAGGGCAATATTCTTCCAGGAGCAGACATTTGAAAGGGGTAGAAAAGGACCAGAAAGGAGAGCATCTAGTGTCACAAAAACAAGACTGCTACCTTCTCATCTTGTGGGCCACCAGGACTGAAGAACAATGTGCCTTTCCAAAATGAAGTACACACCGAGTTCCTAAAATGCTAGATGTTAAACAAGACACCTCATTAGACAATAGTAAGCGGTGTAAGAAAGTGTTAGAGAAGTACTCTAAGGCGACTTTGACCCATTTTCAGTCCTCCCAGCTGAGAGTGTAAACACCTGAAATTCAGTCTGTTCTACAAAAAGATCTACGTAGGTCCAGAGAGTTCTACCAGGGAGAGAGAAANCCCGCGCCGGGCGCCCCGAGCGCGCGCCGCCCCAGCGCCCGCCGCCAGGGGGGCCCGCGGGAGGGGCGGCCCCGGCGCCCCCTGGCTGCCCGCGGCGCCCCTCCGCCTCCTCAGCGCCCCGCCGCCCCGACGGATTAGAAAGCCAGGACTCGTCCCTGGAGACCCCCCTCACCCCAGCTCCGGGCGCGGGAGCCGGGCCCGGAGGGTCAAGGTCACTCAGCGGGCGCCGGGAGGATCCCCGGAGACGCCGGGGCCGCGCGCTGGGGAAACTGAAGTGGCAGCGGCCGGTCACCTCTGCCGTGCCCAGGTTATTTCCACCCCCCGTGGCGCGGCCCGGGTGCCTCTTTCAGCCTTTGTCCCCTGGGATGGGAAGGAAGGCAGTAAGAAGCCCAAGGTCGCAGCTGATCGGACTGGACATGCCAGGTCCCATCTTGTCTGGGTAGCGCTCCTTCCCAGGCTTCTGCCACCCCCTTCCCCTCCATACCAGGCTCCCTACAGAGTCAGAAGCACACCTCCCGTCCTCTGCAGAGCATGGATCTTAAATCCTCGGGAGGAGCCTGGAGATTCACCACAGTGTCCTGAGCCCTGTGCTAGACCCTGGCTATGCTGGACACGGTGGGGAGGGACAGGCAGGCCGCCACCTCAGGGAGCCACCTCAGGGAGCGCCTGGCCTACAGGGAAAGAGCCAGACTGAGAATCTACAAGGTCCTAGCAAAGCCCACCCATCCTTCTGGGCACACAACTGGCGCTTGGTAAAGGCTAACCTTGGCTGGTCTGGTTTCCCCCCGGGCCAGCCCACCAGACAGAGCTTCTCCCTGGCAGGCCCATGTCCACTGTGCCCAACCCAAAGTGAAAGCAAGTGAAGCCGTTCAGTCGTGTCCGACTGTTAGTGACCCCACGGACTGTAGCCCACCAGGCTTCTCCATCCTTGGGATTTTCCAGGTAAGAATACTGGAGTGGGTTGCCGTTTCCTTTCCCAGGAGATCTTCCCAACCCAGGGATCAAACCCGGGTCTCCCACATTGTAAGCAGATGCTTTACCGTCTGAACCACCAGCGAAGTCCACAAGGGCCAAGCCAAGAGGGGCCCTTGTGCTCACTGAGCACTTTGCCCACAGAGGGTATTGGCCATAGCAGGGGACTGGGAATGAGGCCACAGACGCCCCTCCATCCCACGCCACCCCTGCCCTCTTGGGGACAC
The DNA here is from genome assembly GCA_006410615.1 of Neotragus moschatus. Classification (NCBI taxonomy): domain Eukaryota; kingdom Metazoa; phylum Chordata; class Mammalia; order Artiodactyla; family Bovidae; genus Neotragus; species Neotragus moschatus. Next base: position 2,902,899 of record SJYA01003056.1, read on the forward strand.
CCGCCATCCCCCTTGTCACCCTGATGCCTGGGGCCACTTCGAGGCACCCTGTCTTGTGGTCCCCCTCAGACGCACATCCCTACCCACCCTGTGCTGGCCCTGGTGTGACAGAGTGTCTAAGGGGAAGGGCCAGGGTCTGGAGCCTGACTGTGTGGGCTCAAATCCTGGCTCTTCCTCTTACCACCTGTGCCCTTGGGCAAGGCAGTTCACCCCTCAGAGTCTCGGTTTTCTCCCCTTCCCACAGCCCGAGTCAACCACAGAGTTGCCTCGGTGGGTAACAGTGATGATGGTGAGAGAGTCATTTCCTAGGCAGGTTGATAAGAAGTCTAGGGGTTCCCAAGGAGAGAGGGGTCTGAAATTCTCAAGGAGGAAGAAAGGACAAACTTTTTTTCCCTTCTACATTCCTAAGAGTTATATAACAATAATGTATCCTGCCTGAGGACAGTCCTTGGATTAAACCTTCTGGNATTTCCTAGGCAGGTTGATAAGAAGTCTAGGGGTTCCCAAGGAGAGAGGGGTCTGAAATTCTCAAGGAGGAAGAAAGGACAAACTTTTTTTCCCTTCTACATTCCTAAGAGTTATATAACAATAATGTATCCTGCCTGAGGACAGTCCTTGGATTAAACCTTCTGGCTAAACCTGTTATCTTAAAATGTAAATTATGGGAGTAGGTCTGGTGATGTCTTTACAAGGGTTATATAACTATAATGTATCCTGCCTGAGGACAGTCTCTGGATTAAACCTTCTGGCTAATTCTGTTATCTTAAAGTGTAAATTATGGGAGTAGGTCTGGTGAAGTCTTTACAACCTCCAGACATTCTTTTGGTTCACTGGAGAGTATATAATTCCACTGCTAACATTAGCAAGGGGGTACTCTTTCTGCCCCCTTCTGAAGCCTAGGTCAGAAGCTTTCTCTATCTCCTTTACACTTTAATAAAACTTTATTACACAAAAGCTCTGAGCGATCAAGCCTCATCTCTGGCCCCGGATTAAATTCCTCTTCTCTGGAGGCCGAGAATCCCAGCGTCTTTTCGTGGTTCAGCAACAACCTTTCAAAGGGCATGCTAATTAAGGGTCTACTAGGCATATTACTTCAGAGAAGGCAATGGGACCCCACTCCAGTACTCTTGCCTGGAAAATCCCATGGATGGAGGAACCTGGTAGGCTGCAGTCTATGGGGCTGCTAAGAGTCGGACACGACTGAGCGACTTCACTTTCACTTTTCACTTTCATGCATTGGAGAAGGAAATGGCAAGCCACTCCAGTGTTCTTGCCTGGAGAATCCCAGGGACGGGGGAGCCTGGTGGGCTTCCGTCTATGGGGTTGCACAGAGTCGGAGACGACTGAAGCGACGTAGCAGTAGCAGCAGGCATATTACCTAGGTGTCTGTTCCTGACCTGAACCCTGCAAGGGCTGTCCTATTGGCCTCATTTCACAATGAGCTGAAGTGATTGTTTCCGGACGTACACCACGTGAGTGTCATTGCTGCGTCTGGCTCCTTAGCCCTCGTTTGTCCCACTGACTAATGCTCCCCCCATTACCATGAGGATTTGGGGGTTAGGCATGGCTTCAGTGGGCCCAGCTGGGGAAAGCTGGTCCCAGGAAGGAAGGGCTGGCTGGTTGGGCTGTTGGTTTCTGGACAGAACGATCCTGGACCTGAAGTCCAGGGACAGAGTGCCAGAAACCTCTGGACCCCAGAGCTTAAAGGAAGTGAAGCCAGGTGCGTGCTCAGGACTGCCCTCTGCAGGCAGAATTGGGAGCAGCGGACATGTGAGTGAAGTGCTGGGAGGGAAAGGTGCCCTCTTGCCTCTGGCCTCTGGGCTGCTCCTCCCAGAGGCAACAGCCTACCCGTCCCCAAGCTCACCCAGGCCTAGACTGGGGGCAGAAGACCTTGGCCTACCATGTCCAGGTCCCACTCAGTAGGGTGTGACTGGGGTGTGACTGCTGGCTCCACGTTCACTGGCTGTGTGACCTAGGCCCAGTTGGTTGGCCTCTCTGGGCCTCAGCTTCCTCACCTGTAAAACGGAGCCAAGGTAGTCCTTTCTTCACATGATTGCTATGAGGATTAAATGACATGTTATACAGGGAAACGTTTATCAAAGCGCCTGGTGTGTAGCAGGTGGTTAAGGAAGGGCGATTCCCCCTCTTTTTCTTTTTTTGGCAGCACCGTGTGGCTTGCAGGACCTCAGTTCCCTGACAAGGGATCAAACTGGTACCCCCTGCAGTGGAAGTGCAGAGTCTTAACCCCTGGACTGCCAAGAAATTTCCAAAGACGGTTCTCATTTTAAAAATTTGTTGGTTTCATCTAGGGGCAAAGTCAGACTTGGAGTTTTTCTGAGCTGCTCTTCATGAGGAGGTGGGATTCTAAGGACAAGGTCATGGACATTCACATTTTTGTTAAGTTCAATTCCTTCTCCTGGGAAGGGCAGCAACAGCTGTTTAAGCAGAGAGAGGAGTTTGCTTGAGAAGTCCTTGCCAGTGGCTGCCTCCCGCCTACAGGAATGTCTCCTGCCGGCTTTATGAAGCTCATTTGCACTGGTCCTGCCCCATCCTTGCCCTGGCCTGGTCAGGTCCTCCTTCTGTGTGTGTAGATGTGGAGACCAGGGTTCTTCTCTCCTCCTTCCTCCTAACTCCCTCACAGCCACAGGGCTGGGACTTTCTTGGTGGTCCAGTGGTTAAGACTTCACCTTCCAGTTCAGGGGGTGGAGTTTCGATCTCTGGTCAAGGAGCTGAGATCCCACATGCCTCCTGGACAAAAAACGAAGACAGAAAATAGAAACAATATTGTAACAAATTCAGTAAAGACTGTTAAAATGGTCCACATCAAAAAATCTTTAAAAAGCAACAACAAAAACAACCCCCAAGATTACTCCCATTACAAAGCCCTTTCTATACCTTCTTTGACTTAACCAGGTGGGCCTACCAGTCCCCTTTTCACAGATGGGAATATAGAACGGTGGATCATCTGTGGAAGTGACGGGGCATCTGGGCATCTGTCCCCCCTTTAGCCCAGGAGCTCCCAGGCCCAGCATGTGTGGTGCAGGGTCTCTGACCAGCAGGCAGGCCACCAGAGTGAACTGCCCTGTGAACTCTGCCCTCTGCTCCCCTGGGGTTTGGGCCCAGCCTGGACCCCGACCTTCTTGCACAGTTTCCTTTCCCGTCATTCTGGGCCACTTCTGGCTCCTTGTTCCTTGGAATGGAGAGTCTCTGGGGTGGGAGGGGATGTGGATAGAAGGACAGCTCAGCCATCTCCATCGGGGTATCTCTTCTTTGACACTGGGGCAAGCCCAGAGGAAGCCAGGGGCTTGGCTGCCCTGGATGTGACCACAGGGACCAAAGCTGAGGACGGTGAGCCCAGTGCCCTCATCTTACAGGTAAGCATCCCTCAGTACCGAGCCGGGCAGCACTGACCCACAGCAGCCCTGCGGTGAGTGACGGGGTGGACTTCAAGGTCTCCAGTCCCCCACCTGCTATTCTTTTCTGCCGTCTCCTTGGCTTTCTTTGGATTTCCAGGATGATGATTTTATCTGGTAATTACTATTTAGGCTTTAAAAGTGAGACTTGAATGGTCTCTGGATTTAACTACTCCAGTTTCTCTTCAGAGGCACCTATCTCTTATTCCATCTTAGAAACCACAGGGAAAAGAGATTCAGGGTATGGAAATGTGCTTTCAAGGCAGCATGCGGGACCCATGAGACAAGGTCAAGCGAGGAGAGCAGCGAATCTGTAGGCCTAGACGTTAAATGTTATCCCTACCAGCTAGGGGTGCTTCCCCTGTGGCTTAGCAGTAAAAAAATCTGCCTGCAGTGCAGGGGACAGAGGAAATACAGGAGAAGTGGGTTTGATCTCGGGGTCAGCAAGATCTCTTGGAGGAGGCCATGGCAACCCACTTCAGTATTCTTGCCTGGAGAATCCCGTGGACGGAGGAGCCTGGCAGGCTACAGTCCACGGGGTCGCAAAGAGCTGGACACAACTGAACCGACTGAGCACTCACACAGCTAGGGTGCTCAAATGGTTTGAGGGCTGTGAAGGGACAAAGGGATGGTAATGGGCTTGCTTGAGGTTCCCAAGTTTGTGACCCAGATTTCCAACCCCCTCCTCTGACAAAGGACCATTCCCCAGGCCTCCGGGCATCTCCTTTCATCCCCTGCCTGGGCCCCATCCTCCCAGATTTTTGTTCCCTAGCTCATCCAAACTGCTCAAGGTAGAAACCATTTCCCTCAGTGGGGCATCTGAGCAGAAGAGGAACCTACTAGAATCTTACAGACCCCCAGAAGCAAAGCCCTAGTCCTGGGATTTCAGGCACCCTGGCAAGCTGGGGTGGACACCTGGGATGCAAGGAGTTCTGTTCACAACACAAGCAGGTAGATCTGCAACCCCAGCTCCTTTGGCTCTGGTGTATAGACTATGGCAGCTGAGGCCAACAGAAATAGGACGTGAGCCACACACACACACCCCGGAGGAAATTTTAAATTTCCTAGTAGCTGCATTAAAAGAATAAAAGAACTAGGTGAAATTCATTTTAGTCATATATCTGATTTAACCCAGTGACCCCTGGTGGCTCAGTGATAAAGAATCTGTCTGCCAATGCAGGAAATGAGAGTTCGATCCCTGGGCGGGGAAGATCCCTGGAAGAAGGAAATGGCAACCCACTCGAGTATTCTTGCCTGGAGAATCCCACGGACAGAGGAGCCTGGTGGGCTACAGTCCATGGGGTCGCAAAGAGTCAGACACGACTGAGTGACTAAACAATGACAATCCAAAATGTGTTCATTTCAACGTGTAATATTTTCTAAAATTGAGACTTTTTTGGAGGCACTTTTAATTCTTTTTCTTGTACTAAAGTCTTTGAAATCAGTGTCGATTTCACACTTAAACCGGCAATCCAGTGTGGGACATGGTGCTTTCACTGCCATGGGCCTGGGTTCAACCCCTGATCAAGGAACCAAAATTGTGTAAACCAAAAGAACAAAACCAGAAACCGTTAACTTTCATTCACTGAATGCTTACTGTAAGCCAGTGTGTGTGCTAAGTTGCTTCAGTCACGTCTGACCCTTTGCGACCTATGCAGCCCTCCAGGCCCCTCCGTGGGATTCTCCAGGCAAGAATACTGGGGTGGGTTGCCATGCCCTCCTCCAGGGGATCTTCCTGACCCGGCGATTGAACCCGCATCTTTTATAATGCCTACATGGGTAGGCAGGTTCTTTACCACTAGCACCACCTGGGAAGCCCACAGTAAGCCAGGCAGGGTGCTAAACACTACCATCATGCCCATTCCCTGGAAGACACAAAGCTCAGGAAGGTCCCTGAGAAACATGGCCAAGTTTACCATTCCACCTTCTCACCCAGAAGCCAGTCTTCCGTGATCCCAATTTGAAGCAGCTGGAACAAGGCGGGTGCAAAGCCTTTGCCCCTCTGGTCATCCGCCACAAGGGGCCCCTGCTTCTTAGGTCCTGGCCTCCCAGCCTCCCACCCCCACCCAGACCCCAACCCCCAGCAGGAAACAGCAGTACCAGGCCGCTGCTCTGCTAAGCAAATTTAGAGTTATAAATTAGTGAAGATTTAGAACAACTTCAGGGCCAGAAGAGGAAAAAACAAGGGGAAAACACATTTCAAAGCAACTTCCCCAGACACTATAGGAAAAGAGCAAAGTCAGTAGAAAAGCTTCAGGGGGACTTCCGCGCTGCGCATGTGTCCATGGAGGGTGGTGCGGAGAGGGACTCCGAGCAGCCAGCGGGCTCTCCACCCCACCCCCACCCCATGCTGCAAGTCTTGATCACAGCAAGATCAGAAACTCAGCTGCATCACTTGGGTAGTTTCTTCTCTCCAAGCTTCAGTTTCTCATCTGCAGAAGGGGTTTCTACCACACCCCAAGGCCTCTGGTGGGGTCAGCCCCAGCCTCGTAGTTGACACAGGGACAGGGTCCAGGTGCGGCAAGTGGACGAGCTGGAACTGGGGGTTGGTGTTGTGGCATCTTCCGTCTGCGCTCGGCTCAGGTGGATGGGGGGCCTCGGCCTCAATTTCCCCCTCTTGAGTCTTGTTAAAAGCGCAGGTCCAGGGGCTTCCCCGGAGGCCTGGTGGTTAAGAATCCACCTTCCAATGCAGGAGATGCGGGTTCCATCCCTGATGGAGCAACCAAGACCCCACAAGCTGTAGGGGCACCTAAGCTGTCGGAACACAACTGCGAGTGCTCTCGCGCTCACGCTCCGCAGCTAGAGAAGATGGGGCGCTGCAGTGAAAGATCCGCGTGCCACAACTAAGATCCGGTGCAGCCAAGTGAATAAATAAATATATATATATTTAAAGCGCAGGCTTAGACCCTCTCCAGAGGTAGGTTGGCTCAGACACTGGAGGGGTCAGAATTTTTTCCCCAGTTCTTCCTGATACACATTCAAGTTTGAGGAGCATTAGCTTTCATGTTCTCCAAGGGTTGTCTTTTGCTTTTGAACTGTGCTGTTGGAGAAGACTCTTGAGAATCCCTTGGACAGCAAAGGGATCCAACCAGTCCATCCAAAAGGAGATCAGTCCTGAATATTCATTGGAAGGACTGATGCTGAAGCTGAAACTCCAATACTTTGGCCACATGATGCAAAGATCTGATGCATTTGAAAAGATCCTGATGCTGGGAAAGATTGAAGGCAGGAAGAGAAGGGAACGAGAGGATGAGATGGCTGGATGGCATCACCGACTCAATGGACATGAGTTTGAGTGAACTGGGAGTTGGTGATGGACAGGGAGGCCAGGCGTGTTGCAGTCTATGGGGTCACAAAGAGTCGGACACGACTGAGCAACTGAACTAAAGGGTCGTCTGGGCTCCAGCATCTGTGGTTTAACCACTCTCAGCCCCGAGGGTCCAGTCCACAGCCGCGTCCCTTGTGCCACATGGCACTCCACACTGGCTCCTCTGCCACAGGCTGCCAGTGCCCAGCCCAGCAGCCAGGCAGGCCTGACATATCAGGCCTGCAATGGGGGATTCCACATGAAAACTCCCTGTGTGTAGCAGGCATCCTGTAGACCCAGTTGCCAGCGGCCCCTGGGAGCTCTGGGCCAGGCATGAGCACACAGTGTGGGCTGTGAAGCAATGAAGCAGCCCTGGGCACTGGAGCCAGAGGGTCACCCAGCTCAGCCTGAAGAGGAATGGGTTGCTGAGGCCACATCCTCCGGCCCTATGGGAGATAGTGAACCAAGAGCACAGCTCCCTCTGGCCTCCACTCCATGGGCCCACTGGTCCAGGGCCTCAGCAGGTGCTAAAATAGTCCTTTTTGCCCCCAGGATTTTCGCTGCATCCCCTCAACTCCAGGAAAAGGCATCCCATAGGGTCTCCCTGTCCCGCCCACCAGCCTTCCATGCCGCCCCATCCTCTGAGGGGAGGGCTGCTCCAGGCCTTGAAGCCAAGGCTTTGCTTGCGCCTCAGCACTTCCAAGCAGGCCTTTGCACACACAGTCCTTCTAAACCCAGCACCCTGCCTGCCCCACCAGGTCAGCTTGCCCTCCTCCAGATCTCAGTCTTCCTGACTGCACTGACCTGGCCCCCACCCCACCAAGGCTCTCGGAGCCCCTCAGGAAAGAGCAGGGGGAAACTCTGAGCCCTGGCTCCAGTTGGAATTGCATGTTGGGTGAGTAATGATTGGAGCCCTGTCCGATTCACCCACTAAACTCTTGTGAGGGCGGACGTGGGGAGGGGTCCTGGTGTGCTTCCGGGGTCCCCCGCACCCAAGCTGCCACTGTAGAGCTCGACAAACGTTTGCTGAATGAATGAATGGATGGATGAATGAATGAGTGAATGAAAAGGGCCTCATCTCTCTGCTGTTACGTGACTTGCTGGTCTCTTTTCTCTCTTGCTCTCTCGGTTACTCTCCGTCTGTTTGTTGCTGTCTTTTCGTGAGCTTCTCTCCAGCAAGATGTGCGTGTGAGTCTGTTTCTGTGTCCTTGTGCCTACCCTGGCCTCGGTCTCTCCTTCTCCCTCCTCATCTCCGTCTCTCTCTGCCTCTGTGTCCATCTCTCTGTGTGCATCAGCTCCTTCGTGGGATGCTCCCTGGCCTCTCTGTCTCTTCCCAAGCCTGTGTCTCTCCCAGCTCTCCCGGGGTCTGTCGCTTCTCTCTGTCTCTGCGTTTCTGTCTCTCTCTGTCTCTGGGGGTCCTCGCATCTCTTGCTCTCTGCAGCTCTCCTTGCGCCTCGGTCTCTGCCGTCTCTGCTCTCTGCCTCCTCCTCCGACTCTCCTCCGCTGGAATCTTTCAAGAACAGAGAGAGGCATGTAATTGAGCTGGGGCCGTCTCCATGGTTGCAGCTGTGGAGTAACTGAAAGATCAATTTGGAACGACCGTCTCTGTAATAATTGCACCGTAATAGTTTCTGGGAGACAGAGTGGGGCTTGGAGTGAGGTGGCCAGGATGATCGGGGACCCTGGGGGGAAAGGGCCACTTGCAGCCACCAGTACCACGGGGCCAGGCTACGGAGGGAACGCTTGGCCTTGGCTGGAAACAAGAGAGGAGTGGGTGAGTGGGGAGGAAGGCCAATCCCAGCTCCCACACACCCTGGCTCAGAGGTGTCCCTGCCTCCCTGCGCCTCCCGCCGGGCCCTGCTCCTGTTTATAATTTATGCTTATGATCGGAATTATCAGCAATAATGATAACATGATTATAATTGCCGAGCTGCCTGGCTCGATTGCAGCACTGTTGGTAAATATTATGCTAGAGAGTAGCATGAGGTCACTGCCTCCCAGAGCTTGAGGATGGGGTGGGGGACGGGGAGTCACAAGGGGTTAGGTGGTCCCCACCCCGCAGCCGCTCCCAGCCACCGATCTGCCCCTCCCCAGACAACTTCTGCTCGGCCATTTGCTGATCTCTTTTAACCCCAAAGATCCTCCCCATTCCTGCCCTAAATCATTCCTGCTTTAGGCTCAGCGGTAAGCATTTAGAAGCCCGCAGGGTGTCCCCCCACCAGTAGAGGGCTCTGCAGAGCTCTCACCTGGCAGGTGAGTGTTAAGGGTTAGTCATTCAGTTGTGTCTGACCCTTTGTGACCCTATGGACTGTAGCCTGCCCAGGTCCAAGCAGACTGGAGTAGGTAGCCATTCCCTTCTCCAGGGGATCTTCCCGACCCAGGGATCCAACTGAGTCTCCTGTGTGGCAGGACGATTCTTTATCCATCTGAGCCACGGGGAAGCCCTTGGGAGGTGAGGGGAGACAGGAAGGATGGACTTTCCACTCCCAAGTTGGGTTTGACTGGCGACAGTCCCACAGGACTTGGGGGTGATCTGAGGGGTCTTGGCAGAGGGTTGAGGGGCAGGACAGAGCCACTAGCCCAGGCACAGTCCCGGGGGACAGGGGACACTTCTGGTATCCAGAGGAGAGGACCGCCTTTCTACCCAGGGGAAATGAGGCTGGAGGCTCAGGGTGGGAACAAGAACAGGAACTGCCTCCTGCCTTCGACATAAGAGCAGCCATTTTAAAGAGCCCGCCTGGATCATCCAAGGACAGGGAGGAGATGTGCCCACTGCAGCCACCCAGCGGTCCACTCTGAGCTGAGCCCACTTGGTCTCGGTAGGGCCAGGCTCTCCCTAAGGCTCCAGCCTCCAGCGGCGTGGAATGACCGTCGTCTCTGACACTATTAAGTGCATGGTTAGAAAAGAGGGATTCCCTGGTGGCTCAGCTGTGAAATAATCTGCCTGCAATGCAGGAGACCTGGGTTCGATCCATGGGTTGGGAAGATCCCCTGGAGAAGGGGGAGGCTACCCACTCCAGTATTCTGGCCAGGAGAATTCATAGACACGACTGAGCATCTTTCACCAGGAAAGACAGGTGGGCTCTGAGAATCAGAGCGAGGCCGTGAGTGAGCACAGCGGAGACCCAGGAGAGGGCCAGGGTGGTAGCAAGGACAGATCAGCCTGTACGCGCCGCCTTGTGGGTGGCAGGGCGAGGCCCAGCGCTCCTGTCATAGCTGGGGCCTCGGAGGCTCAGAGACACTTTCCAAACGCACAGGGTTGCAAGGGGGCACAGCCAGGAGGTGCCCTGGGCCTGCCATCTGTGGCGACTTGGAGCCTTACCGGACAGGACGCAGCCGCCCGCCCCCCCACCCCCACCGGGCGCTGCATTATTCATGAGTCCCACATTCCCCCGGGGATAAACACTCAGAAGGAGCGTTGCAAATCCACTTTCCTGCTCTGAAAACAAATAAATGAGCAGAGAATGCCTGCGCACACGGAGGCCGTGGGCTGAGACTCCTTTGTGCCCTGGGAAAGCTCACAGATGGCCTATTTCTGTCCCCGCACTCGGGGCCCCTGACCGGCAGGGCCTGAGACCCACACGCTTGGCAAGCTGGGTTGAGCCCAGAGGAGCGTCTGAGGCCAGAGACCCCTCTGACCGCTTTGCCTGCCCTAGCCGAGGGAGAGTCCATCCCGCCCCCAATCCAGGTGACCCAGGTGACTCTCTGGTCCTTGGCACTTCTTGGGTCCCAGGCAGTTGGCACAATCTTGGAATCCTCCAAGGACTGGAAGCTGGCCTGACCCGGAGAAACTACCTTGGCCTGTTGCCAGGGTCACACTGAACACACACTTAACTGGTGCTTTTGTGGCCTGAAGAATAAATAAAAGAAGCAGTGCTCTCCTCCTGTCTCCACCGCCTGGAAGATGCTCCCGCAACCCCTGCCCTCCACTTTCCTCTGCCCTTCCCCACCATCCCCTCGGGAAAGAATGTCACCCAGGAGGCCCTGGGCCCAGAACTCAGGGTGGACCCTTCCCAGAAAGTGCATGGAAGATGGGAATGTTAATTCGATTGAACCCACGTCAATGGTAATTAAGAAAAGGAGGGCGGTGCTCTAGGCCAAGGTCACAGAAAATGGACTTGGCTTCAGCAGCAAGGGGGTAAATGGAGCACTGCCGGTTTGAAGTTCAAGTGGAGACCTTGCATAGTCGGAGACCTGCAGGAGCTGTGTCTTCAGGGCTGGGCTGATGGATGAGGGAGGGCGGGGCAAAGCCATCCGGGGAGCAAATCAGAAGGAATACATTCAACAAACTCATCAGCTCTGGCCCCCAAGGAAGGCAGAGCTGTGGGCGAAACGTGTGTTCTTGTTTTCAGGAGACGAGGGGGATACACAGACCCAGGGAGCCAGGGTCTCACCCTCAGAATCTCCCCTCGCACCCCCACAACCAGGGTCCCACTCCATGGCTGCGCCCTACTGCCAGCAAGCTGAGTGCGGGTGAGATCTCAGCCTCCTCCTCCCCCGTCAGCACAAACTGCCCACTCTTGGAGTTCTCGTCTCCCAGGTCCCAGGAGGCTGAGGGACCCTTTGAGATCTCAAAAGGGAAGTATCCTTTGGGTGCCAGCATGCGACTGTTGGCTCTACTCTGGAGTAGGGAGTCAGGAATTGCTATGCTACTGCAGGCAAGTTCCTTTCCCTCTCTGAACCTGCTTTCTTTTTTTTCAAAATAGGAGGAGTTATCTCACACTCGAATGGATTCCCCTGGGCTTCATCCACAATGATCTAAAAAGGGCCATCTAAGCCAGAACCTAAGGGAGCCAAGAGATAAAGAGAAAGAGATTGTTCAGATTGACGGTTAACAGTGCAAATCCCAGCTGCGGCCCTTGCTAGCTGTGTGTCTTTGGGCAAATAACCTCACCTCTCTGTGCATCAGTGACCACACTGATCAAATGGGGATGAGGAGCTTGCCCACCGCAAGGCGGTGCCATAGGAGGGAGGGCAATGAGTCAGTGCATCTGAGTGGCCAGCACTCTATCTGGCACGTGTCAGCCTCCATGGTATCATCTACAAGTGCCCCCCACCTCCAGCTCTGAAGGGCCCTCTGGGGGAGGCAGGCCAGGGACCTGGTAGGACAGACACACTGGAGGTCTACACCCACCGAGCCAGGCCTGGGTGGTTGGACAGGCTATGAGCAGGTGACCAGGGCTGATGCCCAGGCCCCCCTCAGCTCACCACAGGCTCAGTGGTGTGAGGTTGCTTTCACGGTCAACTCATCATGCTTAGCGCCCAGCACAACATCTGCCCAAAGCAGAGCCACGGTCTCACATGTTTGGAGGCAACCAGTCCCTGCCCTCTGGGCCCTCCTGAGAGGCAACCCTCGGCACCTGTGGAATCTGGGTCACATGCCCAAGCTCCTGGAAAACAGTGTCTGGATCTTTTTATGATCATGCTATGCGGCATGCGGGATCTTCCTTGACCAGGGATTGAACCTGCATTGGGAGCCTACGGTCTTAACCACTGGACCATCAGAGAAGTCCCACAGCTTCCTATTCTGAGATCCAGCTCATACAGGCGTGGACCTGGAGCTTCCTGTTGCCACCGATGGCTGAGACCATCTTTCCCTAAGCTCTCTCTCTTTTTAAAAAATAAATTTATGAATTTATTTACTGGCTATACTCAGTCTTCGCTGCTGTGCACAGGCTTCTCTGTAGCTGTGAGTGGAGTTGTGGTCCCGGGGTCTCTCGTGGTGGTCGCTTTTCTTGTGGCTGAGCACTCTAGGGTGTGCGGGCTTCAGTACTTGGTGGTTTCTGGGCTCAGTAGTTGTGGTACACAGGCTTAGTTGCTCTGTGGCATGTGGGATCTTCCCAGCCCAGGGATCAAACCCGGGTCTCCTGCATTGGCGGGAGGATTCTTTAACCACTGAGCCACAATGGAAGCCCTCCCCAGCCTCTGGATCATGTCCAATTAGCTGTCCCCACGCATCCAGGACTCTAGTCCATGTCATTTTCTGCTCTGTGTCTTGCACCCGGAACGCTGCCAGAAGCACAGTAGATGTATATTCACTGAATAAAGAGTGGATGAACCTAGGTAGGGTGTGGACCTGCGGGGCTGGGGCCCCCGTCCCTGGGACACCGTCTTCCAGCTCACCTTATGATGGGTCCTCAGGGGTCAGTGCCAGGCTGTTTGCAGCTCTCACTCAGGTGGACACACCTGCCAGAGCCAGGCACTCAGAGACCCCCAAGGGTCCGAGGTGGGTGGCCACTTGGCATCCTCAAAGCCCCTTGTCTGCCTGCCAGCCTTCTGTTCACCTCTCCTGGCTCAGCTCTCATGTCGCTGCCTCCAGGAAGGAGTCCCTGATCTCAAGTTGGTCAGTGGCCCCTCTGGGCCCCCATGGACCCACAGCACTCTGAGCCTGCTCAGTAAGGTTTGCAGAGACTTGAATAAAGAAAAAGAAAGCCACACAGCACATACCTCTCTTCCTACCTCACCCAGGTCTGGGGCCAGTGACAGAATTTCAGAATGAAGACAGAGATGTGGGGTGGCGTGTGCTGTTCGACAAGCAGGAAAAAGAGTGTCCTTAAGAGTTCTAACATACGAAACGTTTTCCTTTCTTCCGCAGTCTCTCTTTCAACTTATCAAGGTGTTTAAAAACATTTACTATTTAATATCATTCTGCTGCTGCTGCTAAGTCATTTCAGACGTGCCCGACTCTGTGTGACCCCATAGATGGCAGCCCACCAGGCTCCCCCGTCCCTGGGATTCTCTAGGCAAGAACACTGGAGTGGGTTGCCATTTCCTTCTCCAATGCATGAAAGTGAAGAGTGAAAGTGAAGTCGCTCAGTCGTGTCCGACCCTCGGCGACCCCATGGAATGCAGCCTTCCAGGCTCTTCTGTCCGTGGGATTTTCCAGGCAGGAGTACTGGAGTGGGGTGCCATTGCCTTCTCCGTTAATATCATTCTAAGAAAACGTTAAATGATTAGCACTGTGCCACTTCATTCCTTACCATTCGTCTTTATCTTGTTCAATGCCAGTTTTAAATGCAGCTGAAAGGGAGAATCTCCTGGTGGTCCAGTGGTTGAGACTCTGTGCGTCCTCTGCGGGGGACTCGGGTTCGATCCCTGGTCGGGGAACTCAGACGTTGCATACTGAGAGGCATGGCCAAAAAATTAAAGAATAAGTAAATAAAACTTTAAGTGCAGCTGTGAGAACATTTAATGCACATGTGGAATCTCTTTGAAGTTACACCGTTTATATCACGCTTTGTACATGCCTGTGTGTTTTATTCTGACTCCAATAGTGGAAACACAGTGCAAAACCAACTCAACTCTCTTAATTTTTGATATACACACATTCAACCAACTCCCTTGATCTTTGGCTTTATGATGTGTAAGGAAGGACCAAAAAGAGAAGAAACTCTGAGTTGCCCTATCTTTTCCTTACCTTCTATGTCATCCTTTTTAGCATGAGTGGTTGGCTCATGCAGGGAAGTAAGAAAGGATACGTTAGAGTTCCCCGGTTCTTTGTGATTCTTGGAACGTCATTGCCTTTGGACTTCTCTGATGGTCCAATGGTTAAGAATCTGCCTGCCGATACAGGGGACGTGGGTTCAATTCCCCAGGAAGATTTCTACATGCCTCGGGGCAACTAAATCTGTGCATAGCAACGAAGATGCAGCAGAGCCAATAAATAAATAACTGGGGGAAAAGAAGTCATTGTCTTCTTTTTGCATTCGAAACAAGTTCTGGTTTGAACGGAAGGCAGGGCTTCTCCAGGTTGTCAGCAGCCCCCTCGTCTGGCACGCTTGCCTTGCACTTGCTCCGAGTGTCCTGCTCCTGGTGGATCCACTGGAACTTCACGCCCAAGTGGAAGGGGTACCCGCTCTGTTCCCGCTCATGCTCATTTTCCTGTTGGACTTCACTTACAACACATGCACTCACCCAAAGATAGAACTATTAAGAATTTCAAGATGGCAACAGTAGCGCATTTAACTGAGCGAGGAGCCCTTCTGAGCGCAGGGCCCCGCGTGGCTCCAGATGTGGGTCCTGCCGAAGGGAGCGAGGTCTGGGTCCTATGCCTGTTGACACATTGTCAGTGCCCTCCTGCAGCTCATTTTGGTGTCCAAAGGGAGTCTGCGGAACCCTGGGCGTTTGCCTGAAGCCCCCCACCCGAGACCGGTCAAAGGCATCGTCCTTATTGGATCCTCCTCATGGACCCAAACTTTCGCTTCAGGAGCCCGTTTTCTGCTCCCTTCCCCCTCCCCCCCACCCCAGGCCAGTCCTCCTTCCCAGAAACCAGAGACCTGCCTCCCCACCTCTGCTGCTCAGGAGCTGTGCGTCCTTGAGTAGGGTACCTCCCCTCTCTGGGTCTCATTTTCCCTGGGGTGAGCTGAGAGCTGAGAGCTGCGATGACGTGGCTGCTTCCTGGACTTGCCATCAGCCAGGCTGGTGGAGGGCTGGGGGCGGGGGATGCCCTTCTCTCTTGCCCACCTCTTTGTCAGACGTGGGGACGCGTTTAAGGAACTGTTGGTGTTGATGGTCAGGTCAGGCGGCCAGGCCCCCTTCCTGGGCTGGGGTTGGGGACGTTCATCCCCAAGTGCATTGGTTTCCTACCAGTTGGAGTTTCTGCTGACATCGCTGTATTTTCAGCACTGGCATTGTGCTTGTATTTAGGTCAGGCCTATTTTAATTCCACTGGGACCAGGGCTGGGCTGAGACTGCCTTCCAGGCCTGACCCAGAGAAGTACTGGGCTGGTTCAGCCGGACTGGGCTGCTGAGGGTTCTGGGAGGTGGCGAGGGGAGGAGTCGGGAGGTGTGGAGGGAGATGGGACTGGACAGGCAGCCCTGGCCCGCAGACCCTGGCCCACCTGGAGCCCCTCCATCCTGGCTGGATTCCCCCACCACATGCACTTAGCTGTTGAGGAGGAGAGAGACTCCTGGACGGAGCATCCAGGGACAAGGTTTCAATCCCACCAACGTGCAGTATAATTTTGGCAAGTGATGCCCTCTCCTGCCTCAGTTTCCCCACCTGTGCGACGAGGGGCCTCTTGATGACCCTAGCCAGCATCACGGGCATGCTAGGTCCTCGCGTCCCCGTGCTTAAGAGTCCTGACTGGTGTCCTCATGTGGCCGCTTGCTAGCTGTGTGACCTTGTCAAGTTACGAGACCTCTCTGTGGCCCAATGGCCCCAGCTGAAAAGGGGAGATGAAAATAGAACCAGTCTCACGAGGCTGCAGGGAGTGAAGTGACAGCAAGCACACAGAAGCGGCCCCTCGGGCCCCGCCTGGACCTCGGGAGCCGCGGCAGGAGGGAACTGGCAGTGGGGGGTTATTTTCATCACCGATGTCCACCCAGGGTGCCCCTCAGCTCCCCGCCCCCCGCCTCGGCCCGGGCCCGAGCCACGGAGGCCGGGCGTTCATTGACATTCTGACCGCCGGCATCCTTACCTGGCCTGAGTCAACCTACCCTGCATCTATCACTAGATCTGGTAATTAAATACCCTTGATGGCTTTTTATTGGAACGAGGCAGGACCTACACGTGACTTGCTTTTTAATTAATAACCAGCCTTTCTCCTCTCTCCCCTTTCTGCCCCCTGCTGTCCTTGAGGACAGGCCAGGCTGAGGGACCCAAAGTGAACCCGGCTCTGTTCGGCCAGCCCTGGAGGGAGGCGTGCAGTCACTTCTGACACCCCTCCACTCCCCCAAACATGCTCTGTGCAGAAGAGCTGCCTCTGGGCGGGGCCGGGTCCAGAGGAGGCCCCTCCGACTTTGGGGAGCATGAAGCGCCCCGGGGTGGTTAGACCCACAGATGCATCCATCCTAAGGCAGACTCTGGAGGAGAAGTCTCTGGAAGAGCGGAGACAGCCAGCCAGCCTGGCTGGCCTGGAGGCGCCGAGAAGGTGCCTTTGAGCCGCTAAAGCGAAGGATGACGTAGCTCTCCTGGCGGGAAGGAGACTCGGCTCCCGCAGGAGCAGGAGCAGCGCGTGCAAAGGCTCTGAGTGCAGGCACAGAGGCGGTTGTTGTGCAGTCGCTCAGTCATGTCCGACTCTTTGTGACCTGGTGGCCTGCAGCACGCCAAGCCTCCCCTGTCCTTCACCGTCTCCTGGCGTTTGCTTGCAGAGGGGATGATCAGGAAGGATGGTCCCTGGGCCAGAGCTCCAGGGGGCCCTGAGGATTTGGTGGGAGAAGAGTCTGAGGGAGCAGACAGGACAGGACTTGAGCGCGGGACTGAGGGTAAGTGTCAGGGCAACAGACAGCCACAGCAGGTGGTATACAGAAGAGCAGTGGGGTCAGATCTGATATTTAGAATCGTTGCTCGGGTGTCCAGTGTGCAAAAGGGGCTTGTGGGCGGGGACTTCCCTGGTGTTCCAGTGGTTAACACTCCATGCTGCCAATGCAGGGGGCGCAGCTTCGATTCCTGGTCCAGGAGCTAAGAATCCCACAGGCTACACCATGCTGCCAAACCATTAAAAAACAAAGACTCGTGGGAGGCCAACTGCAGTGGGGACCCCAGGCTGTCAGAGCCTGGAGCCCAGGGACCCAGGAGCCTGGAGCCCCGCAAGGTACAGGGCCCGCTGCCCTCCTCCAACTGCAAAGCTAATTCATGCTCCTGCTATTTTTAACATAGAACCTTGTTGAGGTTCCGATAAGCATCTCTGAGCCGGGCTCCTTTGCATAATGCCCCTCAGTGAACATTTCTAAGGTACCAAAGAAGAAGACAGCTCACACACCCCTAAGTGGGGAGCCCCTCAGGGAACCCCTTGGGGAGGACTCCCACTTTGCTGGTTAGGAGCTCGTTGCCATCATCCTGAAAGCTCAGACCCAGATGGGGTCTCATTGAACCTGACGGAGGGCCCTCTGCCTCTCCGGGACTCAGTTTCCCCTTTGTGAAATGAGGGGGCTGGTGGTGTGACCGCTAAGGAGTTTTGCCTTCTTCTGGCTCAGACACCACAAATTGTCTTCTTCCCTCCTAGCAAACCTTGGGCGATGAGGGTGATGAACCTATTTAACAGATGAGAACACTGAGACCCAGAGAAAGGGAAGGATTTAGTCAACATCACTCAGGGCTTCAACATCCTTGCATCTCATGCTGTAGGGCCTCCTGAGGAGGCTCTGTGAGTCCCCAGGGAATCTGGGGAGACCAGGCCTTCACAGGAAAATGAGGAAAAGAAAACTGAGGCAAGGAAAGGCTGTGGTCCCTGAGGGCTGGGGCAGCCAGAAGCCCTTCCTTTTTGTTCTCCGTATCTCATCCCCAACTCACCTCCTCCCAGAAGTCTTCCTGGATCTCCCAATTCTCTAAGCTACTTCATCCTCGACTGCCCAGGTTGCCAACTGACACCTGATCCTCCAAGTGGTCCTCTTCTCCCAGGTTGCCCTGGTGTCCTCAATGGTCCACGTTTTCACTGAGGGCAAGGAGGGATGCCTAGGTTTCCAGGCTTCCTGCATCCCAGTCCCACAAGTGGCTGAGCAAACAGGGCTTGGTTTGCTTGCTTGCTCGCTCAGTCATGTCCAACTCTTTGCAACCCTTTGGACAGTAGCCCACCAAGCTCCTCTATTTATGGGATTTTTCAGGCAAGAATAAGGCAGAATATTGTCATTTCCTTCTCCAGGGGATCTTCCCAACCCAGGGATCGAAACTGAGTCTTCTGAGTCTCCTGCACAGGCAGGTGGATTCTTTAACCTGCTGAGCCATTGAGGAAACCTGATTTGGTCATCCTCAAATGCCTGCATTCCCAACACATGTCAGGACTCCCCAGTGAGCTCTGGTCACTCTTTCCATGGCTGGACTGGACACTCCCGGAGGGCAGGGACAAAGTGGTCACCTCTTTTTGATCAACAAGTCCTACCCCAGGATTTCCATGTATGCAGCTTCCCACGGCTCAGTGGGTAAAGAACCCACCTGCCAAGGTAGGAGACATGAGATGCAAGTTGGATCCTTGGGTTGGGAAGATCCCCTGGAGAAGGGCGTGGCAACCCACTCCAGGATTTTTGCCTGGAGAATCCCCATGGACCCTGTGGACTGGGGGCTCAAGTCCATAGGGTTGCAAAGAGTCGAACACGACTGCAGGACTTAGCACGCACGCTCGACTCAGTTTACTGTTGGTGCTCCAAAGGCTTTCGGGATTTAAGTCGCTTTGCTTCTCGGGTCCATGTCTCCGTCTGCAAAGTGAGAGTCTTGAGAATTCTTGGTGCATCTGCTATGTGGGACCCACAGAGGAAGCGGCTCTGACCATCCGTGGCCTCTTGGAGCCCAAGGCTAGCTGGGGAGACAGGACATCCAGGAATAAATACAGGGCAGTTGGATGGATGCTCTTAGGAGGGCAAGTAATAGGCCGTGGGGATGAGAGATAGATCAAGAGAAGGGCTTAGGGACACACACTAGCTTCTGAGCTGGACCTAAATGGTGGGAGAGGAGAGAGGACAGATCAGGAGAAGGAAACGCCTGAGGACAATCCGGGAGGCAGAGACAGTGGAGGAAGCATCAGAAATGGTGAGCTGTCCACTTGACCCAAATGTGGGAGAGAAGAGAGAGGATGTGGCAGACTCACTGGGAAGAGCCCTGCAGGCGGGGACAGGGGTGGGCCACAGGCCTGCTGTTGGGAGGGTGCGATGCTGTCGGTGACGCTTTTGCTGTTGGTGTCCTCCCCATATATGCTTGTTTGTTTTCTGGCTGCGCTGGGTGTTTGTTGCTGCACACTGGCTTTTCTCTAGTTGCAGCAAGCAGGGACCACTCTCGAGTTGTGGTGCAGGGGCTACTCATTGTCGTGGCTTCTCTTGCCGCAGATCACGGGCTCTAGGGTGCTCGATCGAGCTCAGTAGCTGCGGCCAAGGGGTTTGTTGTCCTACAGCATGTGGAATCTTCCTGGACCAGGGATTGAAGCTGGGTCCTCTGCTTTGGCAGGTGGATTCTTAACCACTGGACCACGAGGGAAGTCCCTCTCTGTATACCCTTGACCCACCTGGCATCAACTGCAAATAGCATCCTGTGACTCCATCTGAAGGTAGTGTCTGGCTCCAGGTACTACCTGGAAGTGGAGGGGGGTGGACCGTAAATCATTGAGAGGCAACAGTTGGAAGGTGAATGTCCCAGCTGCCCCTGCCTGATGGGACGATCCTGAGGCATGAAGCCAGCCACAGACCTCAGAATGTTTTAAGCCCCAGTTACCCCCAAACTCACCTGCTCACTGACACACTCTTGACTCTTGACTGGCTCTTCTCCCTGTCCCACCCTGTCACGGTCACCCTGGTTCACTTCCCAATCACTTGTACCCAAATCCTTGGGGAACATGAGCAAAGATGGCCAGAATCTCCTATTCTCTCAGATTGACTCCTACTTAAGCAGCCTCTGAGGAGGGTGGAAATGGCAGCCCACTCCAGTATTCTTGCCTGGAGAATCCCATGGACAGAGGAGCCTGGTGGGCTACGTACGGTCCAGGGGGTCGAAAAGGGTCGGACACAACTGAGTAACTGTCACTGAGGAGGGTGGGGCTACAGAAGGCCCAGGGATGTCCGAAATGATGGTGAGACACCCCAGAAGTCAGCATCTGTGGTGAAAGGCTGCATCTTCACCCTCTCATTTATTCACTTATCTCAACTGCACCTCGGTTCAGAGAAGATTTAAGGCCATTTTCAACAACACGTGTATAACACTCATGTCACCTGGGTTACCCCAAGCCTTATCAAATGACTCCGTGCCCTTGCAGTGGCTTGGACCTTAAGGCATCACTTCTGCCTCCAGTGGTGAATTCTGGGGCTCAGTGTGAACCTTGCCTCGAACTCCCCTGCTCAGACAAAACACATCCTTTCTGGTCTTTGTTAGGTACGTGAGGGTAAGTTTCATGTACTGGGTTTTAATCTTTTTCTTATTGACTGGTAGGAATTCTTTATATATGATAGATCTCAATGCTTTTGTGTAAAATTTTAAAATGTGTAGCTATATGCACTGCAGATCTTTCCCCAAACTGAGTTAATGTTCACCTCTTTCAATATTTATTTACTAAAATAATTTGATTATTTATTGGAAGTTTTATGTTTTAATTTAGTCATAGTTGTCAGTATTTTCCTTTAACATTTGAACTGTTTGCTTTTTTTTTTTTTTCCAGAAAAAATGTTCTATGGCTGATTGTGTTGGTGGCCTCCAATATTAATTCTATCTTCTGCCTTAGTAACAGAATTCCAGTTTTTAGCTGGACATATTGCCACTCAGCTTAAAGACTACATTTCCAGTCCTTTTCCCAGTTGGTTGTGGCCATTAGACTGATATCTGGCTGATGGTATGAGAGTGAAAGCATTTTGTGGGACTTCTGGGACATTTCCCTTCCCTACTTTCTTCATTCTGCCATCTAGAGTGTAGATGTGATGTCTGGAGCTCCAGAAGCTGTTTTGGACTTTGAGGCAACCTCAGAACAGAAGCAACATACTGAATATGGCAGGGTAAAAGTTAGAAGCCTAATTCTTGGTATCACTGTGAATCAGTCACAACAGTTTTTCTGCTCTTGTTTAGTTTTGTTTCATTGCCTATGTCTAGAGTGATTATACCTGAGATATAAATGATATTGAATAAGAGAGAGCTTACTTAAGCCACTATTGCTTTGGGTTTTTCCAAGTTGAATACACTTCCTTATCCTACACTTTCTTTTAAAAGTTTCACAACTTTGCTTTCCACACATACTTCTTTAACTTGTCTGCAGTTGATTTTTGCTTATGTGGGAGGTGGGAATCTAATTTTATTCTTTTTCCATATGGACAGCTAATTGTCCTAGCATCATTTATTGAGTAGTTCAAAACAAAGTAAAAGGTGTTTTGGAATACATTTAGTAAAAAGTTACTCAAGACCCACATAGATAGCATTGTAAAATTAACTTTGGGACACAAATTAAAAAAAAAAAAACGCTTAAATACAGGGGCTTCCCTGGTGGTCCAGGGATTAAGAATCCACACTTGCACTGCAGAGGGGAAGGGTTCAATCCCTGATTAGGGAACTAAGATCTCGAAGCCCTTGAAGCTTGGCCAAAACAAACTGACAAAAACCACTTTGATAAATGGAAAGATACACCATGCATACAGATGGAAGGATAACCCATGGATGGGATGGTAATTCTCCCCTCAACTAATTTATAAATTCAACGCCACCCCTAATCAAATCCTAGTGTAGGTTTTCCAAGATATATTTGCAAATTTAAACCAAAACAGGTTACGAAATTAGGGAAAATAAGAGCAGGAAAAGAAGAAAAAACCAGAGGTGATGGCTTTTGCAGTTGTCAGAGACAGACCACAATTTCCCTGTGAAATTTTTGGCGTGGGTCAACGCTTGGCTCAGGAAGATCCCCTGGAGGAGGAAATGGCAACTGGCTCCAGTATTCTTGCTGGGAGAATCCCATGGACAGAATAGCCTGGCAGGCTACAGCCCATGGGGTTGCAAAGATCTGGACACAACTGAGTGAGTAAGCAACAATCATAACGAGGTAAATGCCATTGTTCCCGGGAACAGTGGAGACATTTAGGAGGTGACCGCTCAGGGGCACAGGGTTTCTTTAGGGGTTGGTGAAAATGTTCTAAAATTGGTCGTGACGAGTCACACAACTCTGCAACTATATGAAAACCCACAGCACTTTAAATGGATGAGCTGTATGGTATATGAAATATATCTCAACAAAGCTGTTAAAAAAAATAAAAAGAGAACAAAGAAGAATACACAGTAAGGTGTTATACTTGTGTGAGTGTGAGCCCTGAGGCTTCCAGGCTCTAAATAAGCCCCCAAACTCAGTGGGGTGACTTGCAGAAATGGGTTGTGGTCTAAAAGTCTTTAAAAACCCAGACCATCTCCCAGAGTCGTGACCTGGGATGGTAGGTCTGAGCCCTCTGACTGCGATAATTAGCGGGCTGGCCGCCAGACCTGATCTAGGCCCCCGGGAAAGTTATATCCTCTGCCTACAGGAGAATGCTTCCTTTTTGGCTTTTTTTAAGAAAAAATTTAGGGACTTCCCTCGTGGTTCAGTGGTTAAAACTTCTTCTTCCAATGCAGGATGTGTGGGTTTGATCCTTGGTTGGGAAGCTAAGATCGCACACGACTCTTGGCCAAAAAAAAAAAAAAAAAAAAACAAAAACACAAAAAANAAAAAATTTAGGGACTTCCCTCGTGGTTCAGTGGTTAAAACTTCTTCTTCCAATGCAGGATGTGTGGGTTTGATCCTTGGTTGGGAAGCTAAGATCGCACACGACTCTTGGCAAAAAAAAAAAAAAAAAAAACCCAAAGCACTAAAAAGAAAAAAAAAAAAGCAATGTTGTAACGAATTCAATAAAGGCTTTACAAATTATTTAACATTTTTCTTGAGGTATTGCATACAGAAAAGTACACACCACGACACAAGCGTACAATATATTGGATTTCACACACTGAATGCATGCGTGTAACCAGCACGCAGGTGGAGAAATAGAACTTTCCAGGCCCCCAGAAGGCCTCCCATACCTCCTGCTAGTCACACCCTGACTTCCAACAACATCAATTATTGTTGCAGGTTTTATTCTGTGTACAAATGGGATTGTACAATATGCACTGGGCACCTTTTAACAGATCGATTCCTTTTTTTTTTTTTTTTTTAACTGCCCACTACTCTTCTGTTCTTTGTTGCTGGGGGTAAAGGGTGGGAAGGAGGTGAGACAAGCCTAAGGAATGAACATTCTAAGGGTTCCTGGTGACTGGTGTTGGTCCTGGCAGGAAAGGGCTGGGGATGAGGAGGTAATCTAAGGATGGCCTAAATCATGAACCCCAAAGATGATCTCTGTTCACAATACATTCTGAGAGAGTCAGCTGCTCCTTGACCCTTGGCTCACCAGGAGGACCTTCACACAGCATCCCTGCACAGGGCTACATGAATAGTGCCCCCTGGAGCTGTGCAACACGGTGGCCTGGCTTTCAAGCAGCCTTTCAGAGAACAAGACTGGACCATCTGGGAAATGAGTGTGTCAGGGCAGCTTGGCATAAAGCTGAGCCAGATTCCTGATGAAGACACTGTCCCCCATCACCAGCTGCAGGACCCCAGCATCAGTCTCCACTGAAGATCAGGGGGCATGAGTGGGCCCTCCTACCCAGCATGGCCTCTGGATCCAGCCATTCTCCTGGCAAGATCTGTTCTGACTCTGATGAGGTGGGCATCAGGGATCGTGGATTCTAAAGCATGCAGGTCCTTAATGAAAGCCTGGGTGGCCTGGCTTGAGATGTGAGGCAACCACGTGCCTCAGTAAATCAAGGTGACATTTGCAAAGAGGCCAGGGAGTCTCTCGAGTCTCTTGGAACCAGGTTTTGGGGAAAAGCAGCAGTGAACGGGGAGGGAGATGCACAGGGCTGCCTGAGGGGGCCTGCAGAACAGTCAGGGGATGAGACAGTGAGTGAGGCCACGTGGACTCATGGGGTGGAGCAGAGGCCGGAGCCAGGAGTGGGGAAAGCAGAGAGTGAGAGCCTGGACTCGGGCATGTGGCCTGGGTGGGTCACCCCTCCACCACTCAGGTCACTCCTATGACCTCCAGCAACCGTTTAGTCTCCTTGCAACTCATCTGCTCACCTTTCAAACAGGGTTGATGACAAACCTGGAACACCAGTGGCATAGGGTCTAATGAGGACGAATGTCGAGAAGATGAAGAAAACAATCCCTGAGAAAAACAATGATTTTAAACTGAGACAATCAAAAGCCAGTGAAGACGTAGAGAATTTTTTGAAATGAGAAAGAAAACGAAGATGACAGCTTTAAATTGTGTATATATAACACAAAGTTGTAATCAACCAGGAAATCGGGCTTAAAGGTTACCCTTAACGAGAGATGAAAGTTAAGAGGTTTAAAATTATGATAAAATAAAGTGACAAAATGAATGTGATTTAAGATCGAAGATCAAAGCCTAAAGTCTGGGATTAAAAGATTAAACTTGGGAAAGGTAAAGAGGTAAAGAGTTTCAGAAGACGCAAAGGGCCACCCACGAGATAGAGTGTTTTCAAGGGGACGGGACCCTGGATGAAGTTTTGACTTTGAGAATGAAGACAGTGCTGTTTACCTTCTAAACAAGAAGGAAACTTGAAAGAGGACTAAGAGAAAAACCATTTTAAAGGGAATAACATCAAAAAGCTTGGAGAAGATTACAGATGGAGAAAATAAACTGAGATTACAAGTGAGTGAGAACAAATAAAGAGACTTTTAAGTGGCTACATTTTTAATTTTTTTTAACACCTAGTATGCACAATTGTCTGGAGAAGGAAATGGCAACCCACTCCAGTATTCTTGCTTGGAGAACCCCATGGACAGAGGAGCCTGGTGGGCAACAGTCCCATGGGGTTGCAAAGAGTCAGACAAGACTTAGCGACTGAACAGCAACAGTGCACAATTGTACATTTATTTTTACTTGTTTATTTATGTTTGCCTGAGCTGGATCTCCATTGCCGCACATAGGCTTTCTCTAGTTGTGGAGTGTGGGGGCTACTCCTCGTTACTGTGCGAGGGCTTCTCACTGCAGGGGCTTCTCTTGCTGTGGAGCGAGGGCTCTAGAATCTGAGGGCTCAGGAGTTGTGGTACTCGGGCTTGGTTGCCCAGCAGCAGGTGGGATCTTGCCAGATCAGGCATCGAACCCATGTCCCCTGCATTGGCAGGTGGATTCTTAACCACTGGCTGCCAGGGAAGTCCCAAGGGCTACATGTTTTTAGAATGGAGGGCAAACCTGGGAATGTTTGGAGCTCAAGGAAGACGACCCTGAGAAGGGAGAAGTTAAAGATTTAGGCGTGTGTCTCAGGGTGGGGACAGAGCCATCCGACAACTGTTTATTGAGCATCTGCTATGTACAGGCACTGGGCTAAAAGTGAGGGAGATGGATGAGCAATACATATGGCCTGCTTCTGGGAGAGGCAAGTGACGCGCAAGTTCAGACTGTGGTCTCTGCCATGAGGGGGTGGGGAGCGTGCAGGGGGAGAAAAACGTGTGTGTGTGTGTGCACTTGGAACAGTGGCTGTGGGGTTTGAGCCAGGAGCTGAGGGCTGAGCCCGGATGAGGGTGACGGCTACCGGGGGGAGGGCCATGCAGGACTGAAGGATGAAGGATAAGAAGGGATGAACCTAATGACGTCTAGGGGTGCACACCCGGTTAGCAGGAAGATGAAGATGCCCCTGGTAAGTTTCTGGCTCGAGGCTTCTGGGAAATTGGAGGCAAAGTGGTCTGCGTAGGTCAGAGGCCAGGGTGGTCTATGTGACTGGGAGAAGGAGGCTGTGAGGGGCCTCTAGACGTGTGTTGGGGAAGCCCTAGAGGCAGCGGGTCCTTCTCTCTGCCAGGATACCTGAGGGAACGAGCAGAAAGCTTTGCCCAAGATTCCAGAGAAGATTCTAGAACTAAGTCTCCCGTTATTCGCTCCATGCCATATTGTCTCCTAAATTTACACTGGGCCCCAAACTTCTGAATTAAGACATTTTCCAGCCCCTCTTGGGGAGTAGGAGGGGGAGCAGAAAAAGTACCCCGAGTTGGGGCTGGCCAGGGGGACGGGATGAAAAAGTTGAGGATTCTCGGTCTAGGAAGCAGCTCCACGGAGGGGGTAGGGCCTAGAGTGAGGAGGGGTACATTCAGACCCTAGGTCCTGCAGAGTGGGGAGGCCACGGTGATGCGAGGGGGTTTGGGTTAGCTCCTGGTCTACAGGGTCCTGGTGATGGAATGACTGTCCACCCTGAGCTGGCCTTGGTCCCACACAGATACTCACATAGAGGCCAGAAGCAAGACCGAGAGGCCACGGGGCAGAGAGCTGTAGGGCCACACGCTGGGACCTCTGGGCCCACATTCATTCTGGTTTGTGGAGCAGCCGTGTGCCTTCGGTGCTCTGGGCCTCGGTCTCCTCCCCGTCCAGGTAGTGGATTGATAGACGGCGGTG
Organism: Neotragus moschatus; assembly: GCA_006410615.1. Taxonomy (NCBI): domain Eukaryota; kingdom Metazoa; phylum Chordata; class Mammalia; order Artiodactyla; family Bovidae; genus Neotragus; species Neotragus moschatus. Next base: position 2,929,485 of record SJYA01003056.1, read on the forward strand.
AGAGGGCCGAGGGCGACACCTGGTGGTGACTGGGAAGCATCGCAGGTTTGGCCGGTTGGATGAGTCCCCAGGCAGTCAGGGGTGTGTGTTTCATCCAGAGGCCAGTTTCACCCCCAGTTCCCTCTGGAGGAGACGGCCAAGACCTCCCAAACGACCTCGAGGGTCTGGCTGATGTCTCCCCAGGGAAGGCAGAGTACAGAGAGAAAGTGGGACAAGAGAAATCCCAGTTCCTGAGACCTGCTCCCTCCCGGAGACAGACCTTGTGTTGGGGGGAGAGGATGTCAGATTTGACCGTCACAACAACCCCGTATAATGTATTCCACAGTCCCTACCAAAGAGAGAGGGAAAAACGTGCCTCTGCGAAGTTTAGGGGTATGGCGAAGGTTATAAGCCTGGTAAGTGACTGAAATTCAAAACCAGACCATCCAATTCTTTTTGTTTGTTTGGGGATTTTTTTTTTTTTTTTGGCCATGCTTCACAGTATTCTTGCCTGGAGAATCCCATGGACAGAGATGCCTGACAGGCTACAGTCCATGGGGTCACAAAGAGTCAGACACGTCTGAGCAACTAACGCATATCCCAGCTTGTGGGATCTTAGTTCTCTGATCAGGGATCGAACCTGGGCCCTCGGCAATGAAAACACAGAGTCTTAACCACTGGACCACCAAAGAATTCCCCAGGCCATCCAACTCTTAAGCCTGTTTATGTTCCTTGCATGTCCCTGGGAGCCAGTCTCCAAGGGCCAGTGCTGTGAACAAGAGGCAGAGGTATCGTGGGGACACCCCACTCCTCTCTGCAGTCCCCAGGGGGCTCAGTCCCACACCCCAGACACTGCTGCTCCAAGTCTTAATCTTCCCAAAGATTAATGGCCCTCAGGAGGAGGGACCCAGAGAAATGCTCCCCTCACCCCTGCCCAACTCACCATTCCCAGCATTTCCCTTTGTGACCCTGACTCCTCACACTTGAGGACTGTTCTCCCCATGTACAGATGAGGACATTGAGGCCTTGCCCAGAGCTGCAGGTGAGCTGGGGGGGCCAACAAAAGTCACTCCCAGTGGCAGGGCCAGGACAATGTGAACAACAAAGTAAATAGCAATTGTATTGGATAATAACACAAAGGACAGAATAATTATCTATGAGTCCACGAAATGAAGTGAAAGTCGCTCAGTTGTGTCCAACTCTTTGTGACCCCATGGACTATACAGTCCGTGGAATTCTCCAGGCCGGAATACTGAAGTGGATAGCCTTTCCCTTCTCCAGGGAATCGTCCCAACCCAGGGATTGAACCCAGGTCGCCCACATTGCAGGCGGATTCTTCACCAGCTGAGCCACAAGTGAAGCCCAAGGACACTGGAGTGGGTGGCCTATCCCTTCTCCAGCAGATCTTCCTGACCCGGGAATCGAACTGGGGTCTCCTGCATTGCAGGCAGATTCTTTACCAACCTAGGTATTAGAGAAGCCCTATGAGTCCATAGCAAAATAAATAAATAGATAGATAAATGGGGGAGGAGAAACAACTCTTTCTTAAGGAAGAATTCTAGTCAATAAGTGGAGACAGAATAAATGGAGAACTAGGAAATCACTACTAGGATATCACAGTAATAATCACAGCAGTGAGCTCTGCACACAGATGCAAACATCAGTGGTGAGGGAATTCCCGGGGGGTTCAGTGGTGCCAACTCCGAACTTTCACTGCCGAGGGTGTGAGTTTGATCCCTGGTCAGGGAGCTAAGATGCCACAAGCTGTGCGGTATGGCCAAAAAATAAAAAGTAAAGAATCAGAGGTGAAACTTTAAGAAGAAAGGGGGGCATTTGCATAATCTCGAAGCATTTCCTCCAAAATAGTTATGAATTATAAATGGACAAAAGAGTAAGGTGGAGAATCCTAGCACACATCACCTTAACCAAGTGATCCAAGGTAACCCTCACTGGTAATAAGACAGATGAAATCAGCTACCCCTGATATGGTGCCCCGAGGCATCCCCTCGGGGCTCCATCTAATTCTGAGAAAACACCAAAGTGGGGGCCATTGGGCGAGATAACTATTGAGTGTTCTTCAAACGTGTCAAGGTCGTGAAAGACCAGGAAAGTCTGAGAAACTACAGACTGGGTGATGAGTCCATGCCCGATGGGGTCCTAGTTGGAATTCTGGAACAGAATAGGGATATTTAGAAGAAAAACCAGTGAAATTCAAATAAAGTCTGTACTTGAGTTCACAGTACCCTACCAATGTCAGTGTTCTACTTGGATCACAGGCCTGTGATCAGGCAAGGGGTTAATAGGAGAGGAAGCTGGTGAAGGGCGTGTGGGAATTCTACCTACAACTCTGGATGGCTGACATTATCTTAACACTTCAAAGTTAGGAAAGTCGACCCAGGGGTGGTGTGGAGACACCCTCTGTCTGGAGTGGCAGGCTCCCACCCAATCCCACCGTACCCCAGACCTGGCCCTGGGGGAAGCACTCTTGCTGCCTCTAAACTAGACTTCCAGGGGCCCAGCAAGCCAGGGGTGGGGGCTCCCAGAGGCAGATGAGAAGGAGCAACTTTTCTGCTTGGATGGGAGAGTACAGGAAACCACTGGGTGTAGCCTTTAACCTAAGGGCTTCTGTGGGCTCACTTAGACTCACAGTGCACAAGACTGGTTTTATGTTCTCCATTTTACAGATGGAGAAACTGAGGCTCACGGAAGTGAAGCAACGCGCCTGGCCCGCAGTCAGAGGGCGGTGGGCTGGACTGAACTCCAGGGGCGTCCAGTGCATGGTCTCTTCCAGGGTGATGCAGTCAGAGATCACTGCCCCCTCCCCGCACCCCCGCCCTCCACCAGCTGAAGGGTTCCAGGCTGCCCTCTTGGGCTTTGACTTTGCAGCCACCTCTCTGAAGCTGCCCACCCCCAACAGTTGCAGCCCTGGGGCTTCCTACTCACTCGCCCAGGCTCTGAGCACCCTGTGAGCAGGGCTCTGTGTGGCAGACTGTTGTCACTACTTCACACCTGGTGGAGGGCTCCCTCGCCCTGCTTCAGGTGCCCTCCTTCCATTCTCCACCTTCTGGATGCCAAGCCCTGGGCAGACAAGGACTCAGGAAGCTCCTTTCCTGAGATTCAAGCCCTTACTCACCCAGACTCAGGTCCCAGGCACCCTCTAGTGCAGTAAGGGCCAAAGACACCAGGCCCCTCTCCCTCCCCATGACAGTCCCTGTCTGTCCCCACTTCCTCCCTGCCACCCCTCAGAATCCTTTCTTCATAGCAGTTACCGTGGGGTTCCAATGACTGCTGGCCTGGGAGCCATGAGTGGGTGGGGATCTCACTCTTCTTTGACCACAAGCCCCCAGCGTTTCCACCAAAGGTTAAACTAGTCCCTGAAAGGCTTTATCCTGGGGACGGTGACCCATTCAGTGTCATTAACTGGCAGGGGACAGGGCCAACCCAGGGCCTTGGGTAAAATGGGGAAAAAACACATAGGTCACAGTGGTGTTTGGTCTCAGAGGAAAGAATCTTTCTGCAGAAGCTCTCTGAATTTCAAAATACTGGGATGATGAGTTCTGGAAAAATAGAGACCATTTATACTAGAGGCAGCGGAAGCCTAAGAATTGGGTGCTGTTTAAATCCAGCCCCAGGACTTCCCTTGTGGTCCAGTGGTTAGGACTCTGAGCCTCCACTGCAGGGAGCTGGGGTTGGCTCCTTGGTCAGGGATCCCAGGGACATGCAAAGAACCTGAGCAGGTTTAAGAATTAGACGGGCTGGGGAATTCTCTGGCTGTCCAGTGTTTAAGACTCTGTGCTTTCACTGCCGAGGGCCTGAGTTCGATCCCCAGTAGGGGAACTAAGATCCCACAAGGTGTAAAGCATGGTCAGAGCAAAGAAAACCAAAAAGAAAAAAGAATTGGATGGTCTGGTTTTGAATTTCCGTCACTTACCAGGTTTTTTACCTTCGCCAAACACCTCATGGTGCTGCACAACAAAACAAACAAACAAACAAAAAAACCAAAGAAACAAAAACAAACCCCCAAAACAACAAAACTCACCCCCAATCTATCTTTGGTGAACACTGTGTCGATTGCGCGGCTTTAGTTACCCACCTGGCCTCCCCATCTCCAGCCTGGCTGTGCCCCCAGGGAATGACCTACACAGCCTCCCATAGGCTCCCTTGCCTTAGGTTCAGCCAATGGGAGGGGCCGGCAGATTCAGCCAATGGGAGGGATCGGCAGAAGGCAGGGGCGGGAGTTGAGAGAGAGGCAGCTGCCGTCATTGGGCTTCCATGATAGCTCAGTTGGTAAAGAATCCACCTGAGATGCAGGAGACCCTGGTTCGATTCCTGGGTCGGGATGATCCCCTGGGAAGGGATAGGCTACCCACCCCAGTATTCTTGGGCTTCCCTTGTGGCTCAACTGGTAAAGAATCCTCCTGCAGTGCGGGAGACTTGGATTTGATCCCTGGGTTGGGAAGATCCCCTGGAGAAGAGAAAGGCTACCTACTCCAGTGTCCTGGCCTGGAGAGTTCCATGGACTTTATACCTACCCCATGAGGGTCACAAAGAGTGGGAGACGACTTTCACTTTCTTTTTCTCTGCTTCCCTACCGGGCCACACTGCCCACTGGAGTTTTGTCTGCAGTTGAGTCCCTCGTGGGTCCCCATCCACACCTGAGCACACAAGCCCTCCTTTTAAACTCTCATCCCCCCATTGCACAGTCTCACTACTTCCTCCAGGACACTGCTGACACAGTGCCCAACAAAGGGCACAGAGCTGGACACATTCAGCTGTTAACCTCGAGAGCCTTGTTTGGTCTCTATGGAGAGGGGTGGGGGGGTGGGGGGTGGGAGGGACCCTCAATTGCACAGCCTGCAAAATGACTATAAGGCTGGCAAAACAGTGACTACAGCAGCATTAACTATCTTAAGCGTTCTCACTGAACTCATCAAATTTGTTAGCTGATCCATCACTATTTTGTACAGGGGAGACTTCGATTTTTCCTTGTGGGCCCACTTACATCTCCAACAGATTCAAGTCCAAACCCTTGTGCATCTCTGGCAGCCTTGCCCGGCTTCCACTGCTGCCCCTTTCTCTGGTTCTCCGCCGCTTTTGTTGAGCTCCCTCTTCTCAGACAAGGCAGCTCAGTTCCACACTTGTTCCACACCAGGCCCCCTGAGGTCTTTATCAGCCATTCACATTTGAGTAAGAATTAGCTATCAATCCACCAGGAGAACAGGATCAAGTCAGACTCCTGGCACTTGGGTGTTCATGAGCTAGGAGACACTGAGGGGAGGCCAGGAGGCCCACAGAGAGAGAAGCAGAAACTGCAGGGGTCCTGGACCTCAGTCACAAGCTTTATTGTCTCGAGCACGGACTCGCCACACTTCAACAATTCCACTTTGGGGAAGGGAAGGGGAGGGTGCAGGGGGGCTTGGGGAGGGGCATGGCTGAGCACACACTGGGCAGGAGCAGATGTTCATGGGGAAAGCGCTTGCCACCTGCCAGCCCATCCCGGGGGGCTCAGCTCCTCTCAGAGTGGGCTTTTGGCTGTTAGTAGACTAATCAGTGCCTCCAGTGGGCAGGACAACTGCCTGATTTTGCTGGAAAGAGTAGTATTTGACTCTGGGTTAAGCCACTACAGCATTGCTTCTAGACCGTTGTTAATGAAACCGCATGCAAGAGCTACTGAAAGCCAACGGGGAGAGAGGAGGGGCCAACAGGAATAACTGGCTGCCCCCGGGGTGGGCTGTTTTGGGGCAAGGACATGAAGACCACCCACCTGTACCTGGGAGCACTCAGGGGTGACCTGGGCACCACCTGCATACCTGTCCTGCTGCAACTGGGGAACACCATGCTGGCCCATCGGGCACCCCCTCTACCCCTAGGGGGAGAGGCCCGTAAGCTGAGGGAGGTGGGGCAGGCCTCCACGGAGACGCTGCAGTGCAAGGCAACTATCTGTAGGTCTCCCGGCTCTAGAGGTGGGGCTTCAGGCAGACGCTGGCTTTCCCATCACAAATGAGGCTGGAGTAACTTGGCAGGCTTGAGGGCAGGTGGGGAGATTTTTCCTTAATCCTTGGGTTCTTTTCTTGGCTACAGGAGACAGGACTTAAAATGCCCAGGAAGACGCCTCGTACCACTGAAAGGGGGCTGTTGGGCTGCATGTTCAGATGCGTATGCGTGGCCATGCCTCGCTGAAGGCTCACCCCGTGTACCTGGCTGATTCTGGGTGTGATGAGGCTGCAGGCACGCTTGCAGTGTGTGCAACTGCAGCCCCGCCAGGCCTGGGGCTCCATCCTGGAGCCCGAGGGTGAGCATCCATGTGGTCTGAGCATGACTGACTGCAAAGGTCCCACCCACACAGCATGTGTGCGTGCGTGACCCCTCTGAGTGTGCCTGTGCCAAGAGTCAGAAGGTGTATACGTTGGGGTCTGCATGGGTGAATCTGTCAGCGGGAGGCCGGTTTCAGAACATCGAGTCAGCCCGGGAACAGCATATGACCTACCAGTCAAAGGGCTGGCTTGGGGCCTCCCTGTGACCTCCCTGCCCCAGCTCCAAGCCAGGTCTCTGGGGATGGGTGGGAGAAGGAAAGGGGCTTCCAGACTTTCCTAATACTGTGGTTCCTGGCCTTGGGGACCACCCTCCAGACAGCAGCAGCTTGGAGCTGCATGTGCGCTGGGGTCTGAACAAAGGGCCTACCTCCCAGCACTTTGAACCTGGGGCCTTGCTGGGCAGCTGGGCTGAGAGGAACTTGTACCACTGTTTGCAAGAGGCTCAGTGTGTGGGGACAAGAAGCCCTGGGGACTGCCTTCGTCTGGAAGAGGCTGCAGAAAAGGGGGTCTCCTGCCTCCAAATGACCAGACTTCTCTCCTTGGTGCCTGAAGGGGAAGCTGGGGCCCTCCTCTGGCTCCTTCCTGGGACAATGGCTCTCAGGGGTCTGAGAGGGACCCCCAGGAGAAGGAGGGGAAGGAAAGGGAGTGGGGACATGCCCAGGGGCCAAGACGGTCCTCAGGGCAGCACCTTCTGGGGAGAGGGGCCTGTTCGGATCACCCCGGCCTTCCTGAGCCAACTCCAGAAACTGCTGAGTGTCCAGGGCATCCAGGCTGCAGGTCCCGGTGGGCCAGGCCAGGGCTGTACCGCTCTCCGTCGAAGGTCGTGCTTGACGAAGCCTCCTGGTCCAGCAAGGGGGTCTGGGGTAGGGGATTGTCCACAGCCGTGGGTACATCGTTACAAACACTGTTCTCGTCTTCAAAGCGACAGTCCTGCCCCCTGCCTGGAGAGGGCGCCACCTGGGCAGGCTGGAGGGGCTCTGGTCCGGACTGGGCCGCTCCACGGTGTCCCTCAGGGTCAGTGCTTGTCCTGGAGAGAGCAAGGGCTTGGTCAGCAGGGTTTCAGGAGGCCCAGGGGCAAGGGGGCAGAGGGGGTGGGGCGGAGCTGTGGGAAGAGAGCTGGCTGGTGCCAGGTGGTGGGAAGAACAGCGTGTGCAAAGGCCCTGAGGCAGGAACACTCTGTGCTGAGTGTTTGGGGCACAGCGAGACAGCAAGCAGGGTGGGAGCAGTTTATGGGAAGTTGGAGGGAAGAGGCAAGAGCAGGTAGGATTTACAAAGAGCTCCAGGGGCCGGTGTGGAGGCTGGATCCGAGGAAAGGAAAACTTGTGCTGAGACTCCAAGCCTCAGTTTTCACTTCTGTAAACTGGGATGAACCCCATGTGCGTCGCAGGACAAAGCCACGCAAAGGTCTGGACATTAACTCCCAAGGGGCCCGGTACGGGCGGCTCCTCTGCGGACACAACCCTGACAGGTCCTGCTATAGCTTCCTGCTTCCACCCTGCTCTCAGGCCTGGTGCGGTCTCCCCACCTCCCCACATACCTCTCTCTCTGCCTCTCACCCCCACGGCCAGGCCCTCGGCAGATGCTGTGGCCAGGGTTCTCTGGTCTCCACGTGAGAGCCTGCAGCCATGGCTCCACTGGCGAGCTGGAAGGACAAGTCTTTCTTCCAGCGCAAGGTCACACAAGGAGTCAGGGACAGAGCCTAATGGGGCTGGCACCTGGGCCCCAGGCGGGCTCTCTAACGCTGCAGGCGAATGGCAGGAGCTGACTGTGGGGTGTGGGCCACCAGACACCCCCTTAACACAGAACCCAGCAAAACACATTCCCAGCAAGGGAGTCAGCCCCATGAAAATCCTGGGAAACCGATTTTCCCGTTTTCATAAAACGTAGACTTTACAGAGACTGCTTAAGAAAGAGAGAAGATGCTACGTTTAAAATATTCAGTTGAAAAAAACCAGGAGGTGAAATTGAATACTAGAGCCTGCTTGGTCGTTGTTCAGTCGCTAAGTTGCATCCGACTCTTGTGACCCCGTGGACTGCAGCGCAACAGGCTTCCGTGTCCTTCACCATCTCCCGGAATTTGCTCAAACTCACATCCATTGAGTTGCAGCATGCTATCTACTCCATTAAATAATTTAGGGAGTTTCCTAGCAGTTCAATGGTTAGGATTCCACCCTTCCACTGCAGGGGGCCAGGTTAGATCCCTGGTTGGAGAACCAAGATCCCACAAGCAGTGTGGTATGGCCAAAAAATTAAAATGAAATAATTTATGTGCTACTCTGGAACCATCACAATAAAGACAGCTCAGGCAAGATTCCCGGACCAATGATGAATCCAGGGGGGCATTTGAGTCAGGACCTGAGAATTCACAAGCTCTTCCAGGGTCTCCACTGAATATTCATTCAGAAAGAACCAGTAACCATACAGTAGGGGTCAGACAACACCTTGACCAGGTGATTAAGAGTCACACCTGGAATGAAGGGCAGATGGACATCACGTGCCCCACTCGTGATGCCTGGAGAAGAACATGACCTTGACTGATTCTTTCAGCCTGAATTGCAGAACCTGGCTCTAGTCACCCCAAAGGACAGTCAAACCCCAAAGGAGGAATCTTCTATTAAACAAAGAGGGAGGGATTGTGTTTCAAAAATGCCGATGTCATCAAAACCCAAGCGAAATGGAGGAAATGTTCCAGAGGCAAGGAGAGACTAAAGAAGACGTGACAAGTAAACGGGCTGAGCCTCATTAGCCTTAAATGGGGTCCTGGACTGGGGCAGGGAGAGAGCCGAGAAGAGACACCAGGGGCAACTGAAGGAAACAGGTAGGGAGCATGATCGGCTCTACTAACAAACCTCACAACAGCATGACATTTGCTGAGACTGATAACTGTCCTGTGTTTATGTAAAATCACGCCCTGTTTCTCGGGGAATGCAGACTGAATATGCAATTATACTCGAATGGTTCAGAAAAATATTACATGCATATAACACACATCTACACACAGAGAACAAAAAGTAAAGCAGATGGGGTAAAATCTTAACCACATGCTGTGGGGACAAGGAGGGCTGATGCTCCAGGTGCTGTTTAGTTTCAGTTTGTACCTGTGTATGGGTATTTATGGGCTTCCCTGGTGGCTCAGCGATAAAGAATCCGCCGGCAAGGCAGGAGATGCAGGTTCGATTCCTGGGTCAAGAAGATCCCCTGGAGGAGGGCATGGCAACCCACTCCAGTATTCTTGCCTGGAGAATCCCCATGGACAGAGGAGCCTGGCAGGCTGCAGTCCACTGGGGTCGCAAAGAGTCAGACACAGCTGAGCAAGTAACACTGTCACTTGCATAGTTATTTATTTATGTGGCTGCACCAGGTCTTGGTTGCAGCACGAGGGATCTTAAGTCTTCATTGTAGATGTGGGGTTTTCTAACTGTGGCTTGTGGGATTTAGTTCCCCAACCAGGGATCGAACCGGGGCCCCTGCATTAAGAGCTTGGAGTCTTCGCCACTGGACCACCAGGAAAGTCCTTCTAGGTGTTTTTTTAATTCTTGTAACTTTTTTGCCTATTAAATAAAAAGAATGTATAGGGACTTCTCTTTTGCTTTCCAATGCAGGATGTACAGGTTCGATTCCTGGTCAGGAAGTTAAGATTCCACATGGCTCAGGGCCAAAAAACCAAAACATAAAACAGAAGCAATATTGTAACAAATTCAATAAAGACTTAAAAATGGTCCACGTAAAAAAAAATCTTAAAAATACAATTGTGAAAAAAAGCATGTATATATGTCAACTACATGTATCAGTTGGTCAGTCATATCTGACTCTTTGCACCCCATGGACTGTAGCCCGCCAGGCTCCTCTGTCCACGGAATTCTCCAGGCAAAAAAACTGGAGTGGGTTGCTATTTCCTTCTCCAGGGGATCTTCCCCACTGGGGATCGAACTTGGGTCTCCTGCATTGGCAGGCAGATTCTTTACTGTCTGAGCCACCAGGAATAAATTTTTTTTTTTTAATTAATGTGTACATAGATTTACAGACATAAATACACACACATAACAATCTTTCTTATTTACAGGAGTTTTGTTCTATAAAATCAAACTGTCATGGAACTAGCAAAAACCAAACCATTGCTCTCAGTGGAAATACAAGGTTCCTGCAAATCTCTGATCTGACGCTCATCAATCGATCAACGGGTAACCATGTTTCATGCGTGCTTCTGTTTAAAACATTTCACTGAATACGTGTTGCTGACTCATTAATAATGAACTCAAGGCCGGTAGCACTATAACTCATGCCTGAGTGGAGCTTCTCTAAAGTATTTTCTGGAAGGCACATTGCAGCCTTCCTGCACTTAGGAACACTAGACGGCTCTTCTAGAACACAAGATGACGCTTGGGGGCCATTTTAAATAGTGGAAATCACCAAGAAAAAAAGCACAAAAATGTGAGAAACGTGTCACTAAATAGACCGTGAAAAGGACATTTGTTTGCAGAATGTTTGTACAAGCACGCTGCTTTGTACAAGCTCATCTGGGAACACGCCATGTCTCAGGCGATTACATTTTTCTCTGCTCTGCACGTGTCCATGAATGACCACAAAAGTGCCGTCAGCGTGGAGTGTGGGTTACAGATAAATGGTACCAAGAAGGTGAGTTTGCAAACGGAATAGTTCAGACTGGCTGTACATGCGGACATACACACACACAGACACGTGCATGCTTAGCAAAGTAATGTCAGCCTTGCTCATCTCTGGGTAGAAGACCTAGTGCTGAGGGTTTCTTTCTGGCCATGCCGCACAACTTGTGGGATTTTAGTTCCCTGACCAGAGATCAAACCTGTACCCCTTGGAGTGGACGTGCAGAGTCCTAACCACTGGACCACCAGGGGATGTTCAGTGTTTTCTTCCTTATGTATTTCTGAGTTTTTCCCCCAAAGTTTCCAAATAGATTCATATTATTTTATAATAAAAGATTTTTCAGAAAGGGGAACAAGGTTAAAAAAGCAGAATGGGAACTGAATAAAGTTTGGCTCTGCGGCACCCCCCTCATGAGTAGCCCAAAGGCTCTTGCAAAATGTGTCTTTGTACTTTTGCTGCCTTTTCAAAGTTTCCTCTCCAGAGAAGTCAGCCCGAACGTGAGGGCCGTGGGAGTGACAAAGCAAATCCCCCCGGGGATAGGGTGCCCCTTACCTCTTGTTTGTGGGCCTTGTCTTGCTGGTGGATGCCGTTTGCGGAACCGGAATTGCCGATGGCCTGTTAAGAGACGAGCCTAAGCGAGGTGACCCAGCCAGCATTTCCCGGTTCGTCCACTAGATGGTGTGGTCTTCCCGACGGGACCATCGCAGGCTCTGAACTCTGAGCGTGCGTTTGTGAGTGCCAAGTCACTTTAGTCGTGTCCCACTCTGTGCGACCCCATGGACCATAGCCCGCCAGGCTCCTCTGTCCATGGGACTTCCCAGGCAAGAATACTGAAGTGGGTTGCCATGCCTTCCTCTAGGGGATGTTCCCTACCGAGGCATCGAACCTGTGTCTCTGTGTCTCCTGCATGCAGGTGGGTTCTTTACCACCAGTGCCACCTGGGAAGCCCGGCACTCTGAGCAGAGCCCATCAAAATGGGGAAATCTAGGCTCTCGGGCCAAGGCTGCACCTCCGCCCGTCTGAGCTCCTCAGGATAAAGCCATGGACCCCTTGGGCTGGGACTTCCAGGGGGTAAGGCTGAGGCCCTCCCCATAGATCTGGGGAGCCCCCAGCTCACCTGGGACTTGTCGGGGCAGCTCCTCATGGCCTCCACGAGCCTCTCCACCTGCTGAGCTTGGTCCAGTGCGCCCCTCAGAGCGTCCTCCGTGCTTATCAGCTGGTGCTGCAGCCGCAGGAGCTCCGGTGCCGAGGATGAGGACGGGTCAATGAGGGAGTATCGCCTCTGATCCGACAGGGACTTCTCTTTGTCCTGGAAGCAGCAGGAGAGAGGACGAGCGTGCAAGTATGTGTGTGCATGCGTGTGTAGAGAGGAAGAGTGTGGCTGTGCATGCATGCATGTGTGTGTGTGTGCGTGTACGTGCTGTGGGAGGGTGACCTCTTCTCTGGCAGGAAACTCATCTGTCCCACGTCATCTCTGGGTCAAGAATGGGCATCACCAGGATGCCCCTCAAGCCTCCTTCCCTCACCTGAGGGTCCCCACAGAAGCATCTTTCCTGCTCCCTGCCCTGGATTCCCAGGTTCTATCAGATGCTCCACGTTTTCCAAGTCTCCAAACCTAGAACCCCTCCCTCTCCTCTTTCCTTCCTGTATCTCCCGGCTCTGCCCTCACCAACTCCCTCCACACTGTCTTATGTGGGTCCTTCCTTTTCAGCCCTAGACCACACACAGCCTCATCCCCTGAACCCTTCCTCAGAACCCCCCACTGCCCTCCTCAATAGGACATCCCTTCCCTTCCAAATGCTCTGCAGCTGACCCCGCCCACCACGGTACCAGAAATGGGCAGACCACAAACCCTCCCTGCACGGCCCTCCTTGGGCGAGTGCTTCTAGGTCCTTCTGCTCTGCTCCGATCCTCTACCCAAGCCTCCCGCTCCATCCGAACCTCCCGCACTTCAGGAGATTTCTAACCACCAAGCCCACCCCTAGTTCACTGTGGTGCTGGGGACGGTACAGGGGGGATGGGGAGAGGCTGGTCACGTGTAAACTTGACCAGCTTGTGGTTCATGGAGAAGGCGTGGGTCTGGCCCCTCCATGCAGCTCTGGGAAAGTCTTGGAATCAGAACTCCCAAGGCCCCACCAGCCCCGGGGTCTTGGTTTCCAAGTTACACCCAGGCTCACAGCACCATGAGGACCACAGAGGGGTCTGTAACCACTCTGCTGGGCAGATCTGCCAGGACTGAAAGGCTGCAGGGCAGCTGGGCCTGGTGGTCCCCATGCCCACAGTCTCGGTGCAGAGAGAATAATGGACATCCCCCTCCCTTCACCCTGCAGGTCTAAGGCTGCTCCCATGGCAGCAGGCGGGTCCTGGGCTCTCCTCCTGCCTGTGAGGCCCCTCTTCTTCCATCTCCTCCACTGTGGCTGAACTCCTGTGGCTGGGAGGGTGGGCAGTGAGGGGCTTTGGAGCAGCTTCTTCTGACAGCAAGCCTGTCCTCCTGGACCTAACCTGTCCACATCCTGGAGCTGACCAGGCCCAGGAACCAGCCACAGGTTAGTCTTGAATGCTGGCCAGTGGGTGATGGGGTGGAATGATTCTGTCCTGTACTACGAGCCTACCCCACCTGCACTTCTGGGACTCCACTCAGTCAGGCCTCTGTTCCCCTCTCATCCCTGAGATGGATGCATGAATCGCCACTGCAGGACCCTGAACGAGGAGCGGGCTTCCGGTTGATTACTTCCCTGGATGGGGAGCTCACCACCTGGCGGTAGGCCACTCCACCTCTGGACTGGTCAGATTCTTAGGGAATCTTCTTTTGCATCGCATCACCCAGACAGCCACACAACCAGCCATGATGTCTACAAAAGGGGCCTCCCGGCCCTTCCACTAGCCACACTGCTGACCCTGCCAGTGGTTCTAGGGGATTTTGAACCCTCTCTGTGACTTGGGAGTCCCTGGGGTGGCTCCAGGAGGTCACCAGTCTCCAAGGCCTGAACAGCAGGTTGCCCCAGCCCCTCCCTGGTGTTCCCTATCCCCAGGCCAGCCCCTTCCCCACGTACCAGCCCGGTCAGCTTTTCCCGCAGGCCTCGGATGTCATCTTTGAGTTTCTGCTCCTTGAGCCGCCACTCGGCCTTGTGGACTTCCCGGCTCAGGTCCCTCTCAGGCCCCGGGGAGTGGCGATTGGCCTCCAGCAGCAACACCCGCAGTTCGTTCAGACTCCTGTAGGGGCGGGGGACAGCAGTCAGTCTGGGTCCCTCAGCTCTCATGCCACAGAGGAAGCACGAGGCTTGAAACCATCAGACCACAGCTGGAACCTGACAGTCAAGAGGACTCACCCTTTCTTAAAATTTTTTTGAAGTTTTTTTTAAAAAAGAGAATATAATGTTTGTTTAATTAAAAATAGTACAGAAGTAGAAATATTATGTTGTATACACAAAACTTATATAATGTTATAAATAAATGTAACTTCCATAAAATACTTTTTATTTACTTATTTTTAAAAATCTTTATATTTGTATTTGGCTGCATCAGGTCTTAGCTGTGGCTCACAGGGTTAGTGGCTGCAGCATACAGCCTTAGCTGCTGTGCGGCTTATGAGATCTTAGTTCCCCGACTAGGGATTAAACCTGTGTTCCCTGCACCTCAAGGCAGATTCTTAACCACTAGACCACCAGGTAAATCCCAATAAAATACATGTTTAAGATAATAATAAAATAATTAAATAAAAAATAAAGCATTTTTCCAAGAGAGCTCATGGGGCAAGACATTTTAAATTACCTGACATCAAATAAGTCTTAATTAACTGGCAGTAGCTGCCTGGAATACTGTGGTGAGAGTGATTCTGAGGTCACATCTGGACTTCGCAGAAAAAGAGTGCAGTGATCAATTAGCAATGTCTCCCACAGGCAGAGGCTGGGAGAAAAGGACACACCCCTTTTGAGCTCTTCCCCTTGCCAGAATCTACTTTAGAGGAGGGGAAAACTCCCTCTCTAGGCGGCCATGGGTAGTTAAAAGAATAAAGTAAAAGTTTGCTGGCACTGATCCTTTCCCTTTTCTTCCTTCTTCCTAATCTGAATGATGGCACCTGATGGCTGGAGCTTCAGCAGCCACCCTGTAACCATGAGGAAGAGTCTAACAGAACCCAAAAGAGCAAAGGTGTTGGCATTGGTACCTTGAGCCACTGAACCAAATGCCAGCTGTAGCTACCTCCAGATTTCTTGTTATGTGAGGAAAATAAATTACTCGTTTAATCTTCCAACACATTTCTAGCTGATCTCCCACTCCCATCCTAAGTACCAAAGAAGCAAGGAATGGCTCATGGTAGCCTACATCAACCAAGGAGGGCTTCAGGGAAGAGGAGGTGAGAGTCCTCAATAATTTTTAAGAGTTTCAAGGGGTCCCCAAGACCAAGAAATTTGGGACCCACTAATCTTTCCTATGAGCTCTGCTTGGAGAGCTGTGTTAAGAAGGATTCTGAGGCTTCATTGGAGCTTAGCAGCAGACAGTATGGTGACCACTGGTGAGCCAGTCATCTGTCTACGCCTCCAGAAAAGACTAGGTACTATTAGCTGGGTGGAGTGAGGGTCATGTTGGTCTGATCACCGCCCATGGCTGACTCACCGCTCCTTCCGGAGCAGCTCCTGGCTGATGAGGACCAGCTGGCCCGAGGCATCATGGGTCTTCCGGGACACGGCCTCCAGCTCCGCCTCCAAGCGCCGTTTCTCTTTCTGGAGGGTGTCCACCTTCTTCTCGCCCGACCTGCACTTGCTCTCCAGTGCTGAGGCCAGCCAGCAGGGCAAGAAGGGAGAGGGTTGGGATCGCCACGGGAACCTGTCCCACCCAGGGGCCAAAGCCCGGGCAGGCAGCAGGCTTTCCCGGGGAGAGGTGGGTGTTAACAGGGACACACTCCACTGAGCAGGGACACACTCCACTGAGCGGACCTTCCTTGTCCTGCAGGGCCAGGCAGCGAGGGGCCGAGAAGAGCTACTTAGGAAAAGCAGCCACGGCCCCCACACAGCAGCCGGGCCCTCTGGTGTCAGGAAAGCAGTCCAGCCTTTGAGAGACGGGCGTTTACAATGTCGCCTAGACGAGGGAAATCTACTTCACCTTTGCCCCAGAGGAACCTGAGGTCAACTGACCTTTGTCGGGACCCATTAAGCCACCTGAACATGATAGGGAGTGGAGAGAAGGGGGGGTGAGAACCATTCCCCAGGATGGGGGCTGGCTCACGGGCACCACCACTGGCATTCTGGTGGACAAGAAGAATGGCCCGTTTGCCACCAAGTCACAGATTCCTGGCCCCCTACCACTCCCCCCGCCCCACCAGGCTACCCTCTGGCTTCATTCCCTTGGGCCTTGGCTTTTGCTGCAGCCAAAGTCCTTCCCCTTCCAATTCTGAAATCCTGGTATTTCTTCCAGGGGCTGGTGCCCAAATACTATACCAAAAGGCAGAGAGATTGAAACCCAGGAGTCTTTAAGCCCAGAAAGAGAGAAGTTGTGATGCAATTGCAGAACACAAGGAACAGAGGCCTGGCTCTGGGGAGAGAAGGTGGCTGGGGTCCCCCATTTGTTTTTTGTGTCTGTGCCATTCAGCCTATGGGACCTTAGTTCCCCCACCATGGATCAAACTACTGACCCCTGCATTGGAAGCTCAGAGTCTTAATCACCGAACCACCAGGGAGAAATCCTTCGGCCCCCACTTATAGTACAGATGAAGTGTGGGCGACTGCTGCCCCCTCACTGCTGCCCAGGTGGAAGTCCAGTGCAGGCCACCTGGGCCAGGCTGACTTCTCGAGGCAGAGTGGGGAAGGGTACCCTGACCAGCGTCATCTCCGCCTCCCCCGCTGGACTGGCACGTGGCCCAGTGAAAGCCCCCGAATCTGCCCAGAAGGAGGGAGACTTACCACTTACTTGGGCCCTGAGCATCTCGGTCTGAGATGTTAAGGCTGCCACCTCTTTGTCCCTCTTGTTCAGCTTGTCCTGCAGGCCTGGGGAGAAGGGAGAGATGAGGGGCCATCAGTACCCCAGAGCCAACACTGCAATCTGGTGGATGAGAGGGGGTGGCCCTCCCATCCAAACCCTAAAATGACATCACATTTGGCCTCCAGAGTCCAAGTTCTTTCTCAAGACAGTCGACCTTCTGGGTGAAGTGAAAGCTGCTCAGTCCTTTGCGACCCGATAGACTATACAGCCCATGGAATTCTCTAGACCAGAATACTGGAGTGTGTAGCCTTTCCCTTCTACAGGGGATCTTCCCAACCTCGGGATCTAACCCAGGTCTCCTGCATTGCAGGCAGATTCTTTACCAGCTAAGCCACAAGGGAAGCCTGGGTAACCCACCCTGAAGAAGAGATGCCAATGTTGTATGGTCTTGAGCAACTTAACTCGCAGACTCTCAACTTCCTCGAGTGGAAAATGGGGGTAATAAAGGTGCTCACGTCACCTGGCCACATGCATTCACTACTGGATAGCCCAGGACAGTCGTGAAAAAGATGAAAGGAAAGTTCTAGAAATGTATTAATTTTACGTATGTTAATTTATAAATTCAATGTGATGCCAGTAAAAATCCCAGCCAGACTGTAATTTTTGTGGAACTAGATAAGCTAATTCTAAAATCAATTGGAAAGAAAAATTTTTATTAAGTAAATAAATTTTTTAAAGGAAAAATATTTAAATAAAAATAAACAAAGTCACTTGGAAAAATAAGCAAGATCAGCCAAGAGAATTTGGCAAAAAAAAAAAAAAAAAAACTTCTTCAAATAATTAAACACACAATTACCATGGGTGTAAGTGCTCAGTGGCTGAGTCGTGTTCGACTCTTTGTGACCCCATGGACAGTATCCCGGCAGGTTCCTCTGTCCATGCAATTTTCCAGGCAAGAATACTGGAGTGGGTTGCCATTCCCATCTCCAGGGGATCTTCCCGATCTAAGGATTGAACCTGAGTCTCCTGCATTAGCAGGTGGGTTCTTTACCTCTGCACGACCAGGGAAGCCTGCAATTACTATACAATTTAACAATTCCCTCCCAAGCATATACCCTCAAAGAGCTGAAAACAGGAACTCAAGAAGTATCCCCACGGGCACACTTACAGCAGCACTATTCACAACGGCTGAAAGGGGGAAGCAACCCAACTGTCCACTGACGGGTGAATGGACAACAAGATTGGGCGTATGCATACGATGGCCTATTGGGCCCACATGGGAGTGAAGCGCTGACCCGTGCTATAATGTGGATGAACCTTGAATATATTATGCAAAGTGAAATAAGCCAGACATAAAAGGCCACATGTTATATGATGCTATCTATATGAAATATCCCGAAGAGGGAAATCCATAAAGACAGAAAGCAGATTAGCAGTTGTCAGCAGCTGCAATGAGGGGAAAATAAGAGAATGACTGATAACGCATATGGGGCTTGTTCTTGTAGTGATGAAAAAGTTTTGGAACTAGACAGAAGAGATGATTGCACAACACTCTGAATATACCAAAGCCCCTGAATGGTTTGCTTTAAAATGGTTGATTTTACTTAAATTATGTCTCAATTTAAAAAAAAAAAAGGTGGGAGGGGGGACTCCCCTAGTTGTCCAGTGGCCAAGACCCTTGCAGGACACCTGGGGTTCGATCCCTGGTCAGGGAATTAGATCCCATATACTGCAACTCAGACCCAGCAAAGCCAAATAAATAAAAAAAGAACGGCCGAGAGAATTTTGAAGAAAAAAAAAAAAAAAAAGAGCGGAAGACCAGCCTTGCCAGTAACTGAAATATAAACAAAGCTTCAAAATACTGTAAAAGTGGAGCATGAACAGACAGATGGGTCACTGGAAAGGAATAAAAAATCTAGAGAGTCAATTACCTGATGGAATTTAAAGACGGTAAGTTTGGTTCATGCAAATCAGTGGAGACAGGGAGATGAGGTTTTCAAAAACGGTGCCGGGGTAAGCAGGCACTCTCGGGGGAAAAAATACATGTGGATCCTTACCTCACACCTGGAGTAAGAATTCTACATGAATCAGAGATTTACACAGAAGAAGAAGAAGCCCAAGATCCCAAAAACAAAGACTGATTTTTAAAACTCTGCATGGCAAGGGACTTTCCTGGTGGTCCAATGGTTAAGACTTTGCCTTCCAACACAGGGTGTGTGGGTTTGATGTCTGGTTGGGGAGCTATATTGTAAAACTTTTTAAATGGTCCACATCAAAAAATATCTTCAAGAAAAGAAAAATAACAACACCAAACATACAATCAAGTTCTCAATGAACAGCCTTCGCCCTCCTCCCATGGGGGGTGAGTGGCTGGTGCACGTGGCAGGCAGCTCTTGCATGTGTGTGCTAAGTCACTTCAGTCGTGTCCAGCTCTTTGTGATTCTGTGACTGCAGCCCGCCAGGCTCCACTGTCCACGGGATTGTCCGGGTAAGAATACTGGAGCGGGCTGCCATCCCCGCCTCCTGCGGATCTTCCCGACCCGGGGATTGAACCCATGTCTCTTAACGTCTCCTGCACTGGATGGTGGATTATTTACCACCTGGGAAGTCCAGGCAGCTTTCACCAAACACCAGATGATGCAAAACAAAATCGAACCGAGCTTGGAGGCAAAACCCACCAGCCTTTCCCCAAAGCCCCACATCCCGCCCAGCCCAGTGGCCACTCACCCTCCACAGTCTCCTGCATCTTGATCTTCTCCCCTGAAATGTCGTTGGACTCAATCATCTGAAAGGAGAGCCCTGTAAGGGGGATGCTCGCCTCCCCGTCTCAGCCCCCAGCCCCAGCCGGCCCACGTCTCCTCAGTTCAAGGAGACTTTCATGGACTTGCTGTAGCCGGGGGCACAGGTGTTCTAGGGCTGGCCTCCCTGACAAGAGGGCCCCGCTCTGCTCCCAGGGCCCCCCAAGGCTGCTTACACAGCATCCATGTGATCACTGCCTGTCTTTTCCTGCTTGCAAATGTCTAATATAAACAGCTGTCTCCTTCCTGGGGACACCTACAGAGATTGGTCCTGGGACTCCGTTTCCACCAGCATCCAGAGGCAGGACTCCCAGCTTCAGTTTCCCATCCATACAACAAGAATCAACTGTCACGGGCAGTGCGTGCAGAGCACGCCCAGAGATGGCTCCCAGAGGGACTTCAAGAAGTGCTACTTTCTTTCTCTGTGTGCGCGCATGCGTGCTAAGTCATTTCAGTCATGTCTGACTCTGCGCGACCCTATGGACTGTAGCCCACCAGGCTCCTCCCTCCATGGGATTCTCCAGGCAAGAATACTGGAGTAGGCTGCCATGCCCTCCTCCAGGGGATCTAACACTTCCTTTAAAAAACAAACCCAGAAGCAAAGAAGCAAAAAAATCAACCAAGAAAAAAGAAATCTGTGTGGCAAACATCAACAGGCTCCTCCCTGCTTCTTGGCAGCAATTTCTGGCTTCCTGCACAAGCGAAACTGGCCGTCCCGAGCCTGCAGTTTGCCAGACCCTAGGACTGTGTATCAGGGCAGCGCAGAGTTGAGCAGGCAGTCACCTCCATCCACCTGCCCCTCATACCTCTGCTCATACATCCCCAGCCCTGCTTCAGCCAGTCTGTTGTGATTAACAAAAGCTGCCTAGGTCTTTATTTATACACATTGCAGAGAAAACAAGGCACACATTAAATTTTTTTAAAAAATTCCCATACTTACACATGAGAACAAAAATCAAGTTGTCCTTGAACTTAAACCTTTGAATTTGGAGAGCATGTGGGTCCAGACCAAGGTCTCACATGTGTGGAAACCAGTGGGCGTTTCTAAGGTCACCACCCACTCCCTGGGAAGAGGTCTGTGACAGAGAGGCAGCAGGCCATCCTGTGGAACCACAGCAACCAACCTCCCTGCTAAGAGAGTCCAGGTCCTAGGGCCCCAGGCCTGACCCTCCTGCCCTGAGCAGCCAACCAGGCCACAGGCACACAGCTAACCTGGGGCTCTTCTCCCCTCTGCCCAGCATCCTGGGAGGGCATTTGCTAACAGGAGCCCCCGCCTGGAAGAAGGGGGCAGATGGCCAGTGCAGTGAGGCCTCAAGGCATGACACAGGCAGGGCTCCTTTTACAAAAAAGGCACCCTCTGTATGGAGAACTTCTGAACATTGGTTGCTCAAACACTGAATTCTGGATTAAACGTACAAGGGGAACCAGAAGCTCAAGAACCACTGGGGCTGATAAAAAGGCAATCATCTTGGGATTTCCCTGGTGGTCCAGTGGTTAGGACTCCAAGCTTCTACTGCAGGGGCCCCGGGTTCAATCTCTGGTTGGGTAGCTAAGATCCTACAAGCCTCGAGGTGGGGGGCATAGAGTGGGGGGAGGCAATGATTTTGCTACAAATTGTCCCTTCATATAAGACTTTGTCATTCCAGGTACTTCTCTGGCCCTTAGGCAGTGGGATTCAACAGGAACTCTGCTACTGATGGGCAAGAAACTCTGGGAAAGCTACTCTGCCTTGGAATCTGGGTTTGCTCATCTATGAAATGGAGCCAATATGGACCCCAAGGGAGTCCAGGTGAGATGGGGCATCCTAGGGCCTGCACCCAGGTGTGGTGCCCAGAACTGCTCACGAGGCCCTTCCTGGCCCGTGGGAGCACCTGTCCATGACGCCTGGGGTCCCAGCCTCCCCAGAGTGCTCAACTGGGACCTCTAGATTTGCAGCAAAGCTGATACGGGGAGGCAGCAGTCTCCCCAGGGTCACACCCCTCTGGCCTTGCAGAGCCCACTTTCAGGACCATTCCCCTACTCCACCACTCCACTTGGAAAAGTGGCTGCCAGACTGTTCTGTCTCATCGGGACTGGCAGATAGGGGGCCACCCGCAGGTCCCCTAGGTTGGCACTCGGGTCAGAAATGGGACTCCCTTACCTCTGCCCAGCAGTGGACAGGGTTTGCCTTTCACATCTCTGCCAGCCCAGTGCTGGAGCTCCCGGTACCAACACCCTGAGGAGGCCTGGGAGCCTGCACGGTGTGACGTGCCTGCCAGCTGGGGAGAAGGCTGCTGCCCAGGGACGCTCCTCTCCAGGCTGGCCTGTGGGGACCCAGTCAGGTCTGCTCAGTCTGCTTGGGAGCCCCACGGTCACTCAGGCCTACTGCCCTTCTGAGAGAGGGGCCAGCGGCTCCTCCTCTGAGCCAGGTGCCCTGCGATCTCAGGCAGGTATGCTCCAGGTGGGACGAGCAACGGGGATGCTTCCCTGGGCTGCAAATAAAAGGTCAATAGATGCCTGAACCCTCCCCCAGCCAGGCGCTTGAGCCCAGGGCCGCTTGCCGCCCTGTGGCAGGAGGGGCAGCGGCCACCTACGTGGGTGTGCTGGGCCGAACACAGGGACTCGACGGCCTGGAGTCTGTTTTCGGTGACCAGAAGCTTCTCCCGCAGCCTCTCAGCCTCCTGTTTGCTCTGGGCTTCGGAGCGCTGCAGCAGCTCATAGTCCAGCATCTTCTTCTCAGCCAGGGAGATCTGCTCCTTGAGGAACTCGATGGCCTGAGCCTGGCCCTGGTACTCCACGTCCAGCTTCTCCAGCTCACGCATGCGCAGCTCAGCGTCGCGGCACTGGTCCTGGGCCTCCTGCAGCTCCAGCCGGTGCTGGCTGGCCTGCACCTCCAGCTGGGCACACCAGTGCTGCTGCGCGGCGGCCAGCTCCTCCTGGGCCTCCTGCAGCTTCTGCCGCAGGCCCTCCTTCTCCTTCACGTGCACGGCTGTCTCGAGGTCGTGCTTGGCCCTCAGGTTGCCCAGCTCCAGCTGGTGCTCCATCTTGACGCCCTCCATCACGGCCTTCAGCTCCCCGATCTCCTTCTGCTGGGCGCCGGGGCCCGAGTTCAGCGTGGCCTTGAGATCCTCCAGGGACTTCTGGTGGTCCGAGGCCAGCGAGTCCAGCTTGGACTTCCAGTTGTCCATGAGGCCCATGTTCTCGCTGGTGGCCTGCTGGACCTTGGCCTTCAGGTCCACCACCTCCTGCGCGTACTTCTCGTTGGCCGCCCGCAGCTTGTCCACCTCCGCCTGGTAGGCCCTCAGCGCCTTCTCGTACTTGTCCCTCAGCAGGCCGCTCTCCCGCTGGCGCTCCTTGCTGGCCGACAGCAGCCGCTCCCGCAGCCGCAGGGTCTCGGCGGCCTCGGGGTGGTCGGCGGGCGGCGGGCCAGACTGGAGCAGACACTGCTGCAGCTCCTCGATCTCCTCGCGACGCAGGCTGAGTTCCTCCTCCAGCTGCAGCACCCGCGACTTCTCGGCCACCGTGGTCAGCTACCGGGGGAGAGGGAGACCGGGGTCAGCGGGCCGCCAGGTGTGGGGGCAGGGGGCGCGCAGGAGGACGCGACGGGGGACGGTCACGGGAAGGACGTCCCATCCCATCTGAGCACTGCCCCTGCCTTGGGCCCCAGTGACTCGGGGACTCAATGGTCCCCGGTGCCCTAGCTGGCTTGTGACAAATCCGTGGTTAAAAGAAACCACCTGGGGACTTCCCTGGTGGGTCCAGAGGTTAAGACTCCATGCCCCAGTGCTGGAGATGCGGGTTCAGTCCCTGATTGGGGAGCTAAGATCTGGCGTGCTGCAGCCAAAAATAAACAAAGCAGCCAAGGAAGAAACTGGTTGGACGGCATCCTCGACTCACTGGACGTGAGTCTCAGGGAAGCCTGGCGTGCTGCAGTCCATGGGGTCGCAAAGAGGCGGACATGACTGAGCGACTGAACAACAACAAACAGGGAAAAAAAAAGGGAAACCATCTATTTGAGGTTATGGTTTTCTTCAAGTTTAAGTTATTTTTAAAGGGTGGACATGACAGAGGGGATTCTGCACTATCCTGCTCTAGAAAAGGCTCAGCTAGAATGAGTGGACTCACAGAGAGGCTGTTTGGAGGGGGTAGCCAAAGAAGGATTTGCCATTTTAATGCCTAACACAGAAATAAATAAATAAATAAGGCCCAGACCCACCTTCTGATGGAAAACTCTGAGATCAGAGGCTCCACCTCCCCAAATCCCACTTTGACCAAGTCAGTGGTCAGGGATTCGAAAATAATATATTTGAGAGTTTTAAATCTTTTATAAGCTTAAGGAATTTGTTTCTGAAGGTGACCTCTAGTTCAATAAACATGTTTTTGGTTTTTTTAAGTTGGGTTGAACCCTTCCTAGAGGGAGATGCCTCAGTGTAGAGGGCTTCAGCCTGTCAACTGTTTCTGCAAGCAGCTGCTGTGTACACACGTGTGTACTGCACACACAGTCACCTGGCAACGGCCAGCGTGCGGACAGGGACCATGTGCATCTGCAGACACCCACAGGCACACGCACACTCACTCGTGTGCAGAGGCCAACGCGCAGAAACCAGAAGTCACCTGCCCCCACACCCGCACGCTGTGTACAGTGGTTTGCGTCAATCACTGCCAGCTGACTGCTTAATTCTATCACCAGGGGCCCTGCAGCTGGGCTGGCCAGCTGTTTGGAGGTGGACCTGCGTAGGAGGCCGGCCCCTGGCACACATGGTGGGCAGGGAGGGGCCAGCAGGGTCTACAGACTGGATTCAGACCATGCCCTGGGACTCCGGGGGGACTTCACTCCCACAGAGCTTTCCCTGACCTAGGAAACACTCAGACCCTGGGGCTAACAGAGAATCATACGCCCTGGGGACCCCCCCCACCTCCCCAAAGCCCCACCACTCCGTTGGCCCCAGGCCCTTCAGGCTGGCCCTTCGTGCCACCCTACTGAAGACCTCAGATCCCCAGTCCCCCAACCTCTGCCTTCGCCAGCCTGGGGAGAAGGGAGGGGTGGATGGGTCGTCCTCACAAGGGGCAGAATGTTCCCAAGAGCCCCCAGTTGCTGAACATGACAGAGCATTGTCTGGGCAAGGCACGGGTTAGGGGGGTGGGAGAGGCTCTCACAGGACCTTCCCCAGGCAATAGGACCACGAGCTGGGGCGCAAAGTCCCGGAGAACCCAGACCTCCCCCTCCTCCAAGCAGCATCACGGTGGAGGACCACAGAAGCACGTTCCTAAACCGGCACTGCCCTCCTAGAAGGGATGCAAAAGGGAAAAACAAAAACCCAACAAAACTGGGAGGAGAGCAGCCAGAGAGAAAGAAAATAATAAAACGGGGACGTTGACGGGGTGTCGGCGGCCGAGGCGCTGGCGGCGGCGGCGGTTACCCGGTTGTCGGCTAGTTCTCGGAGCAGCCGCTCGGCCTGCGCTTTCTCCAGTAGCAGGTTTTGCTCCAGCTCCCCGATGCGCGCGTGCTCCAGCTGCGTCTGGGTCTGTCCACCCGGGGCGGGTGGCGAGGTGGGGACAGGAGAGAGGAGCACAGGCGAGAGGAAGCCGGAGGAAGAGAGAGAAAAAAGAGAGAGAGAGAGAGAGGCAGGTCATCTTCTGTGCGCAAGACAAGAGAGCAGGTGGAAGGAAGAGAGGAGGTCTGGGGAGGTGCCCGCCCCTCGCTGCCCATCTGTTTAAGGGCAGAGGACAGGCTGCAGCAACCTTGCCCAAGCCGGCCCCTGGATGGGGCGACCACGGGCACCCGGGTCCCTTCTGTCACCCCCCACGTGGCCCTTCCTCTCGCAGCTCCTGGGGAAGAGCCCTGGACTACTCCCCACCTTGCATCAGGGAGCCGAGAGCCCGTTTCTCACTTTAGGCCCAGAAAGAGGCGCCCAGGAACCTCCCAGGATGGATGGATGAGTAAATGACCCCAGGGCTCCCGGTCCCCAGGCCTGTCCTGAAGGTTGAACCAACTGAAAGGAAGGATTTCAAATACACCCACAGCATCATGACTTCCCCCGGCCAGGCTCCTAAGTGAAGGCCGGGCTGTGTCTCCCATTGCCCTGCCCCGAACCCAGCGCCAGTGATGCCCACTCCCTGGGGCCCTCCGCTACGGACGCCTGGTCTCCCGAAAGCACAAGGGTGCTTTTGTCCCAGCTTCACAACACCCACTTCACACGCTAACAAAGCCCGACATTCTCAGGGCATCCAGGCTGGCATTTCGATTTTACCCCGACAGATCTGCGGGGGCAGCAGGAGCCTCAAGGCTCTGGGCATCCAGAAGGGTCTGGACCCCTCGTTCTTGGCAGGGAGAAGCCAGAGGGTTCGCTGCATCCTTCGGCTCAGCCTGTCATCACCGAGGAGAGAGGCAACAGGAGACCCGAGCAGCAGTCCTGGGGAGGCAGGCTGAGCACCACAGTACTGCTGTGTAAAACCCAAGAATACACAGCCAACATGAGCAAGGGGGACGGTGGCAGAGAATCGCCTCAGCAACTCTCACGCACTTCATGAGGAGCTATAGAGACCTTATGTCCTTCGGCTACCGATCTTATTCCTGTGAATTTTCCTAAAGGAACAAAGGTGTTGGGAGGGCAGCATGGCGCAGGGCTAAAAGACAGCCATATCTCGTCTCTTTCAGAAAGTTAAGGGCTAAAGATGCTGACTCAACCCCAGCCTCCCAGGGACCATGTTCTCCCCTGCTTATCTCCCCTCAATGGTGGGCATGGCAACCCTGCCCAGGACCTACACTAAATTGAAAAAAAAAAAAAAAAGTGAAAGTGTTGCTAAGTCGTGTCCGACTCTTTTCGACCCGAGGCGCTAGGCAGAACCTGATCACAAATACCATATTGGTGGTCCCAAGGGCAAGATAAAACTTCACAATTTCAAGGTCAACTTCATTTGGTACCCCAACTGCTGCAAAAGCCCCCTTCCTGTCACTTCCAGAACTCTCAGCCTCCTGTTCCCCGGGTTGGGGTCTCCCTGTGGGCACAGGGGAACTCATGGGAGGTGCTTGCTTAATTTAATTAAGTTCAGTCCTAGGAGTCTGGGGCGGGAGAGTGCATTTGAAGGCTAGATTATAGTAAGATGGACAATCTGGCTTTTATTCTGCTCCAAGGACACTGCCCAGCGCGCGAGGAGCAGCAGCCACCACTGTTATCTGCGCGGCGGTGTAAGAGTGGATGTAATTTTTGTCTCACACACCAACCTTAGAACCCACCCCATCCCGTGGAGTCTCAGTTGTCTCTCCAACCCACAGGAGAGAGAGGCCATACCAGCAGGACCACCTCAGGCTCAGAATCGCCCAGCAGCCTGGGACAGCGTGAAGCCTAGAACTCAGATGTCTGGATTTCAGAACTGGAGCCCTTCCCCAAACCAAGCCTGACTCCACGGAGAGGAGACACAGACTTCTGGCAACAACACGGAGCAGTGATGGAGGCTCCAGCAGCAGGGACTCCCTGTGTCCTTGGCCCTGTCCAAATCCTGGAAGCGAGGTGAAGCCTGGCCTGAGCCCTTGATCTACCGTTTTTTCTCTTCTCCTTGCATGCACAGTGTCTATGCTACTCCAAAGCACCAAGTCTCTGCCTTGGGACGCCCTTCAGGTAACAGAGGGCTCGTGTTATCAGTCAATGGCGGGGAGCCGGCACGGAGTTACCCCAACTGCACAAGGGGCTCCTGAAGGTCGTCGCCCCTGTTCATCTCCCTCCAGGCCTCAAGCTGCACAGCCAGTTCCCAACAAACAGCTCATTCTGAGTTCTGTCTCTTCCCGTTACAGTGGGTGTTCCCAAGCCAATGAAAAATAACAGAGATGCTATTTAATCAACAGAACAATAACACAAGCCCCCTGGATGATAAATCCCCAAATTTCCTGTCTACTTCAGAACCTCAGAAGGTGACCTTGTCTTTGCACATGTAAACAGTTATGATGAAGTCATCCTGGGTTAAGGTGGGCCTGATGGCTTCCTTTTAAGGTCATGTGAAGAGACACAGGGACACACGGGGAGGAAGGTCACGTGACCACGGAGGCAGGGATGCCGCGACAAGCCGAGGCTGCCAGCAATCCTACCAGAGTTGAGAGAGAGGCATAGAATTGACCCTGCCCACACCTCGATTTCAGACTTCTGACTTCCAGCACTGTGAGAGCATCGATGTGTGTTGTCTGGAGCCGCTGCTGAATTGTGACAGTTTTTCCTTCTGCAGCCCCAGAAGGTGCTAGAAATGCCTGTCACTTGCTCCTCCTGGTGGAGATGTCCTGTGGGTATGCTGGTGTGGAGTTTGGGGGAGGACCAAGGAAATCGTGGGCTTATAAAGGGCATTTAATGCCACAGACTGGACGCTCTCAGCAAGAGTGAAGCCTGAGATTGAGCCCCTGGACAGGCCAACAGTCAAGGTCAGAAAGGTGGTGAGAGGTAGTCATGGGACATCTCGCACATTTCGGGAAGGACAAGCAGAGAAACAGGGTCACGTAGCTGGAGGGGTCCTAGGAGGAGCTCAAGGAGGTGTTCTGGGGGCTTACTTTTGACTTTCAGGTGGTTGGGGACGAGAGGGACTTGGGTCCATGTGCCTTCGGGTTGTCATGAATACGGTCACAACAGAAACAGCAGCAATGGCACTCCACTGCTCTTGGACTGAACTAGCTGTCCCTCATCGTTTGCCCCACCCCCCTCCTCTCAGCCAGGGCTGATTGGATCTGGGGTCGGCACCCGATCCAAAGCAAGGCAGC
The DNA here is from genome assembly GCA_006410615.1 of Neotragus moschatus. NCBI lineage: Eukaryota > Metazoa > Chordata > Mammalia > Artiodactyla > Bovidae > Neotragus > Neotragus moschatus. Next base: position 2,957,834 of record SJYA01003056.1, read on the forward strand.
CCATTGGCTAGCCTCGAACCAATCAGATTCTCTCAAGAGGACAGCTGGGAGCCAGTAAGTGCTGGAGCCTAGGCGGGGCCGGGCAGGTGGATGTCACGGCAGAAGGGAGATGTTTCAAGAGATCCGCAGACACAGTGAGAGACAGACAGAATGACCAGGGGTCATGAGGAGAGAGAGGCGAGTGAGGGGGCAAGAGACTCTGTTTCCGATGCTGCTCCTCCTTCCAGTTCTCTGAACTGTCTGCCCTTGGTGCTGTGAGATTTCCCTGCAGCCTTTTAGTAACCCGCCCACTCACCCCCCACCCCGTGATGACTGGAGTTAGCAGTTACCGGATGTCTTTGCCATCACAGGTGCTTTTCCCGGGAGCGACCTCCACCCCCAATCCCTTTGGGAGGGCAGCCACCCCACGGAAGAGCTTGCTAAATGTCAACCACATAACTGGCCCCTTGGCTAAGCAACAAACTTATATCGGAACACGGGATGCCACGCTGGGGTTCCTACACCTGGTTGTGCCCCAGCAGCCATTCTTTAAGCTCAGGCAGCAAAACCCGTCCCAACAGGGGCAGCCGTCAGTGACCCTAGATCACACACATCCCTCCCCAGCCAGGGTCATTCAGGGATAGGACAGCCAGTTGTATAGCTTTGCTGAATGCTGGAAGTCAGAGGGGTTTTAACACAGCTCTTTCACAAAATCAGAAACCGTAGTTTCCCATCGGAGCTCAGAAACGATCCAGTGCGGTGATTCCCAAAGTGTGGTTCCCAGGTCAGCATCACCTGGCAACTCATTAGAAATGGACACCCTTGGATCCCACCCAGACCTGCTGTATGGCCACTTGGGTCCAGAGTTCTGGGTCTGAACACACCTACTGGGTGACGAATTCTTAAGCTGGGAAATCACTGACCTGGTTCAACCTCCTCATTTAACAGAGGAGCAAATGGAGGTCCAGGGAGAGGAAATGGCTGCCCAAGACCAGTTAGGGTCAGGACTGGCACGTGGAGAGGGACTGAGCTGACTGCCCTCTGCCTCATCTGAGGGCTCCGGGAGTCCACATTTTCTGTCACCTCCCAGGGAGCAGGGAGGGTCATGGCAGAAAGGCATTCCTACCCACCCAACTGTGAGCAGGCCTAGTGAGCCCTGCAGACTCCAGGCGGCTTGGTGAGGAGGGCTGGTGTCTGTCTTCGGTGGCAGGTGCTTTACTGATTGAGCGAAGGTCCTCCACCCCTCAGCTCAGAAAGGGTGGGTGGGACTGAGGAGGGAGAGGGAAATTCCACTGGTGCCCAGACCCCTTGGCCAGGCGGTGTGACTTGAAGAGGTGCTACCACTGGCCATCCTTATGGGCTACACTCGGGAGTCGGGAGTCTCGGGTCTTGGTCCCAGTGGCCGCTGAGGTGCACCATGACTGGGTGAGTCCCTTCTGCCTTTCTGAGCCCGTTTTCCCATCTATAAATTCTGTGACCCTAGCACAAACTATTCCCAGCCAAAGTTTTAGCTGGAATTCAAGATGAACGGAGGGCCCAGGGGACACCTTGAGGGATACTGCCCAAGAAAGAAGGGAGAGGGAGCCCAGCCACCATGTCCTCAGGCCCAGTTCTGCGGACTCCCTGGGTCCATCCCACCCAGCTGTTGACCCAGGAAGCGTGGCCCCTCTGGGGCTCCTGGAGCTGAGCCATTCGACTTCCGATGCCCGAGTCTCTCGTGACGGGCCCCTCCCCACGCTCCCAGGGTATGACCTTTGACTCTTCCCCAGTTTTGTCTACCTCACGGTCCCCACGGTCCCACAGAGCTCAGAGTTGCTGCCTGGACCTCATGACGATTTTCCGTTTGAGGGCTGAGCCTGGGGTGCAAGCCTAGGGGGAAACTGGGGGGCCTTTGACCATTACCTCCAGGTCTCCCTTGGTGATGGACTCCTCTTCCACTCGGAACTGCAGGTCCTCCACCTTCCTGTGGGAGGGAGAGAGGGCTGAGCAGGCTTCACCCAGAGGGGTCTGTCCCTGCTCCTGCTCAGTCGTGTCTGACTCTTTGCGACCCCGTGGACTGTAGCCTATCAGGCTCCTCTGTCCATGGGATTCTCCAGGCAAGAATACTGGGGTGGGTTGTCATTTCCTCCTCCAGGGGATCTTCCTGACTCAGGCATTGAACCCATGTTTCCTGCATTGCAGGTGGATTCTTTACCCGCTGAGCCATCAGGGAAGCCCGTAAGTGATCCCTACCCAGAGGGGTGGGCTTTGCCAAGTCAGCAATGGCAGAGAGAGCCAAGGCCACCAGAAGCTGCGATTCCACATTCAGAGTACCCAGAAGGTACTGTCCCAGAGCCTCATGGCTGATGGGGGCGGAGCCTCCTGGAAACCTCCAGCCCTCCCAACTTCCTGGTCCAAGCTCTACACAGAGAACATGGAGTTCTCTAAAATAGGAGTGCAAAGGAGACACTTTTTAAGGAAAAGATCCCCGGTGTTCTCCTTACTTGCTGCAAGTAATAAATCCTTTCTTCTCCTGCAAAATAGTTGTGTTTAATGCAGCATCTTTCCCCTTTAGGGTGGTTGTGGGAATAAATGATAGGATGGAAAGTAAATGAAGCAGAATCAGCTCTGTTTTCCTCATAGCGGGAGCAGATAGGCTGCCTGAAACAGTCTATGGGAAAGGAGGGAGGGTGGGCTTCTTCCCCTGCTGACCCCATCTTCAATCCCTCTGCTCAGAATCAGGGCCCAGAGTTCCAGCCCCCACCACTTGGGCTGCTCCCTGATGTGGAGGGCCCCCAGGGCCCTGCTGCAGGTGTGGGGCCCACCCTCAAGTACACTCACCCACCCACCCACCCACCCCCGAGAG
>SJYA01003056.1:2960832-3005782 GCA_006410615.1 Neotragus moschatus
AGAGAGCACCGGGGAGAGACACAGGGATGTTACAGCTCACAAAGCGGCTGCTCCTGGGGCCTCGTGACGGCTCTCAGCACACAGAGGATGAAACTGAGGCCCAGAAAGGGCCAGTGACCTGCCCAAGGTCTCACAGCAATCACCGGGCAACACTGGCCCTGGTACCCAGGACTTCCTAAATGCAGCTCCCACGATGTCTCAGGGATCTGTTTTTGTTTGTTGGCATCAGGCGCGTTGCCATGGGAACCAGTTGTGTGGGCCCTGCCGACGGTCTCAGGCAGATATAAATAAGCCCTCCTCTCCCAGAGTCAGACAGTAACAACAGCCCCTGGAGCACATGCCTGGGCTGAAAGCCCAAGAGCAGACCCAAGTTGGGGGAGGTGGGGGGCTGGGGCTGGGGGCTGACTACTGCACAGGAGGAGCGGAAGAAGCTACAGAAATCTGTACGTCAGCAGCTCGGAAACAAAGGAAATCCAGGCCCTTGTGGGCTCTGAACCCCACCAGGTGTTCCAGGACCAAGTCAGCCCAGAGACCCCACACGGAGGGAACACAAACCCCACTCACCACTATGGCAGGTCACAAACAGCCAGCGGCACCACTAACAAGACTAGTGACCTCAGGTGAGTCCCTTCCCTGCTCTGAGCCTCAGTTTTCTCATCTGTGAGCTGGGGGCAATACCTCCCTGGGTTAATAGTAAGACAGAGAGACGGTGCAGGTAAAGCACCCAGCCAGGGGGCTGACTCCCGGGTGCAAGGTGTTTCCAGTGGCCTTTCCCTGCTGCTCTGAGCCTCAGTTTCCTGACATGTGAAATGGAAATGAAGCTTTAGGACACAGGCTGCACGCTCCACTGGCAGGACCTGCCTGCAGCAGAGGCAGGTATTCCCTGTGCTGAACTGGGTCACGGCGTGAGCACGTGGGGTACACGTCTCCCTAGTGAGAGGTCCCCCCCCACTGCTCTCCCTGGGCGTTCTCATGATGCTGCACAAGCCAGGCAGGGCAGGAACGGTGACCCCCACGTGAGGAAGGAAAGCAGTGACAGGCACGGTGTCTCCCATGTGCTCAGAGCTATTGTCGGGTGCATTCTGGGGTTATCTTGCAAGTCCTCCCAACAGCCTACAGAGGTGGGGGTCATCACCCCACTTTGCAGATGGGAGGACTGAGGCCCGCAGGGCTCGTGTCACCAGCCCAGGCGACAGCCAGTGCATGGCAGGGAGGCGGGGTTTGGGCCTGCTGGTCCCGAGCCATCCTCAGCAAGGCTCTGGGAGTGTCCCCCCAGGATGGGGCCTGGGGCGGCACGCACCGTCTCTCCTCCTCCAGCTGGTTGGACAGGTCCACCTTCTCTTTCCGCACGCTCTCCACCAGGAGCCGGGCCCGCTGCAGCTTTTCTTCTGCTTCTGCAACATACTGGGCCCCGAGCCAAGGGCCCGGACAGGGTCAGCCTCCTCCGGGGGGATGGGGAGCTGGGGTGAGGAGGGATGGAGAGCGGCAGGGGAGATGCGAGGAGGCAGGCCTGGGATCCCAGCCACCCCTACGCCCCCTCCAGCCCAGTCAGGCAGGAACTGTGGGTCTAGATGTGAGGGCAGAGGGCCAGCCTCACCCAGCAGGAACCTCAGGCCCACCTGCCCCCAGGACCTGCCCCCTTCCTCCACCCTTGAGGGTCTATAAGACCTTCTGTCTTGTGAATGCCCCCATCACAGCACATATATGAGCTTGGCCTTAATAATTCCCGAACCCGAGAGAAGAGGGAGCCAGGCTCCAAATGGGGACAGGGGCCCAGGAGGGAGCTCCCAGGTAGGGGACAAGCACCAGGGAAGAAGAGACACATGACAGCGGCAGAATCGAGGTGATGAGTGACGCCTTCCTTCCCTAAAACCCAGCCCAGGAATCTGCTCAGAAACATGATCTGAAATGTGGACATCTGTGCCCCCCTAAAAATTTAGTATTAGAAATTATTTAGAAAAAGTGAGGAACTGGAAAACCATGTGAACACCAGCAGGGAACAAGCCATGTGGGTGAGGACACAGCCTGTGATAGATGGCAATGCAGCCGTTCAAACGGGGAAGAATTTTCCATGACCTAGAAATCACGCTCTGGCTATGTGTGTCAGTCGCTTCAGTCGGGTCCGACTCTTTGCGACTCCACGGACGGTAACCCGCCGGGGTCCTCTGGCCTTGGGATTCTCCAGGCAAGAATACTGGAGTGGGTTGCCATTCCCTTCTCCAGGGGATCTTGCCGAGGCTGGGATCGATCCCCCGTCTCCCACATTGCAGGCGGATTCTTTACTGTCTGAGCCACCAGGGAAGCCCTGCTCACTATAGGAAGTGGGAGAAAGCAGGACACGCAAGTCTGTACCAGGTTCTGGAGGAACGTGGACCTGCCACTGGAAGGAAAATCACCAGGAGGATGGGGGAGATTGGTAACCCGCATCTCAGTGTCTTTTGCACACCCCGAGTTCTCCTCTCTGAGTGTGAGGGATGGACAAGACTGGCCCGAGGAGGCCGCTGGTACCCCGCTGGGGACCCCACCGCCCCAACCCGCCCACCCACCTGCTCGTGCTGCGCCTTGAGCAGGGCGATCTCCTTCTCCACCTCGCAGATGTGGCTCGTGGCCTTGGCCACCTCGGCCCGCTCCAGGTCCCGCTCAGCCAGCAGCTGCTCTATGTGCTGCTGCTTCTCCTTCAGCGCCTCCTGCAAGGCCGTGGTGCCCGAGATCTTGCGGGCGTAGCGCGAGGAGGTCTCGGTGAGCTGCAGGGAGGCGCCGGAGCAGGCGGAACTCAGGGGTGTGGAGCTCCATCCAGACAATCCCCTGTCACCCCACAAGTTGGGGGGGCATGGGGCCCAAGTGCCTGGACTCCTAGGGTCCGGCTCTTCCCCTCCCCAGGGCCCTAGACACTCTGCCTACTTACGTGGAGGGAATCATGATGTTTGAGATCCAGGAAACTCCCCGCTACCAGACAAGGTGCAGCCCCTGGGGCTCCTCCCCACCTCATGGCAGGGTCCCTCACCTGGACCACCTTCTCCTGGACTAGGAGGAAGCCCGTGCAGACAGAGCTCTGCACGGCAACCTCACCTCCTCTCCTCGCCCCAGGGGAGGTGCCAGCCTTTCTAAACTGCTTGCCCTCCACCTGTATTACCTGCTCCGCATTTGTATGACCTTTAATCCCTAGGAAAGAGTTTTAGACTACTGACACATCAGAAATAGAAAAATAAGAACAAACAGGTCAACTTCTCTGCTACAAAGGTGTACACTTTCTTTTTAAAAATTATTCATTTGTTGGTGGTGCTCGTTGTAGCATATGGGCACTTGGTTGCTGCACCTGGGCTTTCTCTAGTTGTGGTGAGTGGGGGGCTACTCTCTGGTTGTGGCCTGTGAGCTCAGTGGCTGTGGCTCACGGATTTAATTGCCCTGTGACCTTAGTTCCGGGATCTTAGTTCCCGGACCAAGGATTGAACCCATGTCCCCTGCACTGGCAGGCAGGTTCTTAACCCCCGGTCCACCAGAGAAATCCTTACACTTTCATCGTTGTTCAAAAACGCCAAACTTCTACCTTAGCAGCTGAAATGTATATTTCAGTTTAAGAGCCTAAGTTACCAAGTTTACATGCTCTTTTATAGAAACTTCTATTAAATATTTAAAGACAAAAAAAAACAAAAACACTTCAAAACTGACAGATGCCTGGAGCCAGAGCAAGTCAGAGGACACCTGAATCTCTACGGCCCCCGCCTCCACATCCCCACATACACACCAGGGTAGCCCTCCCCAGCCCCTCATCCTCACCAGGCCACTGCGGCTGGGCCGGCCGCCCACGGAGGAGGCCACGGAGCTGACGGAGCTGATGGAGGAGCTGCTGGGACTGTGGGTCAGCGCCGACACACCCATGGCCATGCGCTTGGTCTTCTTGGCCTTGGCCGGGCTGGTGGACGGGAAGCCGATGCGGATCACCTTGTGGATGGGCGCGAAGAGACCAAACTTGGGCGGGCACTGGAAGTACCTGGAGGGGCAGGAGAGACCACGCTGCCATTACCGCCCCACAGCCTGGAGCCTGGCCTGCCTTCCCCACCTTTTCAGAGCCCAGCAAAGAGAGAGAGGTTCCTCCTTGGGAGCCCATCACTTGTACCCTAAGACCAACAGATAGGACTCCCAGAAAAGGAACACAGGTGAGCAGGGCCTGCTATTCTGCACAGCCACTGGACATATTTCTGGGGAATGGGGGGATAACAATCGATGGAACACCTGCTCTATGCCAGTCCCTTTTCATAAATGCTCATTTCAATCCCCTAACCACTCTATTGTAATCCATTTTTCACAAATGAGACGTGGGCTCAGAGAGGTTAAGCAACCTGCCATGGTCACACAGCTGGTTAAATGGCAAAGTTGAGAGTGGATCCAGTGGACTCCAAAGCCCTCAGTGTTTTGGCTCCGCTCACACACCAGAGGCCCCCAGCCATATCTGCAGCCCTATTCTCACAGCTGCCCCTGGACCACCCCCAGAGCCAAGGCTCCCTGCCCATGGAGCTCCCTGCATGGAGAAGCAGAAATGGGAAGGAAGCACCTTCGGGGTGGGGTGGGGGATGCTGACCAATCTTCCTCTGAATTCTGAATGCAAGTTAGTTGAAAGAAACATTCGCCTTGAAAACAGGAAGGCAAGTGTTGTCATGGAAACTCTGGAGCATCTTCTCTCAAAACCTCTCTGGCAGCGGATTCCACACGGGACCAGAAACTGGTCCTGTAGTTTCCGGCTCACCATGAAACTGCCACAGCATCCTGCCACTTCCTGCATTCAGGTCATTGTTCAGGCTGACCCCCAGCCTAGCAGACCTTCCTTCTCAGAGCTGTCTCAGCCTCACTTGGAGCACAGAATCCAGCCCAGGGATAAAAACAGGCTCGTGGGCCACCTCCCCTTAGACCCACACCCCTGACACTGCTCACTCATCACATCACCCTTCTCATCCCCAATGGGCCCAGAAACAGCCTTAGACCCTCTTGATCAAGAATTCCTGACCGTCAGTTCCCTTTAGTTAGAGATGCTGAGAAACCTGGGACCTAGCTGTGAGCCTAACCTTGACTGTAGAGCACCAAGCAGTGATTATTTCCTGTGTCACCCAGGGCATCTCCCAGAAGGCAGGGGCCACTGCCTCTCCTTTTCTGGTACTCCCACCGCACTCAGCCTAGGTGGCATGGGGAAAGGGACACAGGGACAGATGACTCTCCTAGCACTTGCTCGTGACTCTCTGCGTGATCTTGAGAAATGACCTCTCTGGCCTTGGTTATCTCATCTGTAAAATGGGAGTGCCAGTCCCCCCGCCTGCTTCCATGAGCTGCTATGGCAGCACCTACACATGGTATCAGGCACAGCCACTGGACGCTCAACACTGGCATCCTCAGATGCCCAACCCCATCCCCTGCACCCATCCCAGAAGAGGACACCGCCCTTCCTCCTGCCCAGGGAAAGCCCACCATACCTGGTACCTGCCACTGCCCCATCGTTCTTCCCAAGGGGCTCGTCCAGTTCCACGCCACACCACTCGCCCTTGGCAAAGTCTGTCTCCCCCACATACCGCACCACACCAGTCTTCGTCCCGCCAACCTGTTGGCACACAGAGAGACTCGGGTCCAGAGGGTGCAGTGGGAAGAGCAGGCGCCCAGGCGCCCAGGCTCATCCCACCCCTCCCTTCCAGGATGCAAGGGTTAGGAGAGATGGAGGGAGCTCAAGGACAGCGGGGAGGGACACAGGTATAACCAGTGCTTCCCAAGGCTGTCCTGAACGAGAGCTCTGGAGTCAGAAAGACAGACTTGTATTCAAACACTGCCACTTACAAGTTGTGTGAGCTTGGGCCAGTTACCTAACCTGAGCTTTAGCCCTGCTTCATCTGTCAAAAGGGCTCCGGTGAGGATTAAGTACTGTTTGTGCAGTGTCTGGCACATACAAGAGCTCAATAAATGTTATCCTTAAAAAACGGCTTGAATGGGGGTTGCTGGGAGCTGGGTGGACGGGGAAATGGGGTTATTGTTTAACGGGAATGAGTTTCAGTTTCACAAGATAAAAGAGATCTGTTGTACTACAACATAAATCTATTACTTAACATCACTGAATTGTACCCAAAAATGGTTAAGAAGGTAAATGTTATGTATATATATATATTTTTTTTTAAATTAATTTTTACTGAAGTACAACTGCTTCTCAATGTGGTATTAATTTTTGTTGTATAGCAAAGTGAGTCAGCTATACACATACATATATCTCCTCTGTTTTGGATTTCCTTCCCATTTAAGTCAGCACAGAGCACGGAGTAGAGTTCCCTGTGCTGGAGAGCAGGGTCTCAGTTTTCGATTTTATACATAGTAGTGTATAGTGTATATGTCAACCTCAATCTCCCAGTTCATCCCATCCGCCTGTTATGTGTATTTTACCACAGTTAAAAAAACTCAGAGACCAGGCCAGTAATCAGGAATATTGCTGTAAAAAATGGTTTAAAAAACATTTAGTTAAGTTTATATATATACATAAAGGGGCTTCCCTGGTGGCTCAGAGGGTAAAGAATCTGCCTGCAATGTGGGAGACCTGGGTTCCATCCCTGGATGGGGAAGATCCCTTGGAGAAGGAAACAGCAACCTACCCCAGTATTCTTGCCTGGGAAATCTCATGAACAGAGGAGCCTGTTGGGCTACAGTTCATGGGGCCACAAAGAGTTGGACACAATTGAGCGATTGACACACACGTATATATAAAGAGTCAAATACTTTCAAAGCCTTAAAAAGCCCCAGGAATTTCTCCACCTCTCCCCAGAAGCACTTTAACTCTTTATGATGAAGTTTTCGGTGTTGACTGCTTATTTTTGTTGACATGCTTATGTTGCTACTTGTCAGTTGTTCAGTTTGGGGTGACATCCATTGACTTCCCGTCAAGGAAGGGGAGGCTGAACCCACCCCTAATGGCTCTCTACTCTTCCCACACATCAGCGGCTTCACTTTGATCAGACTCCAGGCTGACGGTGCTGGGACTTAGGTAAACACTAGTCACAGACACGGATGGGTGGATACAGAAACTTTTCCTTCCCATGACCAAGTTTCCCTACAGATAACAACTGTCTTCTGTGATTGTCTGTTAGGTTTTCACACTAGGTTAACCCCAAACTCTCTGTCCTCTAAAATCTCCTGCCAAGACGTGCAGAGGCATTGAGAACTTTATCGGACTCTTTCTGAAGACGACTCTCCTGGAGCTGGGAGCCCCTCTGCTGGGTGGCCACCACTCCAAGGCCACCTGTCACCATCGCCCTGAGGAGCCCCTCTTCTTGCCTCCTGGGCTGGATTTCCCATTTCTTGGATGCAATATCCTCTTTTCCTCTTGGTTTATTCACTTATTTTGGTAGAGCCTTCCACTGCTTTCTAAGAAAAGGTGCAAGAGGAAATAAAACATTTGAGCCTTTGGCTATCCGAAAAAAGAAATTTGCAGGATCTAAGTTCCTTGACCAGGGGTTGAAACCGGGCCAAGCCAATGAAAGCACCAAATCTTACTCCTTAGGCCACCAGAGAACTCCTGAGTTAAGAAGTTTAGAATTCACATCTTCAATGTGTCTGGTACATAGCTGGTCCTTAAGAAATGGTGTGAATGAAGTGAGTTTTAACCATGGAGCTGGTTCCTTTGAGGGCACACACCTGAGGCATACTTAGGGGTGTCAGAGAAGGTAACCTTTAGAAAGTGCTATTTTGGTTCATATAAATATATGGTAGGGGCTTCCCTGGTGGCTCAGACAGCAATGAATCTGCCTGCAACGCAGGAAGTCCCAGGTTTGATCCTTGGGTCGGGAAGATCCCCTGGAGAAAGGAATGCCTACCCACTCCACCATTCTTGCCTGGAGAATTCCATGGACAGAGCAGCCTGGCGAGCTACAGTCTATGGGGCCATATAACACCCAGACACAACTGGGCGACTAACATAAACATGGTAGATAAATACACACATTTATTTTCACCCTTTCTTCAATTTGCACTAGAAAGACAGTGAAGGGACTTTTTTTTTAAAGGTATTAAACTCTCAAAGACAAAGAGAACAGAAGAAAAGATGGTAGACACAGAGCTGGAAACCCAGGGCAACCAGGTCCACAGGCAGCTGCAGGGAAAGCAGAAAAGCAATCAGTGTTTCTCTCAGAAGCTGCCTGAGGCAGATCCTTTTCTAAGTATGGGATGATCTTTATATATATATATATTTTTTTTTTTTGGACCATGTCATGTGGCTTGCAGGATCTTAGTTTTCCAACCAGGGCACCCGGCAGTGAAGGAGTGACGTCCCAATCACTGGATTGCCCGGGAATTCCCAAGAAATACATGACACATACCCACCATTACAGTATCATACAGAGTAGTTTCACTGCCCTAAAAATTCTCTGCGTTCCCCAAAGACCTCGAATAGCCAAAGCAATCTTGAGAAAGAAAAACGAAGCTGGAGGCATCAAGTTCCCTGACTTCAGACTATGACAAAGTTACACTAATCCAGACAATACGGTACTGGCACAAAACAGAAATACAGATCAACAGAACAAGATAGAAAGCCCAGAGATAAACCCACGCATCTGTGGTCATCTAATCTATGATAAAGGAAGCAAGAATATACAATGGAGACAGGGCAGTCTCTTCAATAAGTGGTGCTGGGAAAACTGAACAGCTACATGGAAAAGAGTGAAATTAGAACACTCCCTAACACCATACACAAAGATAAACTCAAACCGGATTACTGATGTAAGGTTGGACACTATAAAACTCTTAAAGGAAAACACAGGCAGAATACTTTTTGACATAAATCACAGCAAGATCTTTTTTGATCCACCTTCTAGAACAACAACCAAAAAATAAATAAATAAATAAATGGGATCTAATTAAACTTACAAGCTTTTGCACAGCAAAGGAAACCATAAACAAAATGAAAAGACAATCCACAGATGTAAATGGTACAACCACTATGGAGAAGAGTATGGAGGCTCCTTAAAAAACTAACTACAGGCCCAGAAAGGTTAAGACACTTGCCCAGGGTCACACAGCAACAGTCTCCAGGGCCCCCACTTCTCTTGTCTCGCTGGTCCCTCTGTGGCTCTGACCAGGTGTGGGTGCCCCAGCCTGAACCCACCCGAGCCCCGCGGGTCCCCGTCCCTGCCCAGGGTGGGGAATCCAGCTCGCCCACGTGGGGTGGGGGTGGGGGCAGGGACTCACCAGCACGCGGTCTCCCAGGCGCAGGTCCTTGTCGCCGCGTTTCACGGAGCCGCTGTCCGAGAGGTTGGAGCCCGACTCGTTGCCGGTCTTGACCGAGCTGTTGAGGACGCTCTCCCGCAGGGGGATGACGCGGCTGGTGAGCGGCGGCGTGGCGGTGCCCGAATGCAGCGACAGGTTCTGGGCGGTCAGCGACTCGACCGAGTGGGCGTCGCTGCCCGAGCCCTCGGCCGCGGGCTGCCGCGTGAGCTTGGAGGGCCGCGTGAAGATGCCCTGCAGGGCCGGGCACTCGAAGTAGCGCACGCCGCCCACCGCACCGTCGTTCTTGCCCACCGGCTCGTCCAGCACCACGCCCGCCCACTGGCCTGGCGCGAACTGCGTCTCCCCCAGGTACTGCACCACGCCCGGCTTCACGCCGTTCACCCACACGCGCTCGCCCACCACGAAGTCCCCGGCGAACTCGTCGCCCACCTCGGCAGCCTTGGCGCCGGGCTTCTCGGGGGCGGCGGGGGCCGCGGCCGGGGGGCCCGAGGCCTGCTTGTGCAGGGGGGAGCCTGTGGAGACAGGACAGAAGCGGCGGTTAGGGCTCGGGTCCGGGGAGGGGGTGGGGGGCTGGACCTCGGCGGCCCCCCAGACCGCGGTCTGGCTGGGAGGGGGCCGGTGCCGGCTGACGGATGGGGAAACTGAGGCAGATGGGGCTGGGAGTGGGGCTCAGGGCGGGTCTCGTGGCTCCTGGGCTGTGTGGGTATCCCCTACTCTGCCAAACCCTCTGGAAGATCCTAGGGATGGAATGCTCAGGACAGTGGTTCCTCAGAAGGCTTTCCACCCAAACTAAATAAGTAAATAAATAGAGTTATAGGGAGTTCCCTGGTGTCCCAGTGGTTAGGATTATGGCCTTTCACTGACAGGGCCCAGGTTCAATCCCTGGTGGGGAAACTGAGATCCTACAAGCCCCATGGTATGGTCCCTCCTCCTCTGCCCCCCCCCCCAAAAAAAAAGGTACAGAGGGCTTCTCTGGTGGCCCAGTGGTTAAGACTTCCCCTTCCAATGCAGGAGGCGCAGTTCTATCTCTGGTCAGAGAGCTAAGGTCTCACATGTGTGCTAAGTCGCTTCAGCTGTTTCCAACTCTTTGTGGCCCCATGGGCTGTAGCCCGCCAGGCTCCTTGTCCATGGGCTTCATCAGGCAAGAATGTCCATGCCCTCCTCCAGGGGATCTACCCGACCGAGGGATCAAACCTGCATCTCACATCTCCTGCTTTGGCAGGCAGGTCTTTTAACCACTAGTGCCACCTGGGAAGTCCTAAGATCCTATAAGCCCATGGTCAAAAAACCAAAACATAAAACACAAGAGCGGCAATATTGCAACAAATTCAATAAAGACTTTCAAAATGGACCACATAAAAAATATTTCAAAAATTTAAAATTTTAGAAAACTCAAAAAAAAGACTTTTCACTGCTTGGGGTCACTCAAAACTGAGGGCAGAGTGAACCCATGATGGAGGGTTACAAGCTGCTACTTCCTCACCCTGGTGGGCTCAGGCCCTTAGCTGTTAAATCTGAGACCACCCATGGCCCCATGTAGGACTCAGATCTTGTCGGGGGGATCTCTGTGCTCCCCACTTTCCTGCCCAGATAGTTCTGGGCTCCCAACTATTCCCGGATAGCTAGCCACAGACATCTCAGGACAAGGAGGAAGCCAGTAAACCCTCTTATTCCACTCTTGCTATCCTCCCCTCCCCCACCGCCAAGCTGCAGCCCAAGTCTCAGGGTGCACGGACCAGGAAAAGAGGGAGTGGTGAGTGTGGGAGGTGGCAGCAGGCACTTAACCTCATTCCTGGACTGAACTTCAGGCCCTGTGGCCTGAACTGGGTCCCCTGGTTTTGCCCTGCTTTATAGACAGAATGACCCTGATGCTCAGGCATGGGCCTTGCCCAAGGCCACACAGCAGATATGGAGACAAAAGCCCTCTCTGGGGGGCCTGACTCCCAGGCCTGGGCTCAGATGTGCTGTAAATGCAGAAAAAGAATAGAAGGGGGACAACTTGCTTACATATGTGTGCGTGCGTGCCAAGTCGCTTCAGTCGTGTCCGACTCTTTGTGACCCTATGTACTGTAGCCCACCAGGCTCCTCTGACCATGGGATTCTCCAGGCAACAATACTGGAGTGGGTTGCCATACCCTCCTCCAGGGGATCTCCCCAACCCAGGGATGGAACCTGCATTGGCAGGCTTGGTCACTCACAAAAGGACAGAGCAGAGCTCAAATCCACCATGCTTTGTGCATGTCTGGCTCCTGGGTTTCATGCAGGGCCCCGTGTGCAAGTGGGTGTTTGGAAAGTCTGCTCTTTAACCTCAAGGTTAGGAGGTCACTCCTCCTTCCTGCCAAAGTATCAGGCAGGAAAGGCCTCATCCTTTCTCTCTGCTCCAGAGGCTGATGTGCTTGTCAAACAGAGATGGGGACAGAAGGCAAGCAGACACTGCCGTGCCCCTATCAGAGATGCTTGTGTTTCTGGTTCCTTCCACAGGCAGCCAGTACACGGGTCACAGGGGCAGCAGCTCCGCCAGCATCCTCCAGGTACCCAAGGTCAAGGAGGCCAGGGCCACAGGCCTGGCTACATGCTATCTCAAGGCTGGTAGGACAGGGCTCCTGGAGGATGAGGAAGTCACAAACTCCAAGGCGGGATGCACATAGGAGGCCAAGCAGGCAGGTATCCCTCTGGGGCACTAGTTGCGGTGGGAAAGCACGTGAACACCCAGGGCCTAGGCAGCCAGAATGGGGGTCTTAACTGAGGGGCAAGGGGCTCCCTCTCAGCTGTGAGCTGGGCTCCTGGGAAATCTGTGAGCTTTGCTACTGAACTGGATTAACAACCACAGTGACTGTACCCATGAACTGATGCGCTGTGCTAAGAGGTGGACGTACAGTAGCTCATACAACCCTCACAGTTAACTGTGTGAAGTGATTTTGTGATCCCGTTTTACAGATGAGGAAACTGAGGCTCAGAGACATCAGTTGTTTACCTAGGGATCCAGGCAAGAGGCAGCAGAGCCAAGCTCCAACCAAAGGCCTCTGGCTCTTGGTGCAGGGCACTTTCATTCATCCAACAAATGTGTACAAAACACTCACCACGCCAAGCCCCAAACTACAACCACCCCAATCTCGGACTCCCCTGCATGGACCCATTTCCTAGATTTTGGCCAAACCCTACAGTTCCCTTCGAACAGGGGATGATCTCATCTCATACGCCTTCCTGGAGAGGGATGTGTCCTGTTTCATATGGGGCCCTGGGTGGGTGGGTCCCCAAGGTTCTTCTCTCCCACCCCTGAGATCCCCAGAGGTAGAGGCCATGGTGGCTAAGGAAGCAGACTCTCGAGCCCCACCTCGGTCTCCTCGCCTGGCCCCCATGACAGGGCTGCTGAGCAATGATGCTCAGAAAGCCGGAGGAAGGGTGCCCGGGCCACACTAGTGAACAAGTGCCGACCATTCTTATTGCGTAAGAATGACTAATGCTCAAAAGAAGGGATTAGAAAAAATTTAAAATCACAAAAGGCCCAGGGGGCAGAAGGGCTTCCAGGGAGACTCTGGTGACCTTGGACCAATAGCTCTGCCCCACCCCACCCTCTGGAGCAGCCGACTTCATCCTACTGTTCCCCATGCCTAGGCCAAGCTCTGGGTCCCCAGTTCTCATCTAGGACCATCCTGTTACCAGGAACTTCTGCTGGGATCACCCCTGTATGGGGACTGGGAAACCCGCTAGGTCAGGCGGGTCCCTTCCTTAGAAAAAAAAAAAAGCTGCCTCAAAAAGCAGTCATAGCAGGAGGAAGCTACAAATCGGATGGAGCGCCAACCCCAGGTCCTGCACAGCACTGCCCAGTAGCCCGTGGGTCATGCTAACAAGAGGCCAAGGTTATCATTAAAATAGTAGCCACCGTTCATGGAGGGCTGACCCCATGCCCTTGATGTACTGGGTGCTTTTTATATTCTTATCTTGCAGATTAGGAAATGGAGTTTACAAAACTTGGNCCAGGTCCTGCACAGCACTGCCCAGTAGCCCGTGGGTCATGCTAACAAGAGGCCAAGGTTATCATTAAAATAGTAGCCACCGTTCATGGAGGGCTGACCCCATGCCCTTGATGTACTGGGTGCTTTTTATATTCTTATCTTGCAGATTAGGAAATGGAGTTTACAAAACTTGGCCAGAGTTACCCAGACTGGCATATTAAAAAGCAGAGACATCACTTTGCCGACAAAGGTTCACCTAGTCAAAGCTATGGTTTTTCCAGTAGTCATGTATGGATGTGAGATCTGGACCATAAAGAAGGCTGAGCACCAAAGAATTGATGCTTTCAAACTGTGGTGCTGGAGAAGACCCTTGAGAACCCCTTGAACAGCAAGGAGGTCAAACCAGTCCATCCTAAAGGAAATCAACCTTGAACATTCTTTGGAAGGACTGATGCTGAAGCTGAAAGTCTAATATTTTGGCCACCTGATGGGAAGAGCTGACTCACTGGAAAAGACCCTGATGCTGGGAAAAATTGAAGGCAGGAGAAGGAGGTGACAGAAGATGAGTCAGTTGGATGACATTATCAACTCAATGGATGTGCGTTTGAACAAACTGGGAGACAGTGAAAGACAGGGAAGCCTGGCGGGCTGCAGTCCTCGGGGTCGCAAAGAGTAAGAGACAGAGTGACTGAACAACAACCCAGGCCAGACCCAGGCCCAGCTGGTCCTGCTCAGAGCCTCCTGGTAAAGCAGGCCCTGCAGGGGCTCGGCAAGCATCTGTGCCTTTCCCATCTCTGCTTCCAGAACACTTCCTGGAGCAGAGGGGCTCTGTGATGTCTGCTTAACCGAACAGCCGTGGCCCAGGTGAGGGCCTACCTGTCGTCTGTGCTGAGAACACAACAGGGACCCCCGGTTGAGGGGGACCTAGGGGGGCTATTCTTGGCCAGAAGCTGCCTACTCAGCTGTCCTCCCAGCTGTCCCAGCCCACCCAGACCCCCAGGTAATCTCCATTCTTCCTCAACCCCACCCCTTCCAGGGGTCACAGGCTCAGGGACCAGCTGTTTCAACAGCTGCTAAAATCCAAGCCAGGAGCCGGGCAGCCACACTTGGGTGTTCCGCTGCAATTTTCCTCTTTGGTGGCCCAGGCTGTCAGGCACAAACCGTCATCAAATCCTCCACTCACTCTGGGGCAGCTGGCAGCCACCTGAGCTGGGGAAGGCACAACCCCACAGAGCCCCCTTCCCTCCAGGGAGCCATCCGTCACACGCTGGCTGGACCTGACCAAGCCCTTTCTCAGGTGTGGGCCTTGGTTTCCCCAGGGGACTATGAAGGGTGAGGTCAGAAATTGCTAGGGTTCTGGGAAGCACATTCTACGAGCCTCACCTCTTCACCCAGAGGAGCCGGCGTGTCGTCAAAAGACCTGCCTGATGGGCTGAGCCGCTAGAGTGGTTCTGGAAGATCCTTGAAGGCAGGGCCTGGGCCTCCCTGCCCTCTTAATTCCCCCAGGGTCCAGCAGCAAAGCCCCAAGAAAGCAAACAGCAGCGACAGCCCTAAACCTCACACGAGCAGCTGATCCTTCCCCAGACAGCAGGCACAAAGGAACTGACTGCTGGTTTCAAGTTCAAAGTAGAACTTTGATGAAAAGGGCTAAAGGATGTGACGTGGAGGGACCGCAGCTGATGGTCTGGTCCCAGGTGGGGGAGGGGTGCCCAGAGGAGAGTGCAGCCTCGCCTTTTTCAGCAGTCTTTGGTCCCACCTTCCCTAGGCAGCCATTGCCGTTGTCCAATCGCTCAGTCATGTCCAACTCTGCAACCCTGTGGACTGCAGCACACCAGGCTTTCCTGTCCTTCACCATCTCCCAGAGCTTGCTCAAACTCATGTCCACTGAGTCGATGCCATCCAACCATCTCATCCTCTGTCATCCCCTTCTCCTCCTGCCCTCAACCTTTCCCAGCACCAGGGTCTTTTCCAATGCGTCGGCTCTTCCCATCAGGTGGCCAAAGTATTGGAGCTTCAGCTTTAGCATCTGTCCTTCCACTGAATTCAGGGTTGATTTCTTTAGGATGGACTGGTTGGATCTCCTTGCTGTCTAAGGGACTCTCAAGAGCCTTCTCCAGCACCACGGTTCGAGAGCATCAACTTTTCAGCACTCAGCCTTCTTTATGGTCCAATGGGCACAGGCATTTTTCACACCTGCTGAATCTCAGCCACCAGGTACCCCATTCGCTGAGCACCCAGTCAAATGCCAGCTCAGCCAGAGGGGTGGGGAACACCAGGACCTCAGCTACAACTCAGTGCCTGGCCCTGCCAGACCTCCTGCCTGGCAAGAAGGCACCAAGGACATAGGTGCCGGGGGGTGGGGAGAGAGGCTCACTGTGAATGGGGGTGGAAGCACCTCCCTGAACCTCTGCCCTGACAGTCACCTGTTCATTCCCTTACCTCCTCCGAGAAGTCTTCCGTGACTGCTTCACCTAAAGGCCCACCTGCCTGCAGCACCCTTTACCTGCTTCATTCTTCTAGAGGTCTAGCCCATCTTCAGAAAGTGTATGTCTGTCTTCCAGACTTAAATGGAAGCTCATAACGTGCTGTGCTTCCGCTCTCGCACCCAGGCCAGTATCCTGTAGCAGGCCGTGAGTGCCAGCCACTCCAGCCTGCACAGAACCGGGATTCACCAGCTCTGTGCTGGGTGCATGGAATATTCACTTCCTGGGCTGCAGGGAGTCAGTCCAGGAATCTGAGGCTCACTCTAGGCACCTTTCGGTTCACTTGGTCTCCCTCCTGCTTCTGCACCTCCCTGAGCCCTTCCCATTTTCCCTGTGTTTTCAGAGGAAAGCTGAGAACCTCCGTCTCCTTTTAGAAGCAAACCTCCATCCCCCTTTGGTCTTCGCTGGGACCCACCTCCCCGGCACCTCTCTCCTCTCCCCACAACGGCCCTCGGACAGAGGACAGAGCCCACGTGTGGCACGCACACCCTCCTGGCCCACAAAACACCTTCCTTCAGCTCACCCTCTCCTGCTGTTGCCCATTCTCCTTCCCAGAAAACAAGCTTTTCTCTATTTAAACGTTTGTTACATGGATCACTCAGGTACACTGTAGAAAAAATTGTAAACATGTAATAGTTACTGATTTTTAAAAAAGGACCTAGAGTTCCATCATATAAACATAATCACAGTTAACATCGGGGGCTTTGTTTTTCTAGGCTTTATCCAGTGCATGTACACGTGTGTGTGTGTGTGTGTGTGTGTGTATACACACTGTACTTAAAAGTCCAAAACACCAGCCAGGGTGTAATTACTTATTACTCATAGACAGAGGAGGCTGGTGGGCTACAGTCCTCTCTAGAAGGCAGTGGTTCCATCCCCCGATAGGACTCTTGCTTCCTCACTGCTCACTGACCCTCAGCTCCTGACCCCCACCCTCGCTCCCTGGCTCTAGAAACTTCTGCAAGGATGCCCTGTCCTCCTCATTCACTGCAGGAGACCCTTCCCGGCCCTGTGGTGCCCAGCCCTGCTGTCCACACCCCTCTCAAGGCTCCCTACTCCCATGACAGGACTGGGTGCCCTCTGCCTCCTCCACTCCAGCCCGACCCCAGGGGTCCTCTCCAATGGCGTGGTCTCCATCTTTCTCTTTCCGCCTATATTCTGGCCAGTGGTGTGCTGGGAAAGGCTTAACTGATTCTCCAAGAGAAAATAACAGTAATATTGGGTTGGCCAAAAAGTTCATCCTGGTTTTTCCATAAGATGCTACAGCAAAAACCAAATGAACTTCTTGGCCAGCCCAATAATAATAATAACCCTGATTTTTAGCCTATGCCAATTCCCATAGTGTAAATCCTCCCCCCACCCCGTGGTCCATCTCAAGATGCCAGCATGATGCCATTGAACACAGAGTTGGGAAGAGATTATATATAGTACTTCCAATATAGAGTTCAGTTCAGTTCAGTCGCTCAGTTGTGTCCGACTCTTTGCGACTCCATAGTAAACAGCCTCAAAAACAGGCTGGCTCAGCAGTAAAGAATTTGCCTACAATACAGGAGATGCAGAAAATGTGAGTTCGATCTCGGGGTCAAGAAGATCCCCTGGAGGAGGGCTGGCAACTCACTCTACTACTCTTGCTTGGAAAATCCCATAGACAGAGGAGGCTAGCAGGCTACAGTCCATGGGGTGGCAAAAAGTCAGACACACGGAAGCGACTAAGCACGCATGCAACCTCGAAAACATAGATGCTAAAAATCTTACTAGGAGTAAACAGTAGTATTTTACCAATAAAACAATAGTAGTATTAGTGGTATAAATTAGTGGTATAAATGCTGCTAGGAGTACTACTAGAAGTCATAAGTTTTGAATATTTATTACCTTAGTTTTTAATGGAACGTGCTTAATTTTAAGTTCACACACAATCTGATTGTTTAAACAAGGGCTGTGAATCTGGCTTGCAAAATTCCTGACAGTTTCACAATTGGTTCTCATGAGCCAGCCTGGGCCAGCGCCAGCACACCACTGGCCATGTCCCAGCCCACACCCTGGCTAGTGGCCCATCTGAGACCCATCTAAATCCTCTAGCCCCTGTGAATGAGAGACAGGAAGAGGAGCCAGAGAAGGACAAAGCCCCTGGCCTGTCTCCAGTGCTGGGAGGCGAGAGGCCGGAAAAACACTCCTCTTCTGTGGTCAGTACCTGGGAACCCTGCTGGGCACGGTGCTCCCCTGTAATGTAACCCTCTCCTGCGCCCTTAGCTGCTGTTTTATGCTGCCATGTTTCCGCCTTTTTTAAAAAGACTTTAATAAATTCTCCTTGTAAAAGATCCAAGTGATGTGGACACCGTAGGGGAAGGAGGGGTGGGATGAGTTGGGAGAGTCGCATTGAAACACACGCATTACCGTATGTAAAACAGATGACTCACAGGAATCTGCTGAACGACACAGGGAGCTCAAACCCGGTGCTCTACGACAACGGAGAGGACGGGGTGGGAGGGAGACTCAGGAGGAAGGGAACACATGTATGCCTATGGCTGACTCATGTTAAGGCATGGCCGAAACCAACACAGTCAGTCTAGTTCAGTCGCTCAGTTTCGTCCGACTCTTTGCAACCCCATGGACTGCAGCACGCCAACACGATACTGTAAAGCAATTATCTTCCGATTAAAAATAAATAAATTTTTAAAAAAAAGATCCAAGTGACACAAAAAGATGGAGAATGAAGTTGGACCTCAGTTGTCCTCCCCAGTCCAGATCCCCTCCCTGGCTGCCAGACGTGCCCTTCCAGCAGTTGCCTCCTCCTGGATGTCCTCCAGGACTTCACCCTTGATATTCTGAGCCATAGTGACCCCACCGCTGCCCTCCCTATCTCAGGAGTGCCCCCACCCACCCATTTTCTCAGGCCACGAACCCTCATTGCTCCTCCCCTTTCCCCCCACCTCTCCACTCCCAATCCAGTTATTCACCAAGACCTGGAAATTTCACAGAAGAAATAACTCCTAAATCCATACCTCCCTCAAGGGTCTCAGAGACCCCTTCTGANAGCATAAACCAGGGCCGTCCTAGGCAGTACATGGTCACTCTGACCTAAAATTACAGCATTTTTCCTCACGGTGTCACTTAAGGAAACCCTGCCTGCCCACCAGACCAGCTCTGGCACAGCTGATGGGTACTGCCACGGAGCTCCATTCTGCCTCAGTTTGCACAGCCTGCCACCCAAACTGCCAGGGTACACGTCTGCACTGCTCCACCCAGAACACAAGTCCCGGGAAGCAGGGTCCACACAGACCACCTCTCCAGCCCCAGAGCCCCAGGACAGGGCTCAAATGCAGCCTGGTCAAGACCCTGACCCCCCTCTGTGGTGACCCTGAAGCAATACACATAAATGCCCTACAAGCCCCACAGCAGCTTTCTGCTCCAAGACCCCGGCTCTCCCAGCAGGTACTCAACACAAAGGTCAAAAGGAAGGGATGGGGTCTCCAGAGCATTCCACAGGGCGCCAACTTTCC
Organism: Neotragus moschatus; assembly: GCA_006410615.1. Lineage (NCBI taxonomy): Eukaryota > Metazoa > Chordata > Mammalia > Artiodactyla > Bovidae > Neotragus > Neotragus moschatus. The sequence continues at coordinate 2,980,015 of SJYA01003056.1, forward strand.
CCTTGCCCGCTCCACCTCCCATCAGCTCCTTGAAAGCACCCGCCCATATCGTCTCTGGAGAGACCCCTCCCAACCCACCCTGCCCAAGGCAGGGCCCACCCTCTGTGGCCACCAAAGGCCCGGTGTCTCCCCTGCTATGCTGTCCCCAGCCATCCTTCCCCTGAAGGGACCCTCTACCAGTCCACTAGGGACGGGTCCCAGCCCTAGGGATCGCTCAGCATCCTTCCTGAGCCCAGGGGAACTCAGAAGCCCCCCTTCCATTCCCCGTACTCCCAAACCAGGTGGACAGAGCACCCACCCAGCAGACTCGGCTGGGGCCCCAGGGAGACAAAGACACGGGAGGCTTACCCTGGAAAGAGCAGAGCCAGGTCCCCATGGAGAAGCCTTGCTATGGCCATGCCAGCCAGGCGGGCGGGCACTGGCAGCTGGGCCCCTGCCCGCCCCCCCCCGCTCTCACCACCACCCCCCACCATTCCGGATCGATTCTGGGAGCATTAGGAGGCTGCCCTGCCCCCCGCCCGTCCGCAGTCCAGCCACAGAAAAGCTCAGCTTGGCTTTCCCCATCCTGAGGGCATAAAAAAAGTTTAGGATGTGGTTAGGGGAGGAGAGCAAGAGCGTTGACCTTGAAGGGAGTGCGTGCCGCCCAGGCCAGTGCTGGCTCTGCACGAGCAAGCGCTGGAAGCTCCTGGTTCCGCCCAGACTTGCACAGCATCTGGGCGAGTCAGTTAAAATGGGCATGATGCCATCTACCCTCCTAGGGGCACTTCTCAGGTGGCGCTAGTGATAAAGAATCTGCCCGCAATGGAGGAGGTGCAGGAGACTGGGGTTCGATCCCTGGGTCAGGCAGATCCCCTGGAGGAGGGCATGGCAACCCACTCCTGTATTCTTGCCAGGAGAATCCCGTGGACAGAGGAGCCTGGCGGGCTACAGTCCATGGGGTCGCAGAGTGGGAAATGACTGAAGCGCCTGAATGCGCGAGCACACACAGACACACAGACACACACACACACACACACACACAGACACACACACAGACACACAGACACACACACACACACAGACACAGACACACAGACACACACACACACACACCCTTCTCAGGAGCATGGGGACCCACACAGACACACACAGACACACACAGACACACACACACACACACAGACACACATACACATAGACACACACAGACAGACAGACAGACAGACACACACACACACCCTTAGGAGCATGGGGACACACACACACACACACACACACACACACACACACACACACCCTTCTCAGGAGCATGGGGACCCACACAGACACACACACACACACACACACACACACCCTTCTCAGGAGCATGGAGACCCACACAGACACAGACACAGACACACAGACACAGACACACACACACACCCTTCTCAGGAGCATGGGGACCGAGCTGAGAGACACAGACCTCCAGGGTGAAGTGGAGGGGGGTCGGTGTCTAGGACTAGAGACCAGCTGTGAAGCTGTGTGAAAGCCACAGGATGTGGGGGCACCCGGGCCCCAGCTCAATAAGCCAGACCTGAAAAGCTCTGTGCCGCTTGGGGGAGATCATAGAATAAGAGGTAGACCCTGTCCCGAGTGGGCACTCCTTGTATGAAAGGAACGCCCATGCACAACGGTGCTTGGTCTCCTGTCCCTGACGCTCCGAATGTGGAAGGCCACAGGCCCACAGATCTCATCCTAATGCAAACAGATGGCTCCTCCCACCCTGCCCACCAGCCCCAGGTCTGAGCAGAGCATGGGACTGCACTCAGCACTCCACCTATCCCAGCCGCCTTACGGGCAGTGGGTGCTGGCAGCCTGAACCAGCTTTTTTTTTTTTTTTAATTTCTTTATATTTTTTTAGCTGCACTGGATCCCCGTTGCTGCGCTCAGGCTTTCTCTAGTTGCAGCAAGTGGCTACTCTCTAGTTGCAGTGTCCAGGCTTCTCATTGCAGTGCCTTCTCTTGTTGCGGAGCACAGGCCTTGGAGGGCTTGGGCTTCAGTAGCTGTGGGGCACAGGCCCAGCCACTCCACAGCATGTGGGATCTTCCAGACCAAGGATCGAACCTGTGTCCTCCGCATTGGCAGACGGACTCTCAACCACAAGACCACCGGGGAGGTCCCCTGAGCTGGCTTTAGACGTGTCTCATAACCCCAGTCCTGCCATTCTCTGGCCCTGTAACTCAGGGCAACTCAGCTGAGAGCTCGAAGCCTCAGTTTTGTCACCTTTAAATGGACAGAAGAGCAGTTGTTTTCACTGGCTAGTTAACGAGAAAGAGTCATGAAAAGCCACCTGCTGCTGGGCTGGCTTGTAACAAAGCAAGTGTCAAACGCCATCCCCGCTAGATGGGACATCTCTGGGGCTGGACCACAGTGTGAGGGACGCGAGAGGGGAGAGACCCTCCAAGGACCCACCTGCCCCAGTTGGAGGCAAGGGCAGAAGACTTCAACAGTGGTTTGTGGTCTGTCCCTTTGCTCAGCCAACCTTGAGTCTTCTCCAGGTCCCCGCAGCCAGTCCTTCTTGTTCCAGAGGGACACCCATGGCCTGGCCTGGCCTGCCCCCAACCTGAGGCTCAGAAGCAGACCCAGAAGGCCAAAGGGTCCTGTGCAAGCCCACCGTGGTCCCATCTTTCCCATGATGGCCCAGCAGTGTTAGACCAACGAGGGCTGCTCCTGACCCACAGTGAAGACCGTCACCAGCAGCATCTGGGGGCCTGGAGGCCTGAAATCACCCTGTGTCTTCCTCAGGCCCAGGATAGAGCCCCAACCCCCGGGGAAGCCTGGGTCTCAGCGCCCCATCTCCCTTCCAGTCCTGCTCCTACCCTGGCCCACTCACAACCCTCCAAGGACCCCTCAAGCTGCTCTCCGTCCGTTCTAGTCCTCAGAGACTTCAAGACACAGAATCTCTCTGGGATGCCCTTCCCCTGACCTCAGCTGGGCGGCTCCTTGCTCGTCAACTCAGATCTTCGCAGCCAGTGTCACCTCCTCAGCGAGGACCCCCACCTCGGCCCCTGTCTGATCTGAAGCAGCCGCCAGGGGTTCCATCCCATCTGGCTGGGCTCGCCTGACCTCGAGGCCCACCCAGGTCTTGGTCCATTGGTGGGTCCCAGACTGCCATCCTGTGCACCCCAGGCCATCCTCTCCCTGTGTGTCACCACTCTGGGAACTGACACAGGCTGGGGTGGGCTGGGGCATCAGTCCAGGCCCGGCCCTTGGCAGACCCTCTGCCCGGAGGCTGAGCTCATACTTTGGGAGGCTGCCACTGCCCTGATTCCCAGAGCAACTGCCCCCTCCAACCACCGCCAGGCTCCAGCTTCTGCCAGACCCTCTCTTGGCGCCCCAGTGCCCACCCCCAGAGTCCCAGTGTCCCTTGGGGACAGCCACCTTCAGCACCCTGGAGAGCCGATGGCCAGCTCCATGGCATGGGTGAGGAAGACCATGGGCCAACAGGAGTTGGGGGCAGGCACCGTCCTCCGCTGCTGCGGCCCCCCATCCCAACTCTGCGGGGACTCTTGTTATGAGACCTGGGGCTGTGCCAAAAACACCTCCCTCCCCCTCTCACAGGGTCCTCACCCCGGTCAACTACTCCTTCCCCCAGCCTGGGGTCTGTGTCTCTCTGACCTGCAAAGGCAGCAGGTGCCAGAGCAGGAAGGAAGGCGGCACGCAGCACAGCTGCCCCCTTTGGCCACCAGTGTGTCCCTCGGCAGGGGGCGTGGCTCCTGATGGATCGGGCATTCACGGAGTGGCACCCCCCTCTTCCCAGAACAAACCCCCCTGCAGGGTTGGGGTCCAGGCAGACCACCCAGCCCCCACCCTCAGGGGCTCCCACACCAGGGTGACCAGGAGGCAACCAGCAGGCCCCACAGTGTAGTCTGATCCCCTTCCCTCCAGGGACCACAATGATGGAGCCGTTCAAGACGAGACAGCAAAGATGACCCTGCCTTAGCAGGGGGCACGTGCCACAGAAGGCAATGAAATGCCCAGCAGTCAGATGCAGGTTCGGATACAAACCATGCCTTAACTGCTTGAAACAACACGGGCAATAGGAAAGAAGACCAGGAGGAAACAGAGGACAAAGGGGGCGGGGGGGTGTGATTAGGTTAAATGGAGGAGTACTGGGAGTTCCTTCTTTTATCACTCAGATCTTTCTGTAATGAGATTATGGATGGTTGAAAGAAAAAGAAATTACTCTCTAATGAGCCTTGTGCCTGCAGGCACTTCACGTTTATTAACTCAGTTGATTCCATGAGAGAAATGTTATTATCCCATTTGCGGCTCTGAGAGGTCAAGTAACTCCTTCAAGGTCACACAGCAGGCGCAGCGCTTGGAGGGATGTGAGATCTGGATCACAGCCAGGACTCAGGCCTCTCTAGATCAGAGTGGGGGCGAGGAGGAAAGAATCTCAAAGGTGCTATGAGCTCTCTTGAAGAGGCAAGAGGGTCAGCAAGGGGTCTCTCTTGAGCCCTTCTCCAATCAGTGTGTGTGGGTATGTGTGTGTGTGTGTGGTTGCACAAGCACACTCAGTCGTGTCCGACTCTTTGCGACCGCATGAACTGCAGCCCACAAGGCTCCTCCGCCCATAGAATTTTCCAGGCAAGAGTACTGGGGTGGGCTGCCATTTCCTTCTCCAGGGGATTTTCCTGATCCAGGGATGGAACCCACATCTCTCGTGCCTCCTGCACTGGCAGGCGGGTTCTTCGCCAGCTGAGCCATGAGCGAAGCCCCCTCCAATCAAGGGGCTACACAGCTCCCACCTGCACTGGACCGAGCTCAGCCCACTTGGTGCCTCTGCCCAGGCTCTTCCTCCAGGCCCCATGTCACCCCCCCTTCACATTTACATTCCTCCAGTCTCCAGGCTGAGCTCACTCACTTCCTCCAGGAAGTCTTCCCTGCAGCCCGCTCAGGGTGGTCAGTCCCTTGACCTCTCACAGCCCTGGCAGTGAGTGCAAACATCCTCACCTGGGTGACCACATGCCTCCTCACCCATCTCCCCTATCCCACTCTTAACCCCTGCAACCTTCTCTCCAAGCTTGAAGGATGCTTAGCAACATCCAGATGTTCTCTCCTATAATAACATCTTCCAACAGGTCCCATCACACTTAAAACAAACCCAGTCCCCCTGCCCTTCATCACCTGCCTCTGCCGCCCTCCCCAACCTTATACTCCTCATTTCCCAATTCCCTCTATCATATTCCTTTTGATTGAAAATTTCCCAGCAGCTTCCCACCGTTAGGATGGAAGTGAAACTCCCTGTATAACCCCAACTTGTCCCCAGCAGCCAGTCTACACCGGCACATTTGCCACTGGTCATATTGTAGCCACACTCACTTTTTTCCCCTTTTATACTCACCACGCTCCCTTCTGCCACTGGGCCTTTGCAGTCCTGTTCCCTCTGCCTGGAATGCTTTCCCCTCCTCATCTAGTAAACCGTCACCCTCAGACCTCAGCTCACACGTGCCCTGCTCAGGGAAGGTTTTGTTGACCTTCGGGACCATGTCAGGCCCTGGTTAGAGGACCTCATGAGACTCAGCACCCCGCTCCCCCACCCGGCCAGCAGTCCCCTAAGGGCTGGGACCACATCCAGTTTTGCTCCAAATGAGAGCTCCAGTGGCCAGGACCGCGTCTTGATTTATATTTGTTGAGTGAACAGGATATCCACAGCCATTTATAAACGATGGACATGTGAGATTTTTAGTGACATGAGAAATCCACTTGATCACGTTGGAAGGAAAAAAGCAGATTTTCAGGTTGTATACGCAGCATGACCACAAACAGCTAAGAAAAATGTGAAAAGATAAAAACCAAGGTAATGATACCAGGTTGGCCAAAACGTTTGTTTGGGTTTTACTATTATATCGTATGGAAAAACCCAAATGAACTCTCTGGCCAACGCAACAGTTGCCTCTAGAGACGATGACTGGCGATTTTACCATCAAACTTCAACTAGTACACAGTGGACTATCTTACTTTTGTCACCAGAAGAAGCCAACAGCTAACAGCTGTCCTCAACCCATTTGCCTTCAGAGCTGGTGCCTCCAGCCAGGGTACTCGGCCTTAACCCTGCCCTGCGGGCACCCTGGGCCCACCCGCAGGAGGTTACATAAGTAAAGCAAAGTCAAGCGCATGGGTCTGGGTGGCACACAAGAAAGCTGGTGGGAAGATGGGGACCATCTCAGACCCCAGAAGGGGAATAAGTGGGTGCAGGGAGGTTGGCAGAGGTTGGAGTGTGAATAGGGCTGTGTCCTCCAGGCTGAGTGATGTGAGCAAAGTGCCATGCCTCCTCGGGCTTCCACTGCCTCGTCCCTAAGGGGAGGCAACAGTGGTACCTGCCTCCGGGAGCTAGAAGAGTCTCAAAAGGAACAATGAATCCAAAGCATATGCCACTGCCCATTGCCAGTTAATTTTCAGAGGGATGTGGGCAGACATCAAGAAGAACTTCCCGAAACCACTTGCCTCCGGGTTGGTCAGGAAGTGGCTCAAGTCCTTTCGGCTCTTCCAGAAGAACCACTACCTGCCACCCCCGTCCAGCCCCTCACCCCTCTCCCCTCGGCCCTACGCACCTTCCTTAGAGCCAGTGGGCGCCACGGTGGTAGAGGCCGAGGCTGACCCAGTGGACGTCCGCCCCATGGGGCTTGAGTGCTTTCCCCCGCGGCCGGGGGGCTTCAGGCCGCTGGGCTTCTGCATGGCGCACAGAAGGTCTGCGCACGTCACGTGCTCTCCGCCATGGTGGCTCACCTGTGGGCAGACAACAGGAGGGACGACGTCACGTCACCAGACGACATCACAGTCACCCCCATTTTCCAGATGGGGAAATTGAGGTTTAGAGAAGTGGTCACAGTTGGGGGCTGTGCACGAGCAGATGTCGGCACTTGTGTCCTGGTCTGCCGGACTCTCGGTCTGGCTCACTCTCTCTGTCCAGGTCCTGGGCCCAGGAGGTGAGAATCGAGAGTGAGCTGGCGCGGGGGTCTGCAGCACTGGCTGTATCAACCCCAGACGCCTCAGAGCAGGACCACGTGGGTCATCACAGCCACTGACAGCTGAATGTGGCTCTCACCACCAGAGCACAGGCTGGCAGGTTCTGACACGCAGGGCAACCCGGTGGATCACTCCTCAGTGGACCCCAGACCCTCTAGGACTAGCCAACAGCTCACGTCCTTCTCGATGTGGGCAGACAAAGCAAGATCTAATTTAATCAACCTGCTTCACCACGCAGGCCACACGCCAGCTATTGAGTCCAGCACCCGCCCACCCCATCCCTAGTGCAGGGACGCGCCCACACCCAGAGCAGTTTATACCTGCCCCAACCTCGCACCAGGATGGACTCAGCATGCCCTCTGCCCGCCCTCCCACCGTTACAGCTCCCTGCTTTTATGACTAAGCAGAGAAGAATGCGATGCACACAGCATGCAGGGCACTAGGGTCTGACAAAGGGGACTCCTGAGAGGGGATGTCCCCGTATCCATGGTGATCAGTTCAGGGTACCAAGTGACAGCAAGATGGGCCTGGCTGCGGCGGGGCTGGGGGAGCAGAAAGGACGGGCCCACTACTCCACCCCCACCACACTGTGCGCACACCCTCTTTTATGAGGTGTCCATGGAGGACTCACCACCCGCTGGGCCCTGTCCTGCCCCCAGAGCCGTAGGCAGGATGTGGCCTCTGCCTTGGGGGGCACATTGTCCAGTGGGGAGAGGGAATACAGAGCACCACGGACGGACAGAGGATTTGGGGGGAAAGCATCACCCCCCAGGGGCACCGTATCTCATCCCACTCTTGGACATCGAACACTATTCCTTTTCAGAGAACACTTTTTTCCATTCTTTTTTTTCCCCCGATTTAAAAATTTTATGGTTTATTTTTTATTTTTGGCTGCACTGGGTCTTCACTACTGCACTCGGGCTTTTCTCTAGTTGTGGCGACGGGGGGCCGTCTCTCCAGTTGCAACGTTCAGGCTTCTCTTGTCGTGGAGCACAGGCTCTAGGGCTCCCGGGCTTAGCAGTTGCGGCTCCCGGGCTCTGGAGCACAGGCTCAATAGTCGTGGCGCACGGGCTTAGTTGCTCCAAAGCATGTGGGATCTTCCCAGACCAGGAATCAAACCGGTGTCCCTGCACTGCCAGGTGGATTCTTTGACACAGAGCCACCAGGGAGACCCTTTTTCCCCATTTCTGATGCATCTGATCTGCGTGTGCACACTAAGTCATTTCAGTCGTGTCTGACTCTGCACAGCCCTATGGACTGCAGCCTGCCAGGCTCCTCTGTCCATGGGGTTCTCCAGACAAGAATGCTGGAGTGGGCTGCCATGCCCTCCTGCAGGGGATCTTCCCGACCCAGGGATCGAGCCTGCATCTCTTATGTCTCCTGCTTGGCAGGCGGGTTCTTTGCCACCAGTGCCACCTGGGAAGCCCCATATGCCTTATGTGACCTGACCCCAAACCCCCCACCTAGAGTGGACACATGACCCAGGCCTGGCCAGGGCCGCATGGTTAGCTGAAGGAAGGCGGTGTGACCCAAGGAGCATCAGGGCCCGGACTCTGGTTGGAAGCTTTGGGAAGAGGTGCTCTTCTTGTTCCAGGGCTGCCTGGCTGTGGCATGAAAGCCAGGAGCTGCAGGGATACCACACAGCAGAGCCTGCCAGGGAGCAGCGCCAGCACAGAGAAACCAGAGCCGAGTCCCAGGATTCGGAGGGCCTGGATCCAGCTGAACCTGAAGGTGGTCCCTTGAGCCCTTCACTCACATCAGCCACCAAATCCTCACACACACACAGGCATTGTTATATCTTTCCTAATTCTCTTTGAGGGACACCTGCAATTGACTTCCCAGGTGGGGCAGTGGTAAAGAATCTACCTGCCAATGCAAGAGACATGGGTTCGGTCCCTGGGTCTGGAAGATCCCCTGGAGGAGGGCATGGTAACCCACCCCAGTATTCTTGTCTGCGTGGACTGAGAAGCCTGGCAGGCTACAGTGCATGGGGTTGGAAAAAGTCAGACACAACTTAGCGATGCGCATGCATGCACGGCACCCGAAATCAAATAAATTCTGACTAATACAGAAGCCAACCCACAGTGCTCCCAGCAGGAATATGCAGAGTGTCCCCAGAATGGCTCTCAGGCCAGCAAGATGAGCCAGCAACACTATTACTCATCCTGGCATGGCCATGGGAAGAGTCAGCTCCTCATACAGGGTGGCTAGACATCAGAGCAGAGGAAAATGACCTCCCTTAAGCCACAGAATGGTGGCACCCACACACCCAAGTGGGCTGATGGGAGTGAGNCCAGAATGGCTCTCAGGCCAGCAAGATGAGCCAGCAACACTATTACTCATCCTGGCATGGCCATGGGAAGAGTCAGCTCCTCATACAGGGTGGCTAGACATCAGAGCAGAGGAAAATGACCTCCCTTAAGCCACAGAATGGTGGCACCCACACACCCAAGTGGGCTGATGGGAGTGAGGCATACCAGCCAGCCTTGACCTGCTCGCTCCCCCAGAATCCACCAAATCAAGCATTCTAACCGCCTGACCAACTACCTAATACCCCAGGAATTCTAGGGCCCAGGAGTCACTTGCTGTTAGGCATGGATCAAGCTACAAATCATGTATCTAATAAACGTCATCCATCACCAACATATAAAGAATATCTGGATTTCCCTGGTGGTCTAGTGGTTGAGGATCCACCTGCCAACGCAGGGGACACTGGTTCGACCCCTAGTCCAAGAAGATTCCACCCACAACTAGTGGAGCCTGCGTGCCCTAGAGCCCGTGCTCCGCAACAAGAGAAGCCACTGCAATGAGAAGCCCTCGCACCACAAATAGAGAAAAAGGTCCACGTGCAGCATCCTCAGGGGATTGGTTCAGGACCCTCTGCAGATACTGAAATGGGAGGACGCTCAAGTCCCTCGTATAAAATGATATTGTGCAGTCAGCCCTTCTGACTGCAGAGGCAGAACCCAGCTATACTTTTTTTTGGCCATGCCATATGGCCACCAGGGCTTCCCTGGTGGCTCAAAATGGTAAAGAATCTGCCTGCAATGTGGCAGATCCGAGTTTTACCCCTGGGTTAGGAAGATCCCTTGAAGAAGGGAATGGCAACCCACTCCAATATTTTTGCCTGGAGAATTCCATGGACAGAGGAGTCTGGCAGGAGTCTGGCAGTCCACAGAGCTGCAGAGTCGGACACAACTGAGCGACTGACACTTCCACTTTCCTGCGGCATGTTAGGACCTTCCTTTCCCAATCAGGGATTGAACATACACCCCCTGCANCCTCCGCCTTACTGTATGGGGATGTGGGTGTTGGGGGAGGTGCGGTTGGTACAGTAGGACTCTGGGGAGGGCAGGCACCAGGCCCAGGCTTGTTCATATGCCCTAAGGCACCCAGTGCAGAGCTTGGCCCGGCAAGCCTTTTAGACACAATGACACCTGTTGAGTTGGGCTTCCCCGGTGGCTCAGCAGTAAAGAATTTGCCTGCAGTGCCGGAGATGAAGGTTTGATCTCTGGTGGCTCAGACGGTAAGCTGCTGCTGCTACGTTGCTTCAGTCGTGTCCAACTCTGTGCGACCTCATAGAGGGATGGTAAGGAGTCTGCCCAAATGCAGGAGACCCAGGTTTGATCCCTGGGTCAGGAAGATCCCTTGGAGAAGGGAAGGGCTACCCACTTCAGAATTCTTGCCTGGAGAATTCCATGGACAGAAGAGCCTGGTTCCCTACAGTCCACGGGGTCCCAAAGAGTTGGACATGACTGAGCAAACACATACACACACTTCCCACCACTGGAATCCATAATCTTTGAGAAATGAGTTAATTTCTTTAAATAAATAAATAAATAAATATATATATATGGCACCTGGGACTTCCCTAGTGGTCCAGTGGCTAAGACTCTAAGCTTCCAATGGCAGGGGGCCAGGGTGTATTCCCTGATCAGGGAACTAGATCCCTCATGCCACAAGGAAGATGGGAGATTCTGTACACCGTCACTAAGACCCGGCGTAGCCTAAATAAATATATATTTTTTAATTTTCAGCTGTGCCAGATGGCATGCAGGATCTTAGTTACCCAATCAAGAACTGAACCCCTGTCCCCTGCAGTAGAGTCTTTACCACTGGACCACCAAGGAAGTCCTCTTAACCTCTCAAACTCAGTTTGCTGCTGCTGCTGCTGCTAAGTTGCTTCAGTCATGTCCGACTCTGTGCGACCCCATAGATGGCAGCCCACCAGGCTCCCCTGTCCCTGGGATTCTCCAGGCAAGAACACTGGAGTGGGGTGCCATTGCCTTCTCCAGTGCAGGAAAGTGAAAAGTGAAAGTGAAGTTGCTCAGTTGTGTCCAACTCTTCATGACCCCATGGACGGCAGCCCACCAGGGTCCATGGGATTTTCCAGGCAAGAGTACTGGAGTGGGGTGCCATTGCCTTCTCCTAAACTCAGTTTACCCACTAATAAATTGGAGATAGTGTTTCCCTTCACCTCAGCAAACCAGTCGTGGTATTGATGATGAAGGCTGGAGCACTGGACCAGCCTTGAGAAGGTCCTCGGCTGGTTGGGAGAGCCAGACCCGGAGACCAGACCAGAGCCTGGTTGGACTGCAAGCTTCTGGAGGAGGTCTCCACATGATGGGAAGGACATGGAGAGGGCTGTGCTCGGGAAACATGGAGTGAATTGTTCCATGTGGCTGGGATGGACGGTCTTGCTACTAAGAAATAAGACCCGGGGCAAAGTGCAGTGATAAGAATCCAGCTCCATCAGCTACCAGCTGGTGGGCAGTCCTCTCTGGGCCTTCGTTTCCTCCGTCTGTAAAATGGTCTAGTGACGTACTTATCTGCGAGGGCTGGCCATTGTCAAGCTTGAATACATTAATCTAGGTGAAGTGCTAAGAATGAATAGTGCCTGCATTCATGAAGTGTGACCCCTTTTTCCCAAAGGGCGAGGTTAGAAAAGGACTTGAGTGCTTATTGTGAGCAGTGCCCTCCCACAGCTACCCAGTAGTCGATGCCGTCCTTAAACTTGGGCTTCCCTGGTGTCTCAGATGGTAAAGAGTCTGCCTGCAATGCAGGAGACCTGGGTTGGGAAGATTTCCCCAGAGAAGGGAATGTCTACCTACTCCAGTATGCTTGCCTGGAGAATCCCATGGACAGAGGAGCCTGGCGTGCTACAGTCCACTGGGTTACAAAGAGTCGGACACGACTTAGTGATTAAACAATGACAACAGGAAGGGAGCCCAGGATGATTACGGAGGCCAGGAGGCTCCTGATGACGGACAGGAGGTAGGACCCAACCAGAAGCAACTCAGAAAGTTCTCCAGGCAGCTCGTGGGGGCAGACTGAAGCCCTGAGAGACCAGCTGGAAGGCTGTGGGGCTCCAAGCTAGAGCTGGGGGGCTGGGAAGCTGTGAGGGAGGAGGCCAGCACAGGAAACAAGGGGAGGAGGCCAGCCAGGGGCTCCTCACGTCTTTAGGGTCGCACACGCCTTGGAACTCTGAAATCCATGGAGACTCTCCCCAGAAACACGCAATATGCTCATCCGCCTACATGTGTTCACACATGTGCACACACACACACAGAGTTTTACAGGCAGGTTCAGGCCATTCACAGACGCTGGTCTGTGCCCCCAGGTTCAAGGGTGGTAGAGAGAGCTCAGAACAGAAAGGGGTCAGTAGGATGTAACAGAAAGTGTGATTTGCCCAAATTAGGGCGGTGGGGGTAGGGGGGAAGGGAGTGACCCAGATCAAAAGACACCTGGGCCCTGGGGGCACCTTTTCCTTCTGTAACATCCAAGGCTTCCAGCACCAGAAAATTGGCCGAAGTTCCCAGGACCTCAGCCCATAAGGGATGGACTAAGAAGTTTAAGTTTCCTTGCTGGAAATGAAACCACCATTGAGTCCTGGCCCCTCTTTGAACAGGTGGGGAAACCAAGGTCTAAAGAGAGGCAAGGGTCTTCCCTGGTGGTTCACCGTTTAGGACTCTGTGCTCCCAATGCTGAAGGCATGGGTTCGATCCCTAGTTGGGGAATTAAGATCCCATGTGGCAAAAAATAAAAAAGAAAGGCAAGGGTTTACCCAAGTGCCACTGCAATACACCTGAGCTCACCTGTGCTGCCCCAGCAGGTTCAGTTACCGCCTCCTCCCACCTCAGCCCCCACCAGCCCCCTCCTCACTGACAGCCCGACCCCGTTATTCAGAGCAGCAAGACACACCCAGGGTACTAGCTTCCCCTCACCTGAATGGTGTGGGCAACTCACCGGCGAGTGAACCAGCCAGGCTTGTTCCAGGTGAGCAGGGAGACCCACTTCTACCCTGGCGAAGCTCGGATCTGCGTTTTCTGCCGTGGATGTGGACGATGCAGCCGGGTACGATGCCCTGGGCATCAGACCTGGGGAGGGGGGCTGGGGGCGCTGGAGGAGGGGCTCTCCCCGCAGACCTCTCACCCAGCCCTTCTGTCTCCATAGAAAGTGCTGATTTGCCTGTTTTCTTGCTGACAAGGGCAGTGACTGGCAGCCCCACAAGAGGTGGGGGTGTTTCATGGGAAGAGCCTGTTGGGAATAACTGGCCGGCCAGGGCAAAGCTCTCTGGGGAAGGGGGTGCTCGCAGGGGGGGCAGTCCCTCTCCTGGGACACTTGTTATTGTTTAATTTGTTAGGACCAACGGGACATTCACCTGATAGAATATTTTGTAACCTCCAAATTGCTGTTCACAAGGAATTTGTAATAAACGACCCGAGAAACACGCCTGGATTTCTGTCAAATGAAAAAAGCATAACAAGAAATTGTGGTCCAGCTGAATCTCAAGCTGGTAATCCATCGAGAGGGGAACTTGTAACCGTGGTGACCTTTGGGTGGGGAGAACCAATGGGACCTTTCCCTTTTCTGCCTTTTCCAACAAAAGAAATGTAACCCCAATCCCATTTCTGTTCAAACAACTGTTTGGATGTTGTGCCTCTGTTAAAAACACAAAAAAATGATTGTTTGGATGTTGTCGTGGCCTTAGACTGGGAGTGACATCACCATGGAGACATCAGCTGAGGCCGCCTCACTCTGAAAGCCACACCCTTACTTTCAAACACAAGGACGTTGCCTGAGCCCTGTTCTTCCTCAAGAGGAAGCCGTGCTCGCTCCCTCCGGTGGATACAGGGTTGATAACAGCCCATACGGGTTCGATGAGTGACCCAAAGCTGGCATTTGAGTAATTATTACAGGGTGAAAGTGAAAGTCATTCAATCATATCCACCTCTTTGCGACCCCATGGACTGTATAGTCCATGGACTTCTCCAGGCCAGAATACTGGGGTAGGTAGCTGTTCCTTTCTCCAGGGGATCTTCCCAACCTAGGGATCGAACCCAGGTCTCATGCATTGCAGGCGAATTCTTCACCAGCTGAGCCACCAGGGAAGCCCTTATTACAGGGTAGGTGTATGGACTGTGGAAATCCACAAAGACCACCCAGAGGAGAAACAACAAAGGGTTTGTTCAGTGCTTGCTCTAGCAGGGGAGTCAGAAGCATCACTTGGGTTAGGCAGAGACTCACGGGCCTCCAGGGAGTGGGAGTGCTTCAGAGAGGAGGCACAGGGATGTCTCTTTTCCAACCGTGCTGAGTCTTAGTTGTAGCCAGAACTTCAATCTTCACTGTGGCATACAGGATCTTTCATTTTTTTATTAGTTTCAGCATGTAAGGTCTAGTTCCCTGACCAGGGATCGAACCCAGGCCCCCTGCATTGGGAGTGTGGAGTCTTAGCCGCTGGACCAACAGGGGAGCCCTTCAGGTGTGCCTTGATGGGAGGCTGTTGGCCAGAGAGGCTGGAGGCCATGTAAACTAAATCACCTGTGATTGGTGAGGCGGGCCTATTTGGCTTTGGAGCTGGTCGTAAGCTGGTAGTAGAAGCAAAAACTTCAGAAGCCAGCTGTAATTATGAGGTCATTTTAGGATAAAGGAAATCAAGTCACAGAGAGATTAAGGGACACACCCAAGGTCACACAGCTTGTGAGGGCAAGATTAGCCAGGTCCCTGACTTCAGGGCACTTCCCTGATGGCTGAGCAGTAAAGAATCTGCCTGCAATGCGTGAGACCTGGGTTCGATCCCTGGGTCAGGAAGAACCACTGGAGGAAGGAATGGCAACCCACTGCAGTGTTCTTGCCTGGAGAATCCCATGGACAGAGGAGCCTGGCAGGCCACAGTCCATGGGGTCGCAGAAGAGATGGCTGAGCAACTAGGCACGCATGCACACGTGTGTACACCAGGCTTCGGAGCTGGGCTCCCTCCTGCCAGTAACGAGAGAGCAGGGAGATCCAGGCCACCTTAAACTCCAGTCTGAGGGGCTTCCCTGGGGGCCCGACGGTTAAGACTCTGTACTTTCACTGCAAGGGGCTCAGGTTCAGTCCCTGGTTGGGGCACTAAGATCCTCTGTGCCGCACAGCCAAAAAAAAAAAAAGAAAAGAAAAAATTTCTGAACTGAATAAAAATGAAAATACAGCACATCAACTTAAAAAATTGTATTAAAAAAATAGCAACTCCAGTCCGAGCTCTGCTTGCTCCCAGCTTTGTGACCCTGGGCAGGTGATACAGGAAACTCGCCTCCCCCACAGGGCGCTTGTGAAAGTGCCAGCTCCAAGTGCACATGTTGAGTGCCTACTGTACGCTGCACTGACTAGTCTCTTCNAAAATTGTATTAAAAAAAATAGCAACTCCAGTCCGAGCTCTGCTTGCTCCCAGCTTTGTGACCCTGGGCAGGTGACACAGGAAACTCGCCTCCCCCACAGGGTGCTTGTGAAAGTGCCAACTCCACGTGCACATGTTGAGTGCCTACTGTATGCTGCACTGACTAGTCGCTACAGGCCAGCACCTGAGACTCTGTAAGCTCACGTCCTCCTCAGGACGCCCAGGAGCAGGGGCCGTACCTGCCCCATCTACGGGTGAGGGTCTGAAACTCACAGGCAGGTCAGGAGCAGTGCCCTGTGGGATCCAGGCCTCCCGGAGCCAGAGTCCGTTCTTTTCTGAGTTTTGCTTTCGGCTGTGCTGGGGCTCCGTCACTGCGCGGAGGCTTTCTCCAGTTGTGGTGAGCAGGGCCTCCTCCTTGTTGAGGCGCACACGCTCGGTCGTTGTGGGACACGGGCTTAGTTGCCCCGCAGCATGTGGGGTGATCTTCCTGCACCAGGGATCGAACCCATGTCCCTGGCTTTGGCAAGTGGATTCTTAACNAGGGGCTCAGGTTCAGTCCCTGGTTGGGGCACTAAGATCCTCTGTGCCGCACAGCCAAAAAAAAAAAAAAAGAAAGAAAAAATTTCTGAACTGAATGAAAATGAAAATACAGCACATCAACTTAAAAAATTGTATTAAAAAAAATAGCAACTCCAGTCCGAGCTCTGCTTGCTCCCAGCTTTGTGACCCTGGGCAGGTGACACAGGAAACTCGCCTCCCCCACAGGGTGCTTGTGAAAGTGCCAACTCCACGTGCACATGTTGAGTGCCTACTGTATGCTGCACTGACTAGTCGCTACAGGCCAGCACCTGAGACTCTGTAAGCTCACGTCCTCCTCAGGACGCCCAGGAGCAGGGGCCGTACCTGCCCCATCTACGGGTGAGGGTCTGAAACTCACAGGCAGGTCGGGAGCAGTGCCCTGTGGGATCCAGGCCTCCCGGAGCCAGAGTCCGTTCTTCTCTGAGTTTTGCTTTCGGCTGTGCTGGGGCTCCGTCACTGCGCGGAGGCTTTCTCCAGTTGTGGTGAGTAGGGCCTCCTCCTTGTTGAGGCGCACACGCTCGGTCGTTGTGGGACACGGGCTTAGTTGCCCCGCGGCATGTGGGGTGATCTTCCTGCACCAGGGATCGAACCCATGTCCCTGGCTTTGGCAAGTGGATTCTTAACCACTGGGCCGCCAGGGAGGTCCCCAGAGTCCATGTTTTAATCCCTACAGGTCCTGCCTCTCGGGGGAAGCAGTGGCTGTGAGAACACAGCAGGGGGGCACCTGCGAGGAGGGAAGAGGGGACCTCAAATCCTCAGCTGAGGCCTGCGTGGGGGCCACTTTTCCTGGGGTGACTCCTGAGTGGGCTCCTTCAACAGGGAGCCTCGGAAATGGGGGACTATGGAGGGCAGACACCAGCCCCTCCGTGGGTGGACAACGCTCCCACTCACTGAGCATCAGGTGAGGTGTGTCTAAGGACTTTGCTGCCACCTTGGTTCCCGCTGGGGTGGTTCCTCTGGGTGGAAAGCTGCCTCTCTGAGAAGAAGTCTTAGGCCCTTGTGCCGGCCGCACCCCCTGGGCTACCTCCTCCCTGGAGCCCCGGCTGGGCCACAAGCACCCAGCCTCCCCCTGGCCCAGGGAGATCTCTGGAAGGGGCTGTCCGCCGGGCCCCTCTGCTGTCCAGCCTGAGCCTGCCCCCTCCCCCGCTGCTATTCCTCGCCCTCTCTCCACCTCCCCAAGTGTGCACATCTGCACATTGCATCATCGGCCGAGGTGGTGACACACCCTGGAATCGTGTTTATTCCGTTTCTGGGAGCCTCTTGCCCGGGGAGCCTGCCAGTGTCCTCCTGCCCAGGACGCTGGCGGCAGGCCCCTGCTCTTTCCAGTGACGCCTGCCCTGACCAGGCTGCACCCTCTCTGCAGTCCCCACCGAAGGGCACATCTCTTCTGGTCTCCTGTGTCCTTCTGAGAAGTCACACCAATTACCAGTCACCCTCCCCACCAGAAACACAAAACTCAAAACTGACAGGTTACCCGTTTGTGATTTTACATGAAAAGACACTAGTGGAGGGGAAAAAAAAAAACAAAACACAGCAACTGGGCCATCACCATCATTTCCTGCAAGAAAGGACATTTCAGCACCACAAAAAGATATAAGTATCACTTTGGAAAAACGGACAGCCCTTTGAATGAAGCAAATCTGGGTTTCTGGAAAATTTTTGTTTTGTTCACTTCGAGGCAGATAGAGGTCCAGATTGGCAGTTGTTCCTGGAACGTTTGGGAACCAGTGTCCTAAGGAGGCTCACTCTGGCCTCCAGGCCCGGGTGCTGACTTTCCTGGTCCCGCCCACTCCTGGCGCGCTCAGTCACCCTGGCTGCCTTACCGAATTGCACTGGCTTATCTGGCTTCTCTCAGATCCACCCACACACCTTTCCATCCTCCCTATTCCCACCTTCTGGTGCCTCCTGAGCCTTACTGTCCTTCTACCCCAGTGTCTATGGGCCAGATGTTGGGGAGAAGCTAGGAGGTCATTTGTCCAACCGCTGTTGCTTTTCAGCAGGAAAGATGAAGAGCAATTAGACAAAACATCACTAGGAAAACCAGGAGCCCTTCAAACAGCAGCCTCCTTTCTCTAAAGCTTACCCCTGTGGCTTCATCATTCATAAACTGGTCCCTCATCCCACAGACGTGGTCCATGTGTGCGTAATAGACAACAGCTCAGCTAGAACTCATATTCAAACGTCTAGTGTCCCAGCCACAAAACCCTTTACAGCTTTTGACTACTTCGCCACTTTTCTGCCCAATGGGTGTCTACAAAATTGCTTTGAAAAGATTTAGGCTCAGATACCTCAGTATAAAGCTGATGAGAGCTCTGATGAAGCTGTAGGCAGAATGCTTTGGGCCACATCAAATTCTCGATGCATGGAGCCAAGGGCAGCTTCCTAGAGGAGAAGGCAGCCCCGGAGTGTCTGAAAGAATAAGTGTGTGGCAGGCAGGGGGAGCATCACAAAAGTGATGTGGGAGGAACTTTGAAGGGCTCCGCCCAGAAGCAGCAGGGAACTGGGACTGAGGTGAGGGTGGAGGGGCAGCCTCGTCTGCAAAATGGGAATGACAGGCTCTGCCTCCACCTACACAGACAGATGGACAGACAGACAGAGTTCAAAGCCTGAGCGCTCTGACAGAGGCACGGCCAGGCTGCCTGGGGTCACGTCTACCTCTCAGCTGTGGGGCTATGAAGTCAGGTCGTGTGCTGGGGGATTTAGGGCAGTGGAGCTGCGTCCTTAAGGCATCTACATGCCTGTCTTTTCCTGTTGACTGGACAAGGAGAGGCAGAAGCCGTGATGCTGGCTCCGAGTGGGCAGCTCTGAGCAAGATTTAGCAGAGAAGAGAGGAGGAGGAGGAGCCTTTTTTGTCTTTGGCAGGAGGGAGGGCGTCTGTGAATGTCATCAGCGAGCTGGCTCCTCTCCTCCTCCCCCAGCCTGGGGAGCTGAAATAAGCTTATGCACAAACCCTCCACAGGGCTCTGAGCAAGACCCCTAAGAGCTCCCTGACTCAGTTTCCCCATCACACACAGAAAAGCTCCTTCTCCCGGCTAAGCTCTCCCTGCCCTCCTCACAAAGTCCCAGAGCTGGTGCTGGTACGGGGCAGGGTGGTGAGGGGAGCCGTGTCCAGAAGCCCACCCCCGCCACGTGTTTCTTTCCTCTCTGCAACTCCATCCTCCCAGCCAATGCCCTGAAGTGTCCAGAGGCCCCAGAGCAAGTCAGAGGGGCCGCCACAAATGAAGAGGGTGTCATCGGGACTTCCTGGTGGTCCAGTGGTTAAGAATCGGCCTTCCAATGCAGGAGACGTGGGTTTGATCCCTGGTTGGGGAGCTAGGATCCCAAATGCTGTTGGGCAACTGAGCCCACCTACCACAGCTAAAGAAGCCTGCATGCCACAACAAAGAGCCCACACACCCACTCCCCGCCATCTCTGGTGGCTCGGATGGTAAAGAACCTGCCTGCCGTGCAGGAAACCAGGTTCAACCCCTGGGTCGGGAAGAGCTCCTGGAGGAGGGCATGGCTACCCACTCCAGTGTTCTAGCCTGGAGAATCCTGTGGACAGAGGAGCCTGGTGGGCTACAGTCCATGGGGTCGCAAAGAGTCAGACATGCCTGAGTGACTTAACATTTTCACTTTCATAGCAAACTAAATAAATAAATATTAAAGAAAGCGGGTCTCACCTGCTGAAGGTCACCCAGCATCACCTACCAAAGGGCCTCCATCTCTCAACTCATGGGGTGCCCGCATACACCCAGCCCTCAGCTGCAGTCTCCCCGAGTTGCTGCCTGAGGCCCTGTGCGTTTTTCAAGGCCACCCCTCCCCACTGTCGTGCATGCCAGCTCCCCATGAGCACGGGTGCCTTGGGGACAGTTCACTGGCCGGGGACTGATTTGCCCTCTGGCCCCTTTGCCCCGGGTCAGCACACTGACCCTAGACTCCTCCCTGGAACCTCTTGGAAACACCTGGATCAGAGCCACAGCAAGGCCTGTAGACCAGAGGAGGGGAGAGGTGAGGAGTGGTATCTAGAGCATGGTAGGAATGAGAGGGTCCCTAGACAAGAGTGGGGATGGGGTAGTGGAATCTCCAGATCAGGCTGCTAATGGGTGGGTGTAAAATAATATAAAGAATAGACTGGTCTCTGCCCCCCCAGTCCCAGCACAGAACTTCTAAAATTCTTCCAGTTCCCTGAGTGAGAAGAGCGCCAGCAGCATCTTCTGCTCTGATACTTGGTCTTTAACTCCCGGTTCGTGACATAGGGCTCCTGAAACCCTTGGAGTTTCCTGGGGGACAGGAGTGTCTTCTGGTCTCTAATGAGGAAGCTCTGGGTGGGCTCCTGGACGGGAGCTGGTCACCAGAAAGACCAAGCCGTGATAAAGGCTTAGAACTTTTAGCCCCACCCTCCAAGAAGGGGAGAGTGGTTGGAAATGGAATTAATGATCAGAGCCTTCATCATGATCCAGGCATGATGAAGGCGCCATACAAACCTGGAAAGTATGGAGTTCAGGGAGCTTCCGGGCGGGAGAACTCATCCGTGTGCCCGGAGGGTGATGCACCCCAGCCCTAAGGATGGAAGCCTCTGCACTTGGGACCCCTCTGGTCCTCCTCTAAGTATTTTTTCACATGACCAGCCATCTTTTTCTAAAATATGTATTTATTTATTTGGATGTGCTATTTGTTGGGGTCTTAGTTGCAGCATGTAGAATCTTTGACCTTCATGGCAGCATGCGGGATCTTTAGTTGCAGTGATGAAATCTAGCTCCCTGACCAGGAATCAGGAGGTCCC
Organism: Neotragus moschatus; assembly: GCA_006410615.1. NCBI lineage: Eukaryota > Metazoa > Chordata > Mammalia > Artiodactyla > Bovidae > Neotragus > Neotragus moschatus. The sequence goes on from SJYA01003056.1 coordinate 3,001,005, forward strand.
TACACAGGGAGCACGGAGTCTTAGCCACTGGACCACCAGGGAAGTCCCTGGCCATTCATCTTTATTCTTTATTATATCCTTAGTTAGTTGGGTTCAGTCACGCATTCATGTCTGACTCTTTGCGACCTCGTGGACGGCAGCATGCCAGGCTTCCCTGTCCATCCCCAATTCCCAGAACTTTCTCAAACTCCTGTCCATCGAGTTGGTGAAGCCAGTCAACCATCTCATCCTCTGTTATATAATAAACCAGTAAATATAAGTGTTTGCCTGAGTTCTGTGAGCTCGTCTAGCAAATGACTGAACCCAAGGTAGGGGGGATGTATGGGAAGATCCAGTTTAGAGTCGGTTGATCAGAAGCACGCATGACAACCTGGACTTAGGACTAGCATCTTGGTGGCGGGGTGCGTAGAGGGGGTTTGGAACAGTCTTGCAGGACTCAACCCTTAATCTATGGGTTCAGTGCTAACTCCAGGTAGAGAGTGTCAGAACTGAGTTAAACTGTACGACCCCTGGGAATTCCCTGGTGGTCCAGCGGGTGGTTAGGATCCTGCACTTTCACTGCCTGAGGACCAGGGGTTCAATCCCTGGTGGAGCCTTGCGGTACAACAGAAAAAGCAAAAACCAAAATTGGTGGGCCACGTGAGTCTCCTCCACAGTGAAATAGTTATCCATGCCCGTGTTTGTGTTCTATGGGGTGGTTTGTCTTTTCTCGCAATGATGCAGGATTATTCACACTTGACAAGGCTGGTGAAGAAAGTTTTTAAAGAGGAGGCATCAGATTATTCATGAATTGACAAGATGTCTCCTAGTTTGTGGCTTGTTGTTCAACTCTGTTTATCATGTCTGTGAATGGACAGAAGTTTTAAATATGTTTCCAGGTGGCCTGCCAATGGGAAAGAACCCGCCTGCCAGTGCAGGAGACGAAGGAGACCTGGAGTTCGAGCCCTTGAAGGAGGGCAGGGCAATCCACTCCAGTACACTTGCCTAGAGAATCCCACAGACAGAGGAGCCTGGTGGGCTAGAGTCCATGGGGTCGCAAAGATGCCTACACGACTGAAGTGACTTAGCACCCACTAACGTGCAGGCACACATGTAGTCAAATTTATCATCAAATTTATCAGGGGCCCAGGACACAGTGGGAGAGAAGGACTCCAGTGCCTTGGAAGGGTCCACCCAGCCCCAGACAGGCAGTTTCTCCAAACGCCCCCCAAGGTTGATTCATCACCCCATCAGCCCTGCCCCCAACCTCCCAGAGCCCCCTCCCACATCCCCCGTGCAGATGGGGCAACCAGGGTTCCTGCCTTTCCGACTTCTCTCACGAGCCTGGGGCTTCAGTCCAGATGTCGCCCACCCCCTCCTTTACTCCTGACCCCCGTGGGAAGGCAGATCCGGCCCGGCTGTTTGCAGTCGGGAGCCCCTCGCCCCTCTCCTCTGGGCCCAGGGTGAAGCTTGCAGCCTGGCCCACGGCAGGGCCAGATTCTAGCAGATTCATAGATGGTCACTGAAGCCAGGAATGCTTAACTTCCTGTTTTGTTTTCCGTCAGCAGTTCTAAACCAGAACTTTCTTTCCCACAAGAAGTATTTCCTCAGGTTAGGAACACTGTTGCCCTACTCTGAAACCAGGAGAAACTTGGGAGACTTTTTATTTGGATCCAAATTAAAATTAAGGCGATCCAAGGGAGCAGTGGGAGAAGGCAATGGCACCCCACTCCAGGACTCTTGCCTGGAAAATCCCATGGACGGGGGAGCCTGGTGGGCTGCAGTCCATGGGGTCGCTGAGGGTCGCACAGGACTGAGCGACTTCACCTTCCCTTTTCACTTTCCTGCATTGGAGAAGGAAATGGCAACCCACTCCAGTGTTCTTGCCTGGAGGATCCCAGGGACAGGGAAACCTGGTGGGCTGCTGTCTATGGGGTTGCAGAGAGTTGGACACGACTGAAGTGACTCAGCAGAGCAGCAAGGAACCAGTGAGTGCAGAAGAATTGACGCTTTCGAACGGTGGTGCTGCGGGAAGACTCTTGAGAATCCCGTGGACAGCAAGGAGATCCAAGCAGTCAGTCCTAAAGGAAACTCAATATGCATTAGAAGGACTGAAGCTGAAGCTCCAATACTTTGGCCACTTGATGCAAAGAGCCTATTCACTGGAAAAGACTCTGATGCTGGGAAAGATTGAGGGCAGGAGGAGAAGGGGGTGACAGAGGATGGAGATGGTTGGATGGCATCATCCACTCAATGGACATGAGTTTGAGCAAACTCTGGGAGACAGTGGAGGACAGAGAAGCCTGGTGTGCTGCAGTCACGGGGTCGCAAAGAAGTTGGACACGACTTAAGTGACTGAACAACAACCGCAAAGGAAGCAGTGAAAGTTCAGAGCCTGGACCTAACTGGGTTCAAACACCTTCCAGGCATTTGCTGGCTGCCTGGCTTCGGGTTAATGGGTCAAGAACTTGTTTGGTTCTCTCCCGTATAAAAATAGGAAGAAGGATTTCTTTGCTACAAACTTGTAGAGATTAAATAAAATGTGGCAGGAAATAGCTTCCAGCACTGAGCCTGGTGTGGGAAAAACAGGCCCTGTCCAAAAAAACAAAACTTCTCTCAACTGAGGTTTTGTACAGAAATCGAAACTGAGAACAAGACCACGTAAGAGGCAAAAATTCATGACAAGAAAGTCTGGTGAAGAAATTCTTTTTAAAGAGGAGGCATCAAACTCATGTACACCTGAGATGGAAAAAAATAAAAAATTAAAAAAAAAATAAAATAAAAAAATAAATAAAGAGGAGGCATCAGAAAGACAAGGGAGAAAAACTGCTGAGGCTCAAAGATGCAAGTCCAGGTACCAACCTGAATTCATCTCTATAATTAAGGGAGAACTTTGTGTCATTTTCCAGGAATTTCCACATCTTTGAAAGGAGCAAAGAATGTGAAATATTCAATCAGTCTATAAGATCTCTATCACTCCTACGTGCTTGCTTGCTAAGTCGATTCAATTGTGTCTGACTGGCTTTTTGTGACCCTATGGATTGGAGCCCATCCAGCTCCTCTGTCCATGAATTCTTCAGGCAAGAATACTGGAGCGGTTTGACCTTTCCTTCTCCAGGGGATCTTCTTGACCCAGAGAACAAACGGGCATCTCTTATGTCTCCTGCATCAGCAGTCAGATACTTTATCACCAATGCTACCTGGAAAGCCCATATATATCGCTTACGCCCAAATGAAAGAGCCAATCTGAAAAGGCTATATACTGTGTAATTCCAATTATAGTACATTCTGGAAAAGGCAAAACCATGGCAAAAGCAAAAAGATGAGTGATTGCCTGCGAATGGAAGGGAAGAAGATTGAACAGGTGGAGCACAGGTGATTTCTAGGTACCGAAACTATTGTGTCTGCTACTGTCCTCGTGAATACATTCACGACATCACATCTTTGTCAAAATCCATCAACTGATGAACATAAAGAGTGAACCTTGGGAATTTTCTGGTGGTCCAGTGTTAGAACTTGTGCCTTCACGGCCAAGGGCCCAGGTTCAATCCCTTGTTGGGGGACTAAGATCCCACAAGCCCCACTGTGCGGCAAAAAAAAAAGGGGATGAAACTTAATGTAGACTATGGGCTTTAGTTAATAATAAGGTATCAATGTCGGTTCACTAATTGTAATTAAGGCACCACACTAAAAGCAATATGTTAATAGTAAGGGAAGCTCAGCCCCCAGGAATTGGGTTATAGGGGAANAAAAAAAAAAGGGGATGAAACTTAATGTAGACTATGGGCTTTAGTTAATAATAAGGTATCAATGTCGGTTCACTAATTGTAACTAAGGCACCACACTAAAGCAATATGTTAATAGTAAGGGAAGCTCAGCCCCCAGGAATTGGGTTATAGGGGAACTCTGTATTATCTACTTAATTTTCTGTAAATCTAAAACTGTTCTGAAGAATATAGTATTAATTTTAAGTTTTTGTGTGATGCAGTGGAAAGAACCAAGTGACAGGGAAGTGAGGCAGATTAGCACCGATCAGCTGAATTGGTCTGAGCAAGTCCTTTGCCCTCTAAGCCTGTTTTCTCCTCTTTAAAATAGGACACTGCGCTAGATTTTCTCTAAACACACTCTCCAGCTCTAAGATGCTCTGACTTTAACATTTCTGAAGGATAAACCAGAGTGTTAAGTTTCCCAGGGAACAGCCCGATGAAAAAAGTTCAGGGTACATGCGCTGCAAGGGTTAGATCCAGGAACCCTCAGATAGTATAGAAAAAGCCAAATCTCCCGCCCCGGGTCACCTTGACCCGGCCAATTCAAATTTCTTCCAAATACCACGCGGGCGGCGACAGCAACCGAAACGCTAAACTGCCTCTGGTCCCTACCAGCTGGCGGGGGTTTCTTCCCCTTCTTGGCTGGGCCTGGAAACTCATCTTTTATTCATGAGAATTGAGGCCCTAGGAGGCCTCGGCATAAACAGGATGTAAATATTTGCGGCTGGTTGGGGAGAGGTGGCATTTGATCCGGGACAGTCCAGAGTGGCGGCCTCCTGGACAATGCTTACTTGGGACCCGCCCACCTCCATCTCTTCTATAGGTTGGGTTTGGGGGCATTGGCAGGCTCTCCCTCCTGGTTGGAGACCGGGTTTGGGACTCCTGTGCCCTCCGAGTCAGACCAGATGCCGCTTAACCCTCGGGGCATCCCGTTCTCCTAGTCGTTGGCTCCCTTCGTCCGCATTCCTCGGAGTGGGACGGGTTTGGCTTTCTGGCCCTCACAGAAGTGCCTGGTCTACTCTCCAGCCCCTC
>SJYA01003056.1:3010854-3066704 GCA_006410615.1 Neotragus moschatus
TAACTTTCCTTCCAAGGAGTAAGCGTCTTTTAATTTCATGTCTGCAGTCACCATCTGCAGTGATTTTGGAGCCCCAAAAAATAAAGTCTGACACTGTTTCCCCATCTATTTCCCATGAAGTGATGGGACCAGATGCCATGATCTTAGTTTTCTGAATGTTGAGCTTTAAGCCAACTTTTTCACTCTCCTCTTTTACTTTCATCAAGAGGCTTTTTAGTTCCTCTTCACTTTCTGCCATAATGGTGGTATCATCTGCGTATCTGAGGTTATTGATATTTCTCCTGGCAATCTTGATTCCAGCTTATAAAACTGTAGCCCACTAAATTCTCGAGGTAGAACGCCCTTACCTGCCCACTTGTACCTCTCACAAGCATCCTATGCAAATAAACCCCTTTTCCTACTCATCACTCTGCCTCTTGCTGATTTCTTTCCATGCCAGGACAGAAGAACCTACACTCTACTGAGCACTGAGATGCGTTCTGTTGGTTTCATTATTAGTGGAGGGATTCCTGGGACGCTGCATTTCTAAGCTATTTCCGGCTGGTACTGACGCTGCTGGACCCTGGACCACGCCTGAAGTGGTGAGACTTTAGACAAAATGTGAGAGTGCTAAGTCGCTCCAGTCATGTCTGACTCTTTGTGACCCTATGGACTCCTCTGTCCATGGGATTCTCCAGGCAAGAATACTGGCCTGGGTTGCTATGCACTCTTTCATCGGATGGTCCTGACCCGGGGATCAAACCAGAGTCTGCATTGCAGGCAGATCCTTTACCAGCCCATTGGAGATAGCTAGGATGAAACTGAACAAACTTTAAGCCCTAGTGTGGCATCCAGACCAGACTGAGATGGGAGTGGATTGCGAGGTAGTCACACAGAGGCCAGGGCAGACACGCTGACTGAGAGCAGGAAGTGGGGACAGCTTGGATGGATAAACAAAACAGAATAAAATGAGAAGCAAAATAAATCCAAACAGACCGATGATCTGGGCTCTCAAATGTGGGGGCGAATGGTCTGGCAGACCCGGCAGCCCTGGGGTTGGCAGCCTACCCTGTTCCTACCTCCTACCTCCTCACAGTGCACAAGTCAGGCAGCCCCTGTTGTGAAAACTCTAAGGCATGGGGAAACATTCGTCCTGGTTTAAGAAGGCCAGGAAGAGCGTAAAGCAGTTTTCAAATTTTCCCAAGCGAAAACCTTTGCATGCAAAAGCCACTGAACTGAAACTGCATTTGTGCAGACTAGCTGGTTCTCTGGGAGGGTTCTCAAAGGATCTTTACTCAGGTGTGTGTGTTTGCGTGCGTGTGTGTTGAGTCGCTAAATCGTTTCAGTCGCGTCCGACTGTGTGTGACCCCATAGACTGTAGCCAGCCAGGCTCTTCTGTCCATGGGATTCTCCAGGCAAGAATACTGGAGTAGGTTGCCATGCCCTCTTCCAGGGGATCTTCTTGACCCAGGGACTGAACCTGAGTCTCCTGCATTGGCAGGTGGGTTCCAAGACAGGTGCTCTGAAATCCCCAACTCTACCTCTTCTAAAATGCTACCTTGCAAGGGAAAATGAAGGCCTTTTAGAAGGTGCATCTCAAGGTCCTGTGTAGGCATCTCGCCCCCACTCCTCTAAATGGAGGTGTCTGGGGGCTGGCACCTGAGCTTTTCCACTGAGGGGTGTAGACTTTTAAAAATCATGCATCCTCTGGACACTTTTGCTCTGGAATGTCGATTAAAACTTGACCTGTGTTTCCTTTTTTAAAATGATTTGTCTTCATGATAATTTTGTTTGTTTATTTTTGGCCACGCACTATGCAGGATCTTAGTTCCCCCACCAGGGATAGAACCTGTGCTCCTTGTATTGGAAGCTTGGAGTCTTAACCATTGGACCACCAGGGAAGTCCCAGGCTGGGCTTCCTTTTACAGCTGAGCTCAAAGGTCGTTGACTCCTGAATTGGGAAGGTTCCCCTGGAGAAAGGAATGGTAACCCACTCCAGTATTCTTGCGTGAAGAATTCCATGGACAAAGGAGCCCGGTGGGCTACAGACCACAGGGTCGCAGAGTCGGGCATGACTGAGCAGCTAACACTTGCACTTTTTACCAGTCATCTCTCCACGGGCCTGGGCCACTCCAGCCACCAGTGACCCTTCCCTCCCCATGCTCTTCAGGTGCGAGGACCTTTGGATCACAGGCTTCTTATGGGACTTAGTTTTGTATCTCTCACTGTGGTCAGAACACAGAGCTCACTCAGGGCTGGTCCTTCATGGACTGACTGTGTGAACATCATGTCCTGGCTAGAGATCCAGGACTGTCCTGGTCAATGGACTGCCTTCCCTGGGACTCCAGATTCAGGGAGAGAGACTCCGAGTGAGGCCGAGACAGGCATGGAAGGAGGGCCTTTCAGGTGGCTGGTGCACCTTCTCTGAGATCAGACCGACCCTAACCCCAGGTCATCAAGGCTCTCAAGGAGATCCCGGAGAGGTCACGGTGTCCTCAGAGATGCAGACTGAATCTCAGTGACACTCGGCTCTCTCATCGGTAGTAACAACAGGACTGGAGCTTTGAAGAGCGCTTAAAAAAAAATTGCCTCCTGGTGCTGCAGTAGGATGGAGGAGCCCGGCAGGCTGCAGTCTGTAGGGTCACAGAGGGGCATGGCTGAAGCGACTTAGCACACACATCGCGGTAGGAGAGTGGCTACTATAACGCTGTGGACACAGTGTCAACACTCAGGGGACATGTGGGGATTCTGGCGGGCCCAGAGACAATTTTTCTGTGTTGAGAAGTTTACTTGGAAAATTACTAAGATATCTTTGACTGGTGAAATTTCCATGTTTGAAAACCCTTGTTCCTTCCTCAAGCTTTCTAGTTCATTTTACAAATCTTATTTTACTTTTCATCACTGTAGCTAATTTTTTTTTCTTAATTTGGACATACCTCGAGGCTTGCTGAATCTCACTTCCCTCAACCAGGGAAAGAACCCGGGTCACAGAACCCTAACCTAACTGCTAGACCACCAGGGAACTCCCCCCATAACATTTTCTTTGTTTCTTTCTAAATTTTTTTTTTCTTTTTAAAGGAGGCAAAGCTTTAACTACTGTCTTAGTAGTGAGTCCATGAAGGTTGGTATTATTTTCAGTATATTTGAAACGCTTTACAATTTACAATTCAGAAACTAAGAGAGCACACAGAACAATTCTGCACACATTTCCTCCACACGTACCCTCGCCTCCTTCCAGACCACTTGAGGCATGGCAACCAGAACGATCGAAACAGTAACTGGGTCGTGCGGCTTTTACCCAACCTCCTCCAGGGGCCCCTGCTCTTGTCCTGCACGATCTGACCCCTGCAGGCCTCATCTCTTTCCTATCCCGACACCCACTTATCCCAGATTAATCAGCCTCTCTCGCTCTCAGTCATTCATCCCTTTAGGACAAATGGAACCTCCACTCTGGGCCAGCGCTACGGGCAACGGGGAGAAGGGGTGACCAGGACAGAGTATCTGTTCTTAACAAGCTGTCATTCTAGGAGGGGAAACAAACAATAAACGAGGCTATGTTGTGTGATACGCGCCCAGTCATGTCCTACTCTTTGCCACCTCACAGACTGTAGCCCACCAGGCTCCTCTGTCCATGGAATTCTCCAGGCAAGAAAGAATACTGGAGTGGACAGCCCTTCCCTTCTCCAGGGGATCTTCCCCATCTAGGAATCAAACCCAAATCTCCTGCATTGCAGGCACGTTCTTTACTGTCTGGGCAACTCAAGAAGCCCAAACAAGGCAATAAACCCAGATAATTGTGGGTAAGTACAGTTTAGAAATGAACAGGGTGAAGGAAAGACGCCAGTCGGGGAGGAGGAGGGTGTTGTGTTAGGAGGTATGGTGTTGTGTTTGTCTGCCAGGCAAAATCAACTGATGTTCAGGTCTCAGGTTCAGGGTTCAAATCTCAGGTAAAATGCCTCCTCTCGGCAAAGCCCTTCCTTACCTCCCAGGTGGGGTGGTAACCTAGGGTTGATATCCTAACAGCCTACAGGTGCTTTTTCTTTTTCTTAATAATTTTATTTATTTATATTTAGGACTTCCCTGATAGCTTAGTTGGTAAAGAGTCTGCCTGCAATGCAGGAGACCCTGGTTTGACTTCTGGGTGGGAGAATCTAGTGGAGAAGGGATAGGCTACCCACTCCTGTATTCTTGGGTTTCCCTTCTGGCTCAGCTGGTAAAGAATCCACCTGCAATGCAGGAGACCTGGGTTCGATCCCTGGGTTGGAAAGATCCCCTGGAGAAGGGAAAGGCTACCCACTCCAGTATTCTGGCCCGGAGAATTCCATGAACTGTGTAGTCCATGGGGTTTATTTATTCATATTTAGCTGTGCTGGGTCTTCATTGCTGGGTGGGCTTTTCTCTGGCTGAGGCTCCGGGGCTTCTCATTGCCTTGTTTATTGTTTGTCTCCCCTCCTAGAATGCAGCTTGCTAAGAACAGATGCCCCGTCAGTCCTCATCAACCCTTCTCCCCATGGCCTGTAGTGCTGGCCCCGAGTGGACACTCCATTTGTCCTGAAGGGATGAGCCACCAACAGAGACAGAGAGGCTGATCGATCCGGGATGGTCAGCAACGAGAAGCTTCTTCGGTTCTTTTGCTGCGGAGCACCGGCTCTAGGGTGCACAGGCTTCAGTAGCTGGGGCACGTGGCTCAGTAGTTGCCGCTCCCGGGCTCTAGGGCACAGGCTCAACAGTTGTGGCGCACGGGCTTGGTTGCTCTGCGGCATGTGGGATCTTCCCGGATCAGGGATCAAACCTGTGTCTCTCGCACTGGCAGATGGATTCTTTGCCACTGAGCCACCAGGGAAGCCCCATCAGCCCTTTTCCTAACGCGTCATAATCACGACTGGCTGCTGGCCGGCTGTTTCCCCTCCTACCATGTGAGCTCCAAGATGCCCTGCTCACCCATCCAGCGCTTACAACAGCGGCTGCAAGCTCCCAGTTGATATCGTTAGACAGAAACTGAGAGTCCGGCTAAATGGCTTCCCGCTTCCCAATCCCACACCTCTAATCAGAGCACTTCCTGAGGACAAATCTTTATACGGTAGAGATATTTAGGATATATGCTTTTTCACTACACAATGAGCCTTTTAGTACGGAACATGCTAATGAGAATGTTAGGAAGACTGTGCTGATGATGGAAGGCTGCAGGGTCTGAGGGCAATTATTTCAGTGACAGTATCACCATTAGAAAGATAGCTAAAATTCATAAGGAAATCCACTGGACAGCAACAAATGAATGTTTAAAACTTCAGGGTAGGACTTTCCTGGTGGTCTAGGGGTTGAGAATCTGCCTGCCCATGCAGGGGAGGAGGGTTTGATCCCTTGTCCAGAAAGATTCCACGTGCCAAAGGGCAACAAAGTCCTCGAGCAGCAACTCTTGAGCCTGCCTGCCCTAGAGCCCAGGCTGTGCAACCGCAGAAGCCACCGTCAGGGGAAGCCCAAGCACCGCAGCGAGAGAGCAGCCCCCAGTCACTGCCACTAGAGAAAGCCCAAGCACCAACAGAGACCCAGCACAGCCAAAAATAAATTTTAAAAAACTTCAATGTAAACAAAGTAAAGCAGCAAGTCGGTTCAACGTTCTGGGCCAATGAAGACTAAGACTGGGTGGAAAGCAGGAGAGTCCGCCTATCCTGGGCTTGAGATGCCACCAGATTTCCAACCCCAGATCCTGCGGTATCACGAGGGAAGTGAGCAATACTTTAACTGTCAAAGTCAAGGTGTCACTTTAACCAAGATTTGTTGCCTGTCCTGTTTGATAAATGGGATTGAAATTCTCTGCCTTTAGGTAAAGGATTTTGTTTTCAGTTTTATTTCCTTTCCACATCTTTGCTCTTTTCTCTAATTGCCCTCTTGTGACAAGAGTCTGAGAACCCTTGCCCTTTCACAAGAACAAGCGGTTTCCCCATCACTCCCTGGTCCCCCCCCCCATGTGGCTGCTGTGTGGCCCTGAAGGAGTGGCCAGAGTTTTTAAGATCTAAGCTCTGTCTGGGCCCAAGTCCAACAAATCACAGAAGGCTCAGTCTAGGGAAAAAAAAATGTCCTGATGGTATAGGTCCCCTGAAGGTTGCCTCCCTGATTCTTCTGGTATTCCAAGCACATCAGTGGATTTGTGGTCCTGGGAGCACAAACAGGCCCTCCCTGTAGAGTGGAGGTTTTTTTGGAGAAGCAGGAAAGGGGAAAGATTTATACACCATTTTCTGCATTTACTGAAAATGTTTAGTTTCTAAAGTGCATATGTGGTGGAGTGTGTGTGTGTGTGTGTGTGTGTGTGTGTGTGTGTGTGATAGCTGACGCTAAGGAAAATATGAATATTAAACCACAGAGGAACAATCCCAAGGGGAAAAAAAACCACAAAGAGACATTTCAAAAAAAGTTTAGATTTCAAGAAAATTTGTATTTTCTCCTGCAGAGAAATATAGGATCTGTGATGGCTCTGGTAGTTTCAAGGGGAATGGAAGAGATATAGCCAACGTCAAGTANACCACAGAGGAATAATCCCAAGGGGAAAAAAAACCACAAAGAGACATTTCAAAAAAAGTTTAGATTTCAAGAAAATTTGTATTTTCTCCTGCAGAGAAATATAGGATCTGTGATGGCTCTGGTAGTTTCAAGGGGAATGGAAGAGATATAGCCAACGTCAAGTATTTTTTTCTGAAATCGTATAAAAGAAGGGAAGAAAAACACTGAGTTAGTTTTTGAACCTGGAGACTTGAGTAATCACCGTCATTAGAACAAACTGCTTCAGAATCTGAGTCATTTGAGGTTTTTACCCAACTGGCAATGACTTGAAAAGAATGAGGAAGCACATGTTTTCTTCCCAGCTGTACAACACAATGGTAAATTGTGCCCACTGCCTTGAACTTGTGAGCCTGGCTGCATAACTGGAATAAGCAATTGGCAGGCATCAATTCCATGCCCCTATTTACGTACAGAGGGAGAAACTAGGAATCGAGGGGCAGGTACCATGTCCTGAAGGAGCTAAATAAACACTCAGGTTGGAAAGATGAAGCACAGAATTCACACAGGAAAACTGAATAGAACAGCAGTATTGCCTTTCCCAATAAATTTCCATGATGGGCAGGGTTTCTTGAGAGAAAGAAAACCGAAAGGANTGATCCCCCTCGTGCAGCCCAGCAAGGACCGTACCTTCCTCCTGGCACTTTCTTCCCTAGGCTTCGGTGGCTGCCACATCCCCGTTCACATAATCGGGCTCCCCGTCCTCATCTGGGCTTCCCGCCAGGGAAAGCGGCGCTTCTCGCAGGGCTGGCTCTGCGGATCCGCGGGCAGACGGTCAGAGGGTTCGCACAGACACGCTCAGCCTGGCCCTGTCTCCACAGATGGCACCACACAGCCCACGGGAAACGTTACACTGGGCGGTGTGTCCGTCCCATCACCTCTGGGATCTGCTGGCAGTCTGTCTCGCCCAGAGCAGGGCAGGTGCAATTCCATCCAAGCCGCTGGCCAGGCAGCAGGCCAGGAGGACCCACCCTCAGAAGCCATGGTGCTGCCGAAGGAGGTCCTGCCATGGCTGAGCCGCTGCAGCCGCTGATGCACCAGAAGCTTCGCCGTGGGATCAGCTGGACAGGCCTCGGGGGAGCCCACCTGGCCTCGTCCTCCCAGATCCCCTAAGCACCCCTCTCTCCCCCTCCCCCTGACTGTGTGTCCCAGGCTAGGGCGGCCCCCCTCCAAAGCAAACCAGCTGAAGGCGACCACTCGGGAGTGCCTGGGCTCTNCCATGGCTGAGCCGCTGCAGCCGCTGATGCACCAGAAGCTTCGCCGTGGGATCAGCTGGACAGGCCTCGGGGGAGCCCACCTGGCCTCGTCCTCCCAGATCCCCTAAGCACCCCTCTCTCCCCCTCCCCCTGACTGTGTGTCCCAGGCTAGGGCGGCCCCCCTCCAATGCAAACCAGCTGAAGGCGACCACTCGGGAGTGCCTGGGCTCTGGCCACATACCCACGACTCTCTTGGACTCCCGCCACTGCTGGATGGACGCCGAGTTCTGATAATCCTCAGACCCCTCGTCCCCTGCAGGGAGAGCAGCAGCACAGGGGCTGGGGAAGGGACAGCCACCACGGCCATTCCTCAGGCCAGCGAGGTGCTGTGGCCGCCCCTCTAGGCGGGCAGCCTGCATCCTTCACATGCTTGGCAGACCCTCAAGGGAAGGAGGGAGATCCAGGGACTGACGGAGCCTGCTCCCGGGACACAAGGTCTAGTCCCAGTGGACCCTGCAGCGGGAGCTCCAGACCCCAGCAGTGCAACCTTACCCGATCCCATTCTCTTTGGTTTGCAGATGAGCACGTTCTCATAGGAATTGGTGTCCTCATCATCTGCCAGGGAGAGGGGAGAGGGTGGAGGGTGCTGATGGGTCCTGCCCGACCAGCCTGCAAGCCTGGCTCTTCCCCCCTCTATCTCGTCAAGCCCCCTCTGAGTCCTGCAGGGCCTTGAACATTCTCCTGGACAGGCTTCCTAATGGGCACAGGCCTGGCTCCGTGGCTTCCACCCTGGGCTCCTTCTGTCTTTCAAAGCTACCCCTGAATGCTCTGGGGAGGGGCAGGCCCACCATGGATAGTTAAAGAGAAGGGAGATCCATCTCTATGTGGGCAAGAGGGGCAGGCAGAGCCACTGGGGGCACAGGAGACAGGGACCTGCCTAACCCTTCAGGCAGCGGGGGCAGGCTGAGGATCCTCTGCCCGGGGGCCTAGGCTGGGTGTGGCATATCAGAGCCTGGTACCCTGTCTTTGCACCCCACCCCCACACCCCAACGAGGAAGCTAAGCTCTAAACACCACCCCACCCAGCTTCCACCTTTGTTGAACAGGCTCAGAGAAGTGAGGGCTTTCCCTCCAATATAGGAGCGCAGCAGGGGAGAAGACCCTCACTCCCACTCCAGCTCGGCCTAGGCAGGGGTCCAGGCCTATGCCCCTTTCAGCAGGCACTGCCCACCCTCTTGTTCTGTAAAGCCAAGGTGTTAAGAGCCCAGGGTTCCAGCACCCTCAGGGCTAGCAGGGCTTGGCATCCTTCAAGCAAGTCTGCCCCTTCCAGGGCCTCCCTCCAAGGACCTATGTGTCCCCAGCCTTGAGGGGGGCCCTGAATGACCAGGGGACCAGCCTGCCCCCGGTCCCTGCCCTCAGCTCCTCTTCTGCTCCCGACTCTTGCTCCCTCCCATCCTTGCTCTCCTCTGCATCTCAGCTCCTGCCCGCAGTGCCAGCCTCCTCAATCCTCCCAGGTCCTCCTCGTCCTCCTCGCTCCTCCCAGGTCCTCCCTGTCCACCCCAGTCCTCGAGGATCCTCACGGGTCCTCCCAGATCCTCCTCAGTCCTCCTCGGTCCTCCCCCAGGCCTCCCCATCCTCCTTGCTCCTCCCAGATCCTCCCAGGTCCTCCTCGTCCACCCCAGTCCTTGAGGGTCCTCTCAGGTCCTCCCAGATTCTCCCCGGTCCTCTCAGTCCTCCCGGGTCCTCCGAACCCTCTCTGGCCCAGCCCCGGGGGGGGGGCCTCTGAAGTTGATCTGCCCTCTCTGCCTCCTCTGCCTCACCTTCCATGGGCTTCTGGAACGGATAGTAATTGTAATAGTCGGTGGAGGTGGGGTCTCTGACAAGAAAACACAGACACAGCACCAGCTGCAGGGCAGGCCCGTGGTGGGGGTGGGGGCTTCACGTGGGGGGCAGTGAGACCACGGCTGACCCCCGTCATCACTCCCCCCGGAGCCCATGCGGAGCTCAGCCAGGGTTTCACCCCAAGCCACCCTGGGGCTGAAAGCATGGTGGCCTGCGTCCAGCCACCGCGCCAGGTGACTTCAGGCAAGTAGCCTCCAGCCCCGGAACCTCAGTTTGCCCAACAGGGAGCCCAAGAGATGTTCTGGGGTCCCTTCCTCTGGAGGGTCCGCTCATGCAGGGTGAGCCCCGCCTACCTAGATGGCCCCGTCCACCCCAGACGGCCCCTGTCCACCCCAGGCGGCTCCCCCACCCCAGATGGCCCCGTCCCCGAGCAGGGCTGCGTCCCTGCCCTGGCCTCGTCCCCACGAAGCCGTGGTCCTCTGAGGGACCACGGTGCTGCAGGGAGCCTGCCTGGGCCCGTGGGTATCCAGGGCAGGAGGCCGTTCTCGCGGAAGGAAGCTGAGGGCGGGGCGGAGGTGGCCAGGGCCCGAAGAAGGCCGCTCACATGTAGGCTTCCTCTGATCTGGGTCTGCTTCCTGCAGGAGGGGGCGAGAATCAGGTCGCCGCAGGGGCTGTGGGCCCGCACCGCAGCCCCCTCCTGCCCAGAACCCACCTACCTTTGCTGAAGTACTGGTACCTGGGGGATGAAGAATCTGGAAGAAAGTCCAGGCCCATTGGCTCAGTGCTGGTTCCCCAGTCCGGGGCCCTCCAGGTGTTTCCCAGTCTTCACACCTGCGCTCTGTCCCCTCGCCCCACTGGGCCAGCCATCAGGCCTCCCAGCCCAGCTGGCATGTCTCTCCTCTGGGAAGGCCTCGTGCTTAGTGCCTGTCCCACCAGGTGTTCACCTGTCTCCGTCCCACCTTGCCCCAGCCCCCACCCCCGTGTCCCAGGTCACTCACCCTCGAGGCTGGGGGAGAACCGCAACAGCTTGTCCTTCCTGCACGGGAGTGGGGGCAGGGCTGAGAAGGGGCTGGGAGGAGGCCCCCGGGGTTCCTGGGGGTCTGGAGCCCACAGCCTCCCTGGTGGGGCCCTCAGAATCAGAACTGGGGCTCTGAAGTCTGAGGAAGGAGCAGGGTCCTGGCCTGGGCTCCGCCAGGTGGGGACTCCCCAGGGCCCTCCTCATCACCTCCCTTGGGTGTGGGTTTGGGGGCTCATTCCTACCTTGTCAACTCCATGTTGGAGGCCGTGTCCCCGGGCCAGGCCTCCCTGACCACTGCAAAGGATGAGGAGATATTGGCCGGGCCCCAAACCAGCTGGCCGGTGTAGTCCCTTCACCCTATCACCCAGCCCAATCAGGCCTGGCCACAGGCTCAGAACAATGAGGACGAAAGGGACTTTGAGGCTGACACCCCCAACCCTGAGCCCAGCCTGGGACCCATCTGCCAGGGGACTCACGGGTGTAGGTCCGGGCCACTGCAAAGCTCTGCTGATTCTCTTGCCTGGAAACACAGAGCTGTGCTGAGTCAGGGCCTGGCTTCCCACAGCCCCAGGGACAGAGAGAACAGATGGACAGGGAGGGACAGACTACGGCGAGAGTGAAGGGGTGCTGCCAGCCCTCCAGGACTCAGATCTCAGGCTTCCTGATGGTCTCCTTGTCTATACAGCTCCCCTGCCTGCCCACTGGTGCCCACCCTTCTCACACGGGCCTGGGCTGGAGCCAACCAGACACGTAGATGATCAGGAAGGTCTGTGGGCAGAGCTGGGAGAGCTGCTCAGGGACCTGGTGGTGACTTCAACCAGGAGCAACAAAGAGGCTGCCCCCACCACCTACCACCCCAGGAATGTTTAAGATTCCTTTGAGAGCATGGCATGCTGGAGATGTTCAAACATGCCATTTATTCCCCAGCAACGGATGAGGCAACTTCAGGGCTTAGCAAACACAGCTAGACATCTAACTATCACTTTCTTCCTTTCAAACAGAACCTGATTTGTATTTAGACAATCAACACCCATCTATAAGCTCTATTTCCCAATAAATGTATGACATCAAACTAAAAACCTTCTGCTCAGCCAAGGAAGTCATCGATGAAACCAAAAGACCATCTGCCGAGCAGGAGAAGCTATTTGCAAATGATATATCTGATAAGGGGTTCATGTCCCTTACAATATGATATACAAACAACTCATAACAACCAAAAAACAACCTGATTAACAAAATGGGCGGAGGAACTGAATAGACATTTTTCTAAAGAAGACTTATAAATGACCAACAGATATGAAAAGATGTTCAACATCACTAATTACGAAGGAAATAAATGCAAATCAAAACCGTGGTGAAGTTTCACCTTAGACCTGATAAAACAACAATATTATCAAAAAGGCAAGAAATAAAAAGTGTTGGTAAGGATGTAGAGGAAAGGAAACCCTTGTGTGCTGTTGCGGGGGAATATAAATTAGTATAGTCACTATAAATTCAATATGGAGATGCCCCAAAGTACTAAGGATAAAACTACCATATAATCCAGCAATCCCACTTCTGGGTATTTATCTAAAGAATATGAAATAACTCATTTGAAAAGCTATATATAATGCTGCAGAAGACTCTTGAGAGTCCCTTGAACAGCAAAGAGATCAAACCAGTCAATCCTACAGGAAATCAACCCTGAATACTCATTGGAAGGACTGATGCTGAAGCACCAATATTCTGGCCACCTGATGCGAAGAACTGACTCACTGGAAAACACCCTGATGCTGGGAAAGATTGAGGGCAGGAGGAGGAGGGGGAGGCAGAAGATGAGATGGGTGGATGGCATCCCTGACTCAGTGGACTTGAATTTGAGCAAACTCTGAGGCACAGAGCCTGGCGTGCTGCAGTCCATGGGGTTGCAGAGCCTGACATGACTTAGCAACCAAACAACAACAACAAAAAGCATGCCCCTACGTTTGTTGCAGCGCTGTTTACGATAGCCAAGACACGGGGACAATCTCAGTGCCCATCAGCACATAGGTAAATGAGTAGAAAGGATGTGGCATGTATATGCCACGGAATACTATTTACCCATAAGAAGATAAAAATCTTCCTATTTGTGACAATGTGGTTGGACCTTGAGGGTATTATGCTAAGTGAAATAAGTTAGAGAAGGAAAAATTCCATATGATTTCACTCATATGTGAAATATAAAAAACAAAAATAAACAAACAAACCAAATAAAAACTAACTTGTAGCTACAGAGAGTAGTGTTTACCAAAGTTGAGAGGGCGAAATCGGTAAAGGGGATGAACTGTGTGATGACGGATGGAGATTAAAAGTTCGTTGGTGAGCTTGATACAGGGTACATACAGAAATAGAAATTAAATATTCTACATGTGAAACCTAAATAAGGAGGCACTCCCAACTGGGAAGCACCCTTTTTGTCTTCCTTCTTCATTCTGACTGCTGCATGGAATGCAGAGATGAGGGCTGGAGCTTTCGCTGACATTTTGGCCCGTGAAGTGCCTTTGGGAATGAATGCCACCACTAAGGATAGTGGAGCAGATTAGCTACTTATAAAAGCCTCTTGGGTTTCTTCCATGGACCAGAATGGCAACCTGGTCCAGTCTTCCAGGAGCTCCTGAGGGGTGAAAGTGATCTGATTTAGGGACAAGGCCCTAAATCCACAGAAGAGAGTCTGGCATGGCTTCCCAGAGGAAATGATACAGGAGCTGGGCCTGGCACAGGCTGGTAGGACTGAACCCAAGTGAGGTGGGGAGAGCCCAAGTCTCCCCTCTGATCTCCTCCCATTCAGGCCTCTTTCTCCATCTCCCACATGGGGAGGTTTAGCTTNTTAGGGACAAGGCCCTAAATCCACAGAAGAGAGTCTGGCATGGCTTCCCAGAGGAAATGATACAGGAGCTGGGCCTGGCACAGGCTGGTAGGACTGAACCCAAGTGAGGTGGGGAGAGCCCAAGTCTCCCCTCTGATCTCCTCCCATTCAGGCCTCTTTCTCCATCTCCCACATGGGGAGGTTTAGCTTGTGCCTCTGAGGATCTTCAGTTCTAAGATTAATTGGGGGACTGGAGTGGGCAAGGACTAAGGGAGGAGGGGAGAGGGGAGATATTGAGGAACTTGCCTTGGGGCAGGGGTGTTGGCCGCAGGGCAGGCACCAGGGGAGTCCAGTCCACCCCTCGGTGGAGGTTGTGGGCTGGCGAGCCAGAGGACCAAGGTACCCCAAAAGGCTGGGAAGGTCCAGCCCCAGCCCCATGCCCCTGGAGTGGGCATGGATGGGAAAATTCTATTTTCAAATCTCACTGTGGTTTTTCAGTTGCAAAAGGAAATGAGAAGAGGGTGTGTGAGCGAGTTTGTATGTGAGTGCCTGCCCAGGCGTGCAAGCAGGCCCTGTGTGTGTGTGAGAAGTGCACGCATGAATGAGCGCTGGGGGAGCCAGTGGGTGTGCGTGGGCGTGCAGGCCTGTGCACGTGTGTGCACGCAGGTCTCGGAGCCCTCCACCAGCACACCGCTGGCCGCAGCCCTCCTGCCAGGGTCCTGACACTCTGGGGTCAGTGACGGCGTTTCATCTTCCCTGACCTCCGCCCTGCTTCCAGCTCTCTCCTGTGACTCCCCTTGGCCCTTTGGACAAAGGCCGAGGCCTCTGGCCACGGTCAAGACTCTCCTTCCTCCGAATTCAGCTCACTACTCTCAAGATATGTTCACTCTGGCTGCATCAAACCTGAGACAGTGTCCACCCCGGCCTTAAGTCAGTGATTGCCCATGTTGTTCCCTCTCTCTCTGGAATGCCCCTATTTCCCCCTTTGTCTCTTCAGAGTCTTCCCGCCTCCTCCAGCAGGCCTTCCGTGATCCCCCCAAGTTTCATGCCCACATGCTGTCTCGGACCCAGCACCTGGTCCCTGGTCCCTGTCCCTGCAACGGGAGGGCGGGATTCCTCTGTCAACCCCCCAGCACAGCCTAGATCCCACTGGGCTGGGGTCACGGCGGGGATTTCTGGATACGCTCCTGGGCTCGCTGGAGCGTGCCTCCCACCCTCCCCGACTAGTCTGGGGCAGGGTTTGGGCGGTCCCTGGGCACCCCCTTGCCCTCCCCTAAGTGCTGAGGACCAACTGGAGCCTGGCATGGAGGAGGTGAAAGTGAAGGGGTGAGGGGTGGGGGCAGGGTGCCCGAGAGGAGGCCCACAGGGACGGCCCCCACCCAGGCAGGACACACAGCATCACCGGGCTGGGGAGACACTCACAGACTCCTCTGCTCATAGATTTTCTCAGACTTCTTTGCACCTGCAAGAGCAGGACCAAATTAGCCAGTTCCCCACCCCCGCCCCCGGGGGCTGGGTGGGAGCTGAGTGAGATCCGAGGCCTAACCATCTCCCCTGTTGCCCTGGGCAGGCCTCAGACCAGATGTGGGGGCTGAGGCACTCATCGCTGGGGGCCACCTGACCCTGGTGAGGTTTGCTCATCATTTATTTAGGAGAGTGGACCGTGAAGGCAGACAGCCCAGCCCCCTCTCCCCTCCCTTGTCCGGCGCAATCCATGCGCAGACAGACGCCTTTGACCCTGGAGAACCAACACTCTCATTGAGTCAGACCCGTGGTCTTCAGAGAACGATCAGGGCCGGGTCCCTGAGTTTCACTTCTGCGCCCCCAGGCTTATCTGACTGCCCCTTCCGAGCAACCGGGTCTGGGCCTGAGTGGCTCTCTGGGGACACCGCCCGCTCCTCCCACAGGCCCATGACCCCCAGGCTTTACCTGGGCGGGAACAGCGCACACATAGGCCGGCTGCTGCCCCCAGCAGCAGCAGCAGAGCCGCCCCCGGCCACAGCAGCTCCGTGTCTGCGCTCATGTCCACTCCGGGGCGCTCTTCTTCTTCCTGCAGGGCTGCAACAGGGGGCACTGTGAGCCAGGGTGGGGGCCACAGGGCTGCCCCTGCTAGGAACCCTCCCCCCACTGTCCTCTGACAGCCCAGGGTCCCCTACCCTCCCTGCTCTGGGACCAGACAGGTCAGAACCAGCCCTGTCCGCTCATCTGACCCCAGATCTGCACCTTGGGTCCCCCAGGGCCATCATCAAGTGCTGGAAGGTTCTGGAAACCTGCCTGTGAGCGCACACTCCCACGCACACCTTTGCTTAGTACACCCGGCCACCCCGCGAGGGAGAGGCTAGCGCCATTTCACAAATACAGAAACAGAAGCCCCAGATTCCACAGCTGCAAAGGGGAAAGGCAGGATTTGAATGCCGGCCTCCAGACCCTGGGGCTTCCCAGGAGGTGCTAGTGGTAAAGAAAACCTGTCTGCCAGTACAGGAGACCTAAGAGAAGTGGGTGTGACCCCTGGGTCAGGAAGATCCCCTGGAGGCGGGCATGGCAACCCACTCCAGTATTCTTGCCTGGAGAAGCCCATGGACAGAGGAGCCTGGCGGGCTACAGTCCACACAGTTTCGCAAGGAGTCGGACACGACTGAAGTGACCTAGCACGCGTGCAAGCACTCCAGGCCCTAATGCTTCTTCTGCTCTTTCATCCTGTGATAAAACCTGCTGTGAACCCAGCTTTGTTCCCCAGGCTCAGAGTCCACTGCCCCTTCTACACCAGAGCCCCCATCCATCCTAGGGTGATTCTCTGCTCCCACCCAAGGCCTCCTGGGGAAGCTGGGGGTGCAATTTCCGTTCCTAAAACACCCATCTACCCAGATGCTCTGGCTCCTCCTGTCCTGGGAGCTGGGAGGAAGGAGGTCAGGAAGGCTTCTCGGAGGAGATGGGCCTGAGACCAGGAAGGGGAGAAGGGCGCCTGGGCAGAGGGACTTTGGCAGCTGGTGGAGGAATGTGCTGGGAGATGGGGTTAAGAGGCCGCTCTGTGGTCAGTGGCCGGTCCCAGCCTCAGGGCCTCAGCAAAGCTGCAGGCAGCCACCTAGCAAGGCCTGCTGAGTGCAAGCTCAGCCCTCTTGAGGGGCCCTCCAGGGAGATTTGGTGCAACTCTAGAAAGACTCAGCCCCCTTTGCAAAAGCCAGTGACAGAGGGCAGCAGGGGTCCTGCGAGGCCTGTGCCCCATGGTGGGCACGTGGAGCCCATGCTTCAGAGCATCCCCTCTGTGAACACCTGTGCCTCCCACCTTGGCCACCTGGGAGGAGGCTTCTCACTTCACAGCTGCAGCAGGCGAGGCTGAAGGAGACCCGAGCTTTGTGCAGGCCTCCTCCCTCTTTCTGGCTCCCCCAGAGGCCTGCACCATACTCCACAGCCCCACCCACCACCCCAAGCTTCCTGAATCCCCGTTTCAAAGCTGACGGGCAATCTCCGTGCAGGGCCTAGCCTCTGTCAGCGGCCTGTCATACAGAAGTTACCTCTCCTTTCCGTAAATGCCAAGTGAGTCAGTGGGAACACCACCATTCCCAGACCTCGGGACCCAGTGGCCTTCACATAAGGAGAGAGGATGGACCAGTCACCCCCAGGATATCGTTCCGGGGGACCTCAGCTCCCTGTCCTCTAGGAGCTGGGGCACCATCTTCCCAGGCCGCATACCCTCCGCCCTCCCCAGACCTCCCTCTGGTCCAGGGCCGCCTCCCTCTTGGACCTCCAGCCAAGGCCCAAGTCCATCCAGGGGTGGTGAGGTTGGGAGCCCCTGGTCTTGGACAGGGGGACCCCTACCTGTATCTCAGGGTCTCTTGACCTCACTTTTCTCCATAAAACTGGGATCGACCAGGGCCTTCCTCCAACAGTTGTGGGGAGTACACACACATCCAGCCTGGACCACAGTCAGGGTTTCAGGAAGAGAAACTTGCTGAGTGTTGCACTTCCGGCCAGTTGGTTTGGACAGTTCCCTCAAGTGCCCACCCTTGACACGTTTATCTTTGGGTCGAGATGAAGGCTCTTTCTGCCCCCAAGGAGGTTTGGGGGTAGACCCACGAGGGGTTACTCCTGTGGAACAAGGGTCCAGCACTGGCCACCCTTGGGGTCTGCTTGAGACACCAGGGGCAAGTCCACACACTCAGCTTGGCACTCAAGGCCCAAAGATCTGGGCTGCTGAGCTCTGCTACCCTCCCTCCCTGAGGACCCCTGACCACCAGAAAGCCCTCTTGCTTCCTGGCTCTGCTGTTCTGGGATGAGTGCACAGGCGGGCATGCTCCTAGCCCTGGTCCGTCTTTCCCCCGCCTGACACTGTGTGAGGGAAGGGGCAGGGCGTGAGAACACAAATTCTGCCCCAGCAGCTGAATCCCAGTGCCACCAGTCACCCTGTTAATGGAGGGAAGAAATGACACAACCCTCGGGTTCGTCATAGGAGGCCCAGCGCTGAGATGACACCCGGAGGCGCTGCTGATGGCTGGGGTGGGGCACAGTTGGCTGTGACCACCATGACTTGTCATCATCATGGTCCCCTCGGGATGGGAAGGGGTTAGCTGCATCCTGGCTGGATGGCCTGCACTGGACAGTGTGGGGCAACCCTGCCTGAAGCCCTCCCTGCCTGCTCCCCCAGACATACAGGCCTGAGCCTGCCCCAGGCGGGGCATCGTGCTTGGACCCTGGGAGACCCTGGGATCTGAAGACGAGTGTGGCTGTTGCACCCAGCCCTGCACTTGTCACAGAGCCACATAGCATCACCTCGGAGAGGTCGGCTCCTTTCTTCTCCAAGGGAGGAGAGGGTGGCCCAGAGAGTTGAGTACTCTGTCCAAGGTCACACAGCTGAGCAGTCAGAGCCAAGATCCATACTCAGGGCAGGTGGACTCTAAGGCCTACACTCCTTCCCATAAATCCTTTTTTAAATTACATTTTTTAAAAAGAATCACACAATATAGTTTCTAAAAGATTCATTTGAGGAGGAAACTAGGACTGCCTCTTCCCTGAGACCGAGACTGACTGACTGTCCTCTCTGCTTGTTTTCCCACCCAGGTCTGAGAACAGGCGGGGTGGCGGCGGGGGGAAGGAGAGGGGCTGGGGCCCCGCAGCACCAGGAGGGCCCCCGGGGGCCAGGCCACGCTGGGTGGAGTGGGGAGGGGAGAGGAGGCCGCCGCAGCCCCAGGCCTGCAGGCCAAAATAGCAGAAAGGGAAGTGGGCAGTTTTCAGATGAACAAGGTTTGCAACAAGCCCACGGCGGAAGAGCTCTCAGGGTTGGGCTGAGCGGCCCCAGCACCCAGCCTCCCGCCCCCAAAGGCCCTTGGCGACCCTCCTGCCCAGCCCCCCAGCCGTCCTCTTGCTGTGGATGGGGAATTTGAGGCCTGCCGGGGCCAAGGGGCAGGCTGCAGGGTAGGGATGGAGTCAAGAGGTTCCCATCCCAGCCCTGGGAAAGCTTTATCTGCTGGGCTCTGCTCTGTTTCCCCAAAGAACCTTGGCCTTCAGATGAGGCTGACCAGAGGTCTCTAATGGAGGTGGCTGATGCTCAGGTGCCTGGTGCAGGGCCCCAGGGAAGCTCCTGTTCTGGGCAGGGGAGGGGGAAGGGGAAGGCCATGGCCTCCCGTTGACAGAGCAGGGCACTGGGAGCACCCCAGGGCCTGTATTTTCTGGACAACCCCCCAAGCAGGGACCTGGTGGCCAGGCTGAGGGCTGAGTGCGGGCGGCCGGGTCAGCTCTTCCTCTGGGCCTGGGGCAGGACCTCGGCCTCCTCGCCCAGAGCGCCTCTCCCATCCTCCCGTAGCTCCACAGCAGGAAGATGAAGAAACCAAGGCTCCTGAGCCCCCGGGAGCCCTGTCCTGGCCCCTCAGCAGTCTCTGAAGTGATGGGACCACCCGGGGCACTTCCCAGGGCTGTGCAGGCTGGGCCAGGGAAGGTGAGGGCAGGAGAGGGGCCGGAGCCCCAGAAACAACTGCTCCTGGGGTGCTGCAGGGGCTGGGGCAAGGGGCCTCTAGCCAGGGGGTACCAGGACAGGAGGTGTGGGGCGTCCTGGTTACTTCCCGGCCCACCCAGCAGGCAACCAGATGCTCCTGCCAGGACACCAGGGTCTCTCCCATCCCCCAGGGGTGTCGGGGGGAGCCTCAGGACCCTGGCCTCAGGCCCAAGCTCCAGGTACCCCTGGGAAAGGCTTACCTGAGAGCAGGGGGCCTCCTCACCGTGGCCACCTCATCCTGAGCACGCACACCTGCCCGAGCCGATGCCAACGCCACAGACACTGGCGGGCAGCAGGCAGGGCGGCGGGCTTCCTGTCAGCCACTGAATCAGCCTTCACACATCCGCTGCTCTGCCGGACAGGCCCCGCTTGCAATAGACGGAGGCGGGGAGACACAGAGACAGACAGAGACAGGGAAACACAAACACACACAACATGCGTGCTGAATACACACGTGTGAACCCCTGTCTCAAGGAGGAAGAGACACACAGAGAGACAGGAGAAAAGGAATGAAGACTGGAATGGGGGTGCTTGCAGACACATATAGGCAGCCAGAGAGTGAGACACACACACATACACACACACACAAAGAAAACCAGAGAAAGAGACACACACACACACACACACACAGATACACATGCTAAAGAATGAGAAAGAGAAACACAGACACACACAGGCAGCCAGAGAGTGAGACTCGGACACANGGACAGAGGGAAAGGGGAGAGGAGTGGCAGGGAAGAAAAAAAGCACAGAACAGGCACTAGGCAGATACAGCAAAGCCAAGAATGTACTAAAAACCACTTGTCAACTGCTGACATGCACTCACAAGCTCTGTGTTTCCGTTGTAAGAAAGGAGGACAAAGGTCAGGCGCAGGAATGGTAACTGCAGGACTGCCGGTCCAGGGGGCTAGCCAGGCTGTGGTCTCGCTCGAACGCCCCCCACATCCCATTCCCTCCCCACCAAAAGCTCATTCTTGCTCCTTGTGAACGACTTCCTCTCTGGGCCTGGCTCCCCCGAAGATGGCAGAGTTGGGGTTGGCTACTTGATTGAGGGGTGTTGCGACTGTTCGAGGTTTAAGCTGGAGCCGTGGTCTCTGTGCTCGTTCCTCTGGGGAGGGAAACACAGCGTGGTTTACCAAGGCATCGTGAGAAGGCGCCCTCATGCAGCCCGTTTACACGTCACCATCATACCTTCTGTGGGTTCTCTGAAATCCATATTGGACCCTCGAAGGGGAGGGCCATCTCTGAAACGACTTCCCATTGGGGGGCCTGTTCGCCGGTCACCTGGGCGACTCCCTCCCCGGCCTCCTAAGAAGTCATCCCTGAAACCTGTGGAAGGAAGAGAACCACAAAGGATTTTTATACTCTCGCCTCAAAGCTGATATACAGCTGTGTGAACTGTTTGCGTTCCATTTAAAATTCTTTAGTTTGTCCAGCATGAGAAATCTTTCCGAGATCAAGTGCACCCAAAACGGGTTTAAATGTGAATCTGCTGGCAATTTCAACACTGACAGACTCTTTGAATCGTAGAAGATTAAAAAAAAAAATCTTAGGAGAAAAAAATGAAATGAGCTGTTTAAATTCTTAAGTTTGTAGGAAAAGCCAGTAAGACTATAGCTTAATAAGGCTTAAAACAAAACTCCTCAAAGCACATTTATTGTTTCTGGTTATAATCTATAGTTGTTAAAAAAAAAAAAAAACAAACCTGAAATTTAGAAGTTACAATTTAGAATGCAAAATCACAAACACACACACACACACACAGCTAGATCTGAAGACAAACTAAAAACACCAAGGCAACTCTGGGTGACCACTCCCCCTTTTCCAGTTTCCGCTGCCATTCAGGTGTGGATCATTCTAAAAGCAAAGCACCCCTGTGTAAACAAAGCTCTCACCATGCCCACTCCCTTCCCAAAGAGGGAGTCGGCAAGCAGGAAGCGCACATCCAACCACACCACACACACTGCAAAGGGCACCCCCAGTCCCTGGTGCATCCGCTAAAATAACCACCAACACAGCCAAACTGCACCTTATTTAACATTAGAGTGAGCTGCAATCGTCTGCAGCGTGAAAAACATTTCTCAATGGACTTTCAAGAACCTTAAGCCTTACTTTGTTTTGTATTTAACTGAAAGTCATTGGAGGGGGAGCAATTGTTTTAAGATAACCTTTTAACAGTACAACCTTTCACTTTCAGTAAAAATTTAAGATATAATTAAACAAATGCCCTTGCCCCCTCTGTTTAAGCTCCTGCAGGAGACTACTTTTATTCACTCCAAGGATGGTTGTCACTGCTCAAAGCTTTGTAGGAACTTATCCCTGAAGAAGGATCCGGAGCTTGAGGAACAGTCTTCTGACACGTTAGTTGGTCCCCCTTATTCACAGATTTCATGTTTGCAAATCTGTCTACTCACTAAAACTGATTTGTAATCCCGAAATCAGTACTTGGGGCCTTCTGCTGCTGTTCTGACATGCACGGGGCAGGGAAAGACTTTGTCACGTGATACACATATTCCCAATCGAGTTACTTATGAACGAGCCTCAGCTCAAACACGAGTGCCCTTTTCACAACCGATTTAACGCTGTGCTCTTTGCGCTCTTTGGGAGTGACTCTGCTGTTTAGAGCAGCACCTAAACATCGCGCCCAAGTGCTGGCTAGCGCTCCGAAGACCAAGACCGCTGGGTGTGCCTGGTCAGAGAAGCCTTTCCCAGGCAGGAGTTACAGCGCTGTCACCTGTGAGCTCACCGTTAACCAATCAACTACGTATATATTAAACAAGGTGATGTGTCAACCGGTTGAAAAAATATGACCAAAGGCTCACAAGACTGAGCCTCACTATGGCAAGTGTTTCCCCTAGGAACAATGGCTCAGGATCTGCTAACTGGGGGTTTGCAAGAGCCTAACATTGTGAATACAGACTCAACTACCTTGATTGGTAGGTAAGGTTTTAATTTTTTTGGTGTTTAAAGGTAGCAAGGAATCTGTAAGTTGATGAAGTTATCTGAAACTCAGTTCAGAGACTACTTGTTTGAACAATTCCATTTTTAACAAAACAAGTAATGAAAACAATTGTACAGACCAGCAGGAGCACTGCTCTGCGAAAGTGAAGTCGCTCAGTCGCGTCTGACTTTTTGTGACCTCATGGCCTGTAGCCTACCAGGCTCCTCTGTCCATCGGATTTTCCAGGCAATAGTACTGGAGTGGATTGCCATTTCCTTCTCCAGGGGATCTTCCCAAACCAGGGATTGAACCCTGGTCTCCTGCATTGTAGACAGACACTTTACCGTCTGAGCCACCAGCGAAGTCCCTACTGCTCTGGGGGAAAACCTAATTTGGACGCATATAATCAAGTCTAAGGTTCTTTGTGAAATCACTTTTAACAACCAGAGCATTCACCATTCATTAAAGAAGCTTAATCAGTACTCAAACAATTAACCTGACATTTTCCCCAAACTAAACTGTGAAGTGTACCTTTCTTCACTAAGTATGAAAGTAAATTCCCCTTTAATGAGATTAATTTTTGCTTCAGGGTTTAGCATAAAACAAATCAGCTCACAGCCATACTCACAAAGCACAAAACACACCTGCTATCAACACTCCGTCCAGGATCATAGACAAAGCACAGCAGGGGAAAGAAAACAAGCCAGTGTACCTTAACATCAAACCAACAACCTCGCTTCAAGATCTCTTCTTAAATGTGCAATAGGGAATAAAGAGCATGGTCTGACACCAACAACCATCTTTCTAGCAAGTCTGATGACAGATTTCTAGGAGGCACACTATCCATGAGAAACTTCTGAGCTTTCTTTGCAAAGTTTAGTTTAACATACTGTCTATTTCTGGTTGACAGGGACCTTATTTGCTTTCTTCTTCGTATTTTTTGTAATGCTTGAATTCTTTTTTCTTTTTAACAAGGAGTGTGTGTCAAAAACAGACATCGTTAAAGAGTCAGAGAGGCCTACCTATACAAATAAGCTGCACAGGCTGTACTCCACCACCTGGGCACTGCTGGTTTTAGATACAGTACAGTCTACGCTGGCTGGTCTCAAGGCACTTTCTCTGGCTACATTCCCTACCCAGTCTTGCTTCAGAGTCACAAAAACCCAAGCTAAGCGAACAGCAGAAAGGTATTAGTTCCTCTGGAAACCTCCAGAGCTGGGAGCTTACACTGCTATTTCTTCAGTACCAGGGAACGCAGAACTGGCAGATGGGAGGCCACCACTCACTGAGTCACTAACTACACCTCAGGTGGCTCTGAGGTGACGTTTGCTTCATTTTTCAATCAGAGACTAGCTTATACATAAAATTACAGGTTTACTGGATTATACTGTACTTTTATGAATAAGCTCATTTCTGATTGGCTATAGGACTTGGGGTAATTAAATTATTCAGGCGATATAAGCAGCCATCTGTTTAGCTAAAGCAGTACTGGAAATAAATTCTTTAAGAAAATTTCGACTCCCCAGACCAGTTCTCCCACACCTACCAGCTGCCTTCTACTGAGCTTTGCTCTGGGGGTGACAGGGTTGAGGGAGGCACTAATGCTCTCCTCTCACAAGGTGGCCAGTGCAGATGAGCTCCAGTTTACAGGAAAGAGAAGACCTGTGTTTCATTTTCTACCTTATGGTTACAATGGACATTCTGACCAAATATTAACTACTTTCATCATTAAAAAAAGAGAGAGCGCGCGAGAGAGATGAAAAATGTTTAGGACATCAACTCTTCAAAGCCTGGCATGCAAACTGACCTCCTGAATCGACACAAGGAGGTACCTACAAGTCTGCTTCGGTGAGTTAAGAAAAGCAATTATCAAGGGGACTATGTCCACCTTTAAGAAACAAAGAGGTCAACAGGACTACTTCTTGCTATCTAGGAGGGAGCCACCAGGAACCATTAGAATGAGGCTTTCTGTAAGCTTCTAGAACCTCCACACTACTTCTAGAAATAACACTAGTCTATCGTGCCGTACACACTAGACCCCACCAAGGGGAAAGACTCACTGTGAGATACAGGCATGTATAAAAGCAGTAGGCAAAGAAATGGTAACAAAACAAGGTGGATCAGTTCACCTTGGCCTCCATGTAGCAGCTTTCAAGTCCTACCCCCAAAAAGAGGCTGTAATAGAGGCTTAATGCGTGCCTGGGTACCTTTCAGGAAAGGTTCTTTCGAGAGAGGATCTAAGGCAGTAGTCCATCCAGGTGGGCTCCTCACAAGAACCATACAATGGCAGCAAGGCCACCAGAAAGGGTAAGTGGGGACACTTTAAATACTGATACTGGAAATTCCATCTACCATGAGATTCTCAAGAGCCGCCCAGTCCTGAGAATACACAAAAAAGGTAAAGTTGAGGTTGATCATTATCTTGCTGCACAAACATGGAAGACATACAACTCATGTGATGGGAACCTCACTGAAATTTTAGAGAAGTTTTTTGCTGCCAAAAGGAAGAAGAAAAAAACCCAGGCTTGCAGAAGCATCATCCATTCTTTATAAGATTTTACACGTTTTTAAAAGCTCATAAATACCTAATCAGACCCACGAGATAAGAGGTCTACTGTAACCTACAAGACTTGTAATCAGGGGGCACAGAGCAACTTTCATGTTCAGTCGTAGAAGAACCAATCACCTCTGTCATCTGGTCCACCTTTCCTGAAGCCAAAGCCGCCTTTATCTTGTTTTCTGCCTTCTGCAATGTCCACACGAAGTGACCGGTCACCCAAGAGCTAATAAGGGGAAAATATGGTAAGTACTGGCAAGACAAAAATCCAGCGACTACCACCACAGAGAAGACCCGAATATACTTACTGCACCATCGTATGTCAAGGCTTCCTTAAGGGAATCCACTTCATCAAATTCTACATAGCAGAATCCTGTAAGAGAAAACAAACCCTGACTTCCTCCAGGAACTCTAGGTTAAAGATACAGCGGGATCCTGTCTGTACCACGTCCCTACATCACAACTACCACTGCTGTTGCACCTAGATGGCCACAGACGTGCAGAACCTGAAAATGCATATTTTACTTTCTAATAAATAGAATTTGCCTGGAAGTCCTTCCTCTTAATTATATTCTATCAGAAAGTGCTAACCTATTTGGGTACTGAAATAGTAGCTATTTTTATAAACCTTTACCTTTTAACCATAACATTAAAACCTTGCTTGGGTCATTGAAGAGCTGTTAGTTCTGACTTCTGAATGACGTCTAACTTCTGAGTAACTTCTGAATACATCTAATGGGGCTTTAAGACACAGATTTCAAACTGGATACTAAACACGCTTTGAAGGAATACTACATTGAAGGTGCCTATTACTTACCGCTCAGGTAGTTGGTATAAAATGTTTTACAAAGCTAAAAAACACACCCTCAGCAACAAGCACATCCTCTTCAGAAGGCTAATTAATCAAAGACAGCTAGTCTGGGTGCTTTACTGACAACCCGAGTCCTTGATGCTCGACTCTGACACAGGCCTGTAAACAGAGGACACTCCTGGCAGAGGAAGCCACACACCCTCTCTCCCTCCTTAAACCTCTGAGTAGCCTTTCCTTCCACTTTCCTTCTACCAGCATTCCACACGCCGATCCATGCCCTCTCCTTGCCCCCTGGGTTAGATCTGGGTTAAGGCCCCTCCCCCACTGCCCCCTGTGCTCACACTGCACCCTGTATTACCCCCTCCCCCTCCTATATGATTACAATTCACCCTCAAACCCCACCAGGGCGGCAAGCGCTACAGCCTGGGTCCTAACTTCCCCTGTTCACCATCTGCTCACACAAAGAATGGCTGGAGAGCCCCCCCGACCCCAGCTCGGACTGCACCTCCGT
The DNA here is from genome assembly GCA_006410615.1 of Neotragus moschatus. Lineage (NCBI taxonomy): Eukaryota > Metazoa > Chordata > Mammalia > Artiodactyla > Bovidae > Neotragus > Neotragus moschatus. Next base: position 3,037,074 of record SJYA01003056.1, read on the forward strand.
AACCATGCCTCTCCCACGTGGATTCAACGTTCAGAGGAACTGAGAAAACCACTTCCAAACTCAAACAGGCGACAGCCGCCTGGCCCCTCTAGAGCCCGCACTCGCCTCACACTAGAGCCGCCAAAGGTGCACTCGCACGAGACAAACTCTTGAAGCCTGCTGCCACTGGCTTGGCCCGAGGCTGGCTTCACCCCTCGTTTGTATCCCCCTCAGGTAGGCTGAATGCTAACAGAGAGGCAGAAAGGAAACCCAGTGGGAATCATTTTTTAGGGTCATGTCCACAGCAAATGAGAAGCTGCATTCTAAATGCCTTGGTAATGATCACTCACCTACATGTTTGTACCTTAAATTTGAATTCTTAACGCTTCCTCGAAGTGTGACTTACTTCTACAAGCTTAACAGGTAAACAGTTTTTCATTATTTGATCACCTATGATGAAAGGGTCTAGGTTCTTAGGTGAGGAAGCTTTCAAAATGACAGGAACGCAGAAGCACTCTGCCAAGCAGCACCGCTGCTTCCTGTACAGCCCCCACCCCACCACAGCCTCTCTGTGCTCTTCATGGGTGCATTTCCGGGTCAAGAAAGCAAACCAAACGCCCTTGGACCCTGCGTCACACACTAAATACAGGCACACCCCCTTCATTCAGCTAGACGCCAATGCCACTTGATTCCCCACTCTGAGTCCTTCTCTGCTCAAGAGCCCTAAAGAGACTAATCCACAGACACTTACTTGATCTGGAATTTGACCCCATCATTTCCCCAAACACATGCGCTGAAGTCACAAATGTACAGTGACAAGTACTAGGTTACTTTTTGGACTTCAGGTGCCACATTTTCTACAAACAAGATTATAAATACCTCCCCTCCCTGCCACGTACAACTGCAGGCCTATGAGTTAAAGGGCTATGTTTATTTCAACTACCTGGACTAGGCAAACGTTCCAAACACTTTCATAACGAGAGCCCTCCGCGTTAGACCCACTCTCCCCCTTACAGTAACACAGTAAAAATCCCCGAACTCACCTTTAAATTTGTCTGTGTCTTTGTCTCTGACTAGCCGTACGCTCCTTATGCTGAGATCCTTGAAGATCGCGTCTATGTCGCCCTGAACTGTATTGAAAGGCAGGTTCCCTACATACGCTGTGTAGGGGGGCTCTGTGGGCAGCTCCTTCTGGCTGCGGGAACCATGGCCACCGGCACTGCCACGGGACCTGGGGGGGACAGACAGGACCCAAGTCTGCCCAAGCACTCCTGCCACAGAGGGCCAAGGAAAATGTCTCCCACTCAGCCACACCACCTTGGTGAAATAAACCCAGCTACACTGTCTTGAAGTGACCCAGTATTTCAAAATGCATTTATGGAAAATATGCCTATTTTTAGATGACAAAAATGTCCAGAAATACAAAATCTGTGTAAACATAGATTTCCCTAGAGAAACAAATCCAAACAGAACATCCTCCTACAGAAAAGGGGCTCTCCTATTCCCTAAGTAAGAACAGGAGAACAGAACCTAAGCCGATGCCCTCCCTCACCCAATACTCCTCACACATACAGAATGAGCTGTCCAACTTTCTGTCATGAAGCTGAAGCTTAACTCATTCACAATACAACTGTCTTTTGCTATTGTCTGATGATGGATAATATGCTCTCATACAGCTTTTTGTGTAAGTACTATGTACATACATACTCTCCACTCCGCCACGCACTATCTCACTGGGTCCTCAAATATATGTGCACAGGACTAATTCACTTAAGCCTCAATGCAATTTCCTCAGCTGAGACAAGAGGCGTTTACTTGTCCATGGTGACTCGGTCAGTAAAGAATCCGCCTGCAATGCGGGAGACCTGGGTTTGATCCCTGGATTGGGAAGATCTCCTGGAGAAGGGAACGGCTACTCACACTAGTATTCTGGCCTGGAAAGTCCCATGGACAGACAGATAAGCCTTGCAGGCTACAGTCCATGGGGTCGCAAGGAGTTGGACACGACTGAGCGGCTTTCCCTTTCACAGAGCTTACAAGTGGCAGGACCCTGACTCCATCACATCATTGCTATTGTGAGACGTAGTGGTTTAAATCTCAGTTCTACCAATACTTACCTGGAGGAGTTACTCAATTTTTCTACGCTTTATTTGGAAAACTGTGTCAATACTAAAAAAGACACTGAATTACTTAGAAATTACATATGCTGCTACGTACACAGCTTGACACACAGTGTATATCTGTAGAATAACAGTGACCACCATCACGGCCATCTACAACCTGAGATTTACAATGCTTCATAGGTAATTTTAAAATGAATGGGGCCGTTATACATTTGCCCACCCCGCAGAATGGAACGCACCCTGTCAGGCGGGAACCCCACTGCACACCGTGGACACTGGGTGATGACGCCGTCAGGCAAGCTCGCTGACCAGGCTACTGTGCTGCTGCGATGCAGGTGTCCACGGCGGGGGCGCCGCGCCTCTGTGGGGCGGGGGGCCTGGGAACTCTGGACTTTCTCACCAATTCTGCTCTGAACCTACACTGGTCTGCTAAACTAATGAAAGGGAGGGGAGCTCTTCTTTACATTTATAATGATGTCAGCTTCAAAATGCAGGAGGAATCATGTAATTAGAAAACCACACCAACACAGTAGTGACTGATTCAGGCAAGGCTCAGTTACCACTGTAAACAGATAATTAAACTTAGTTATCTCCAGTAATGGGACAAATTAAAATGGCATGCCCTCTATTTGAGCACAGACTCTTCAAATGCATAAAAGTCATGAAAGACTTTTTTTAAGGCAGGGAGACTAACGAAATGACAACCAGGGCTATGTATGATCTTTGGATCCTAGAACAAACAGCCATAAAAGAAAAAGCAGATGGAAAAATTTGAAACTGGTGTGTATAAATATTATTGTCAGCATTAAATCTTGTAGGAGTGATAGTTGGTACTACAGTTAGCAGGATGCCTCTGTTCTCAGGAAGACAAGCTTACTTAGGAACGAAGTGTCAGGACAGCATCTGTTTTCAAAGGGTTTGGCACCAATGTCATGTGTGTGTGTGTGTGTAAACATATAAAGATAGACAACTGTGAAACCTGGGAATCTACTACAGTCCACTGTATCATGTTCTTTCAACTCTACTGGAGACCTGAAAGATTTCAAAATAAAATGCTTAGAGGAAAAAAATTTAAAAGAGGGAGGTGCCACTTTTAAGAGACGCTTAAAGCCAATGAGTCTCCTCACATGAGTCAAAGGTCTGCCCAAAGTCAACCTTCCCTTTTTTCTGCAGGGTATAATATTAATACCAGGTCTTGGAAAGGAACTTAACTTTTAAAATTCACACAGTGCTAGAAGTATCATGAAAGAAATCCCACAACTTGCCTGACATGAATTCCAGATACCTCAGATGTTTGATAATAAACACCTTTAAGACAACACCTGAATAAGGGAGAAATAGACTCACAAATGCATGTGGCTTATTTTGCATTTCAATAACCACAAAACCTAAAATATTTTCAGGAAGATACTCCTTGGAACTGGGTACTGAATGTATAAAAAGAGTACAAACACTCAGAAAACTGTCAAAATAGAGACCCAACTATAATTTAAAACACTTAAAGTAACACCTGGCGGAAAACAGCCCCTTGCCCTCAAGTAGCTTATGTCTGAATAGCACAAATAAAACAAAAATAACTGTAAATGCACACACACATGCTCGTGTATATATTTACACAGATACACAAAAAAGGCAAAGGGCTAAAATGATCTTTAAAAAAAACCAGTGAGAAGGTGAGGATGAAAGAATGATAAACTTGGCAGGGGTACACTGAATGAAGCAAGAAAACGGGAGGGAGAAAGACTTGCTGAAAGGGCAGGTGAGAACTTCTGTGGGGTGCTGGACGAAGACTCAAGAGGCAGGGTGAGCCGACCTCTGACTGGGTGTGGAGAGCCGCCTGAGCCTTGATAAGGATGGCGACCAGCAAGAACGCAGGATGGTCAGAAGCCAGCTCCGGCTCTGGGAAGAGGAAGACTGGAGAGCCTCACTTCAGGCAGGCAGAACTCTAAGAGCAGGAGCTGTGCAGAGCCAACTCACACCCATGAGCCCTCTAGTTTCCCCCAGCCTCACACAGCTGCCAGCAGATTAGCACTGTAGACTTTTTCAAGAAATTACTGGAAAACGAAGCATCGGTCTATATTCGGTTCAGGATACAGGATGCTTGGGACTGGTGCACGGGGATGATCCAGAGAGTTGATGTGGAGTGGGAGGTGGGGGAGGGGGGTTCAAGATTGGGAACTCATGTACACCTGAGATGAAAAAATAAAAATTAAAATTAAATAAATAAATAAATAAATACTGCCCTACCTGACGCCCTCAGCTCTACAGGACTTGAGTGGTTTTTAGCTTCTCACTGAGTAGCTCACTGAAGACACTACAGGGCAATGGGACTGGAGCCAGACAGATTTCAATGTATTCACTCTACCAAGAGCCTACAGTGTGCCAGCAACTTGGGACAAACCCCAGAGCAAACGCATGCAAGTAATAAAACGATACACGCTGTCATCAACCAATCAAATAAAAAGTCAAATGTCAGAAAGCCTATGAGCTAAAATTCTTAGGAGATACTTTTAAGTTTAGAGGGGACTATCATTCTAAATAAGCTACGTTACACGAAAGCACTTTCTAAAATAGGTTAAGACACAGAAGACTCATGTGGCACCTTAGCTTGGTGAAGGACCTTTTCTAAATCACCTCTGTACCTCCGTTTTTGCATCTGTTATTTTATAAATATTCAAATTTTTAAGTTATAGAGGAGCTTGAGACTGACCACAAAAATACTTCACAAGACTGACTGCTTTATAAAAGGTTAATAGCAATTCTGAAGTGTTAAGGGTGGATTAAACACCCTGCGGGATACGCTGCTCATGTAGAAGCAGGCTGACTAGCAGCTGTGGACGTAAAACCGGCAACAGACGAGGCAAAGCTGCAATTCAGAGACAGCTGAAGGTCTGTGCTGCGCTCCCAGCCCCCATCACCCGCCTCCATCCAGCAAGGGTCCTGCCCACTCACGCCTGCTGCCTATTGATCATTTATATATGTATATATATATATATATGAAAGTTTTAAAGTAATAATCACATCCTCAGTCATTTCAGAAAGCCAACTTTCAACTCCATGTGTGACCAAAATCCTATGACAGATCACATTTCTTCACTCAAGTCAACGAAGTATCTGAATGTCTATTAAATACAGAGCACCATATAAAGGGCACAAACCTAAGACTCAGTTCCTACTAGCAAGGAGCTGATAATTCAGCTAAGGGGGTCCACAAGGAAGAAATCACATCCCAAGTAAAAGATGACGGAAAATTCAGGAGACAGTAAGGAGCACCATCTCTGCAGGGTGGAGCAAAGCCACTTGAACTCTATTTTCCAGACAGCAGACAAAACACTGAACTCAACATGATAATGTAAATAAGCGAAGATAAAGAGGAGTGAGAGTAGACTGGAGGAAGGGTGACTGCAAGAAAAAAGAAGAGAAGAGATTAATAGGACAGGGATTACAATCAGTAAGTGGATGAAACAAAACTCCAAAGTATGTAAGATAATAAATAACGAAGGACACATGCTGTTATTTCTGGGAAAGAATTTTACAAAGACTTCTAAGTGAAATAGAAGCTAAACAGGACTTCCCTGGTGGGGCACGGATAGGAAGCCGCGTGTCAATCAATGCAGGGGACACGGGTCTGATCCCTGGTCCGGGACATATGCTGTGGAGCAACTAAGCCTGTGCACCACAACTACCGAGTCCATGAGCCCCAGAGCCCGTGCTCCACAGCAAGAGAAGCCACTGCAACAAGAAGCTAACCCATTGCAACTGGAGAGTGGCCCCCACGCGCCACAACTAGAGAAAGCCCAGGTGTAGCGGTGAAGACCCAGCACAGCCAACAATGAACAAAAGACAACTACACAGAATTTAGGTCTTGTTGCTGTCATTTAAGACCAGTAACAAGGCACCATGGCCTGGCGTATTAACCTCTGGGCTAACTGGAACATCAGACGTTCTCTGCCTCTAGTACTTCTAGGTGATAACTGAGTTGGCTCCAGTAGGGCTGATCAATAGCTTTGGTCTTTCACGTTGCCACCCACAAACAGTCAATTACTAGCATATATCACGTGGCATGAGGCACTCTGCCTAGATGCTATATAAAATCCCAGTAAGACTGCCTTTCTGAGAATAAAATGCAAGGAAGCAACAAAGACAAAATCCTCTGAGTGTGCGAAGAAAGGTCAAAATGTGTAATTTACTTCATTTTGAGACAATAAGCAAAAAAGGTAAGGCTGTCAAAAGCCAGCCCCTTATTTCACTAACATCTTACCAGCTCCCTTACCTATTAACATCTTACTTTAGTAAGACACACTGATTACAACCACTGAACCAACATCAATACATCTACTAACTAAAGCTCAGTTTATTCAGGTTTTCTTAGCTTTCACCTACTGTCTGTCATTTTCACGTCCCAGGATCCCATCCAAGATGTCACACTACCTTTCAATTTTAGCTTAGGTTTTAAAAACCAAGCCCATGGATCGACTGAAGACACTGCACTCCCAAGCAGCTCTTTCTCTAAGCGTATGGATTTCCCAAGGCCTTCGGTTAGCACTCAAAATTTAATCCCATTATCCTGACAGCTATTATTACTACAGGATGTGATGAAAGCCTCTCCAAGCTTCTGGTGAACACTGGAGGTGGTGTGGGGGGCAGTGTCTAGGGTGAGCTCTTCAGCGAGCCCTATTTTAAGGGGCTCTCTCTGCTGTGAATGGGAGCTTCGTAATTCAGTCACACCTGAGAGATACAGAAAGCAATGCCGGGAGCTGCAACCTTCTGAGGCAGGAACTCCTGTTCACTGCTCTATCTCCAAAGCTGCAACAGTATCTGCTCCCTGTCAGGGCAGAAGGAATGAAGCCACAAGCCTGCCAACTACTTTAGGACCGCAATGACCTCTTTCACCAAGATGGGTACTCATTTCGATTTTCAGATGGCCTCTAAAAGAACATTAAAGCATCCTTTATTTAGTTCTGGCTCTGTCTCCCAGAAGCAAACCTTTCTTCCTTAACAGTTCCGGGGGCTAATCAGCTGTAGAAGTTCTGTTAAATGAGAGAGTGCAGAGACCTCCACAGACCCCGCTGTCACGTAAATCAAGACGGGGCACCGAACTGCCCCATTACTCATGCACTTGCAGTATTTAAAAAGAAAACAGTTCATCAAGCACCATTTGTCTAGAGTCCATATCTACGCACTAATATACTGTATTTGTTTCCTCTTTCTGACTTCACTGTGTCTAACAGGTTCTAGGTTCATCCACTTCACTAGAACTGACTCAAATGTGTTTTTTAATGGCTGAATACTATTCCATTGTATGTATGTACCACAACCTATTTGCAGGGAAGGAACAGAGACGCAGATGTAGAGAATGGAACGCGTGGGCACAGACGCAGGGGAGGGGGTGTGGGGTGAACGGAGAACCATCAGCACAGGCACACTGCCAGGTGTAGAGGCCAGAGAGCGGGCGAGAGGGCATGCGCGCAGAGGGGCCCAGGCTGGTGCTCCGGGCCGGCGGAGGGGAGAGGGAGGAGGGGCATGTACAAATGTGCTGATTTGCATCGCTGTATGGTGGAAACCAACACAGTATTGTAAAAGTTTTTTAAAATATTTGAATTTAAAAATAGGGGGGAAAAGGGGAGGGAGAATTCCCTGGCAGTCCAGTGGTTGGTCAGGACTCCACGCTTTCACTTCCAAGGGGCTGGGTTCAAACTCTGGTCAAGAAACTAAGTTAAGATCCGCCATGAGTGAGTGGTTCAAACAAAAAATAAAAAGCCATCTTTAGCAAAGAATGTTTTTTAGTAAAGTGGTCAAAATGATTAACTACTAAATACGACCCACTTTTAAAATATCCTGTTACCAAATGGGAATGAAGCACTCTGCTGCTTACAGAAGTCCGTGGTTAGCTTGAGGAAAAGTCCTCCTGTGAGTGAGTTACAAGCTGAGCCAGCTATTCACTTCATGGAACAACACTTTTACCTGCAAGAACCAACCAACTGTGGTCCAGACTTGGCTGTCAGACACTTTCATGTAAATGAAGCGAGTCTTGTCCCTTTCAGGAAACTAACAGTACTATCTCCTGCCAATGACAAAATGCAGGCTTTCAAGCAAAACCCAGAATTTTAGAAAACTTGTATCTATCAACATATGCTTGACAGCCTCCCAATTCCTGAAATTTTTCTGATGAACCGGATGGTGACATTAATGAACATGATTTTTGAAAGTGTATAGTGAAANTCAGGAAACTAACAGTACTATCTCCTGCCAATGACAAAATGCAGGCTTTCAAGCAAAACCCAGAATTTTAGAAAACTTGTATCTATCAACATATGCTTGACAGCCTCCCAATTCCTGAAATTTTTCTGATGAACCGGATGGTGACATTAATGAACATGATTTTTGAAAGTGTATAGTGAAATATGTCAGAGAAGGCAATGGCACCCCACTCCAGTACTCTTGCCTGGAAAATCCCATGGATGGAGGAGCCTGATAGGCTACAGTCCATGGGGTCGGGAAGAGTGGGACACGACTGTGCAACTTCACTTTCACGCATTGGAGAAGGAAATGGCAGCCCACTCCAGTGTTCTTGCTTGGAGAATCCCAGGGATTGGGGAGCCTGGTGGGCTGCCGTCTATGGGGTCACACAGAGTCAGACACGACTGAAGCGACTTAGCAGCAGCAGCAGCAGCAGTGAAATATGTCAGCTTTTGGAAGCTCTGCATTAACTCACTGAACTGGTATTTTCCAAAGGACCAATATATCATGTTACTAAAAAAATGCACAGGTAAAAGATACGCTCAAAATATAAGACAAATCTATGTGGATTTTAATGTAAGAAATGTTTACTGCTACAATTAACCTTAATGGAAATTCCACCTGGCAAGTTTTGGTAGTTAAAAATTAAGAGTACCTACAATTAATCTAAAAAGGCCATTAAAACAATCCTCCCACTTTCAACTGTTTATCTCTTTAAGGCTGGATTGTCTTAATGAATGTCAAGCAACCTACGTTAAGAGTGAATACAGAAACAGCTATGAGAAACCAGCAGTCTTCTATTAAACTAGATATTCAAAAGGTTCCAGGGAATTCCCTGGTGGTCCACTGGTTATGAACTCTGCACGTTCACTGCCAAGGGCCCAGCGTTAACTCCTGGTCAGAGAATTATCATCCCACAGGCTATGGGGCTTGGCCAAAAAAAATTAGGGGGCTCCTTCCAAAGACGCAACTGATTATTTCAATTATAGAAGAACAGCGTGTGGAGCATGGGGGATCACCAGCCCATCTACCCTGTGCTGGAGTACAACAGAGGTGCCATGTTTTCAACAGAGTATCAGTATACCTGAACACATCCCGAGGGTCCTTTCAAGAACATTAAAAAAAAACTATGATATGCTTGGCAAACTTAAAAAGTCTAAGGATATTCAATGACTCACAAACATAACTTAGACATTACAGCTATGAAGTGCCATCAAAATCAGCTGGTCACATGTGCCCTGAGTGTGCAAGTCTAACCACCTGTACAAATGATGGAAAGGCAAAGAGGCAGGCGTGGTCTCCTGCCCAACACTCTGCTGTTTCCAGGGAAAGCTGGATCTGATCCAGGACTGACTCCCCAATGCCCCGACCCCCTCAGCCAAACATTCTGCTTTGTACATTCCAAGTTTCTGGGAAGATGTCTTGATTCTGTGTGAAGTCTTTCTAGAACACTAAGGGTAATTTCAAATAGAAATATAAATTTTAGAAGTACATAAGGATTTTTTTAAAGAAATCTCAGAAGCATTTTAATAGTCCAACATGAACTGTTACAAACCAATAATGTACAAGAATGAATAACTTGATACTAATTTATGATACTTATTATGTATGCTTATTATAAATGTTTTATGCCTATAAAATGAATAGCATTCCCTTAACTGGCTTTAGAAATATACCCAAGAAAACAATAACTCATTCCAGCTAACTCTCAATAGAAACTTACTGACTTCAAAGGAAATATTTTAAGAATTAAAAAATCAACAGCTATCGATTATTAAGCATTTATGTTCCAGATACCGTGCTGCAGTTTAACATCTCATTTAATATTCCAACAGCTCCACAGAGGAGTTTCTATCTTATATGTGGGGAAAATGAGGCTTAGAGAGGTTAAGGAGCTTGTCTAGACCACACAACTAACACAGAGCTGAGAGAACACTCGATCTCTAGTCTGAATCATTCTAATGCCATGGCTTCTGCCCGAACATCTCTTGACATCTCAAAGACCTCTTGGTAAAACCAAGTATTTAAAGAAAACAATGACTTGGAACTAAGCACCGGGAAACTAACGAGGGGAGAGCAGGATGACAGTAAACCCAAGCAATTTGTCATTTGATAGGTTTTCACAATATGCCTTTCAACACCTTTACAGATCCTGTTGTCAGTGAAACTAGTTAGCTTTCATACACTTTCTTCTGCATTATAAAACTTAAAATAAAAGTAGACATTTAGACATAGATGCCAAGCTTAAGTCCTATAAGACTCAAAGATCAGAATTCTAACCTCCCCCGACTGGAACTTAAAAAAGAATATTTAACTTTGTAGTTTAATTCATTTTTAGCAGGTACCATTCCAGCAATATCAATTCTTGTTAATTCTAAGTTCCAACCTAATTCTCAGGATTGATGCTCCTTTTAGGTTCAGCACTCAAAACGCCTTTTGTAGTTAGAAATGTAAAATTAGTGTCAATGGCATTTTATTGCCAAAAGCAAATGAAAAACCAGAACCTCAGAAAGATAGGTTAGCAAACTGCAGAACAAAAATACACTCAAGATCTGGTACAATCAACTGATAATTTGCAATTTTGTTTTGACTCGATTTCTGAGCAACAGTGCAGTCCTTGGTTCTCCCCTCTGCTGCTGGGAACATGCCTTTAGAGGCTGAGGAAATAAAGCAGTTGTTCAACATTGCTTCCTGACAACCGTACTGGTTATTACAACTACAAAATAAACTTACAGGGAATGTATAATAATTATTAAAACCCAAGTTTTTAGATTTTTACAAACCTGCCATCCCCTTCACCTGTGACCCAAGTTGATTATACAGAGTTAAGACATCCTATCTAAAGTGTTTTAGACAAGAGAAGTGAGTGAGTGAAAGTCCCTCAGTTGCATCCAACTCTTTGTGACTCCATAGACTATTCAGTCATGAATTCTCTAGGCCAGAATACTGTGGGTAGCCTTTTTCTTCTCCAAGGGATCTTCCCAACTCAGGAATCAAACCCAGGTCTCCCGCATTGCAGGCTGATTTTTTACCAGCTAAGCCATTAAAGGAAGCCCAAGAATCCTGGAGTGGGTAGCCTACCTCTTCTCCAGCAGATCTTTCCAACTAAGGAATTGAACCAGGGTCTCTTGCATTCCAAGCGGATTCTTGACCAACTTAGCTATCAGGGAAGCCCAGACTAGAGACAAGGTGCTTTACAAAAGTGCCAAACACAGACTTCCCTGGCAGTCCAGTGGTTAAGACTTTGTGCTCCCACTGCAGGGAGCGTGGGTTTGATACCTGGTAGGGGAACTAACTACAAAGATTCACATGACACAGGGTGAAGCCAAAAAAAAAAAAGGTGGAGAATTAAAAAAAAAAAAGAAACAAGCATAAAACAACACAGGACTGCTCCATAGGTCGTAATCATCTACAACGGTTAAGCGCTGTATCGGAACATGAACGGCACCGAGACGTGTACTGTGCATGCATGCTCAGTCCTGTCTCTTTGCAACCCCAGGGACTATAGTGCGTCAGGCTCCTCTGTCCACGGAATTTTCCATACAAGAATATCGGGAGTGGGCTGCCATTTCTTCACCAGAGGATCTTCTGAACCTAGGGGTGGAACCTGTGGCTCCTGCATTGGTAGGCAGATTCTTTACCACTGAGCCACTCCGGAAGCCCTGAGACCATGTGAACATAACTTGATCACTGACGAAGATCATCTGATTCTATCATTTTGTTAAATTTCAAAGATCCCAATAACTGATAACTTCCGACCTGATGAAGTTAACATTAACCATCTGGAACAAGAAAGTTTTGGCACAGATCGTACCACTACATGTCTGGTTCTCTATTAAGTTTCTGGACTCACTCCAGACACTGCCTTAAAAAATAACACACACACACACACACACACACACAAACACAAATTCACCAACAGATTTTTTAAAACTACTTTTTAGCTACCTGAGCAATATCTCCTATGTATTTTATATGAAGATGAAGTTAAGTGGAAAATTCCAAGGTCATTTGTAGAAGGTGCTTAATGAAAAAGGATTTTTTGTTAAAAAGCTTAGGAAATGTATTGTGCCAACTAATACTCTCTCATATCAGTTTTTGGAGTGCATCTGGGCAAATGGCTAACACTGTCTTTTGTCTTTTCTGATATTCTGATAAACAGCATCTTAAACGAGAATTTAACTTTTGATCAATTTGTTATTAAGGCAGTCCAACTGTCAAAACTTGATACACACAGGAAGACTAACTCAAACACCTCAAGTCACCAGAACATCTGGTACATTTGTCCAAAGCAAGAACTAAAAAAAAAAAAATCCCCAGGTTTTGTATAATACAACTAACACTGTAGTCCCAAACCAACTAAAATTCCTTGGATCTGTCTTAATCTGAACTACTGTTTAAGAGTTTTCCTGGTTACTTCCAAATGTTTTTTGAAACTAAGAGAAAGAAAAAAATACTGGTTATTAAATTTCAAGATGACTTAACTACAAATTTGATGTCTAGAAACCTACCCCAAAGGCAGTAATTGTACATGTAATCCAACATCTATTTCTTTTTATTAGCAAATAAAGTATTCTTTGAAATAACAGGTGGCTCCACCTCCCCCAACTTCCATGTTCTACAGTCATGAATGACACTTGGTGCACTCACGCACCCAAACAAGCTTTTACTTGAGCCATTCCCAAACCGAGGTATTAAAAGGTCATTCTTCACCAAACAAAGATACTTTTGGGACTGAAACTCAGGAGACTGGACACCTCAGTAGGTACTATTGTGGTGTTTTCCTGGGAAAGTAATCCTTTCTGCAAATCCCACAAAGGCAAAGGGTGCCCTTGACAAACAGCAAGATGTTCACAGCCTATCTCCTAAATTCTGTATGAGATTACTCGTGTATAAAAAAAAATAAATGCAGAGCGGGTCCCTGGAATTAAGCACCATAAGCTGTTAATTCACTAGACAAGGATTTTTCTTTTAAACAAGGTGCACATATAGTCTGTGCATGACCAGAATCAGAACGAAGCTAAATGCGATTCCTTCTCCAGGTCATAACATTTATCTGCCAGTAAGCACGTAGCACTTGTCAGTAAGGCACTGTGATCTAAGGAAGGATAAAAGGAAAATGCTACGGTGTGTGTTTGTTTTCGTTGGTCTTGGGCTCCAGCTGCCAAATCCCAGCCTCACCCGAAAACGGAAGGGAATCACCTCTCTCTCGGCCTTCCGACCCGACACAGCCCGCTGGTCTCATGGNAGTGTAGTGGTGAAGTTTACGACTTGCATTTTACTTACTTATTTTTTGACTGCACAGCGTGTGTAGGATTTTAGTTTCCCGACCAGGGATTGAACCGTGCTCCCTGCATTGGAAACTCGGAGTCTTAACCACCAGACCACCAGGGAAGTCCCTTGTGGGTTACATTTTAAACTGCCTGTGTTTAAATCCTGGCCACACCAGTTAAACTACTACCTATGTGATCTCCAGAAGTGGTTTCAATCTGTCAATTCTTTGCCTGTAAAAGAACAATAGTCGTAATATTCAGCTATTTTTAAGTTCTGAAATGTTGGTGTTTTCATGGTGAAATGCTATTAAATTATCTAAAGTAATCTTANTAAACTGCCTGTGTTTAAATCCTGGCCACACCAGTTAAACTACTACCTATGTGATCTCCAGAAGTGGTTTCAATCTGTCAATTCTTTGCCTGTAAAAGAACAATAGTCGTAATATTCAGCTATTTTTAAGTTCTGAAATGTTGGTGTTTTCATGGTGAAATGCTATTAAATTATCTAAAGTAATCTTAAATGTGAATTATTTTTATGTTGAGACTAAGATCAATGACTTAGCCAATTGATGTGAAAAGACATTGATGCTGTATAAATCTATGCAGATCCGCCCATGTGAATCTCAGTAAGAATCTGTATTGAGCTACTGCCAAGCTTCTGTTACAAGCCTGAGTGTTACTCTTAGGTCAAAGACTTTCCAAACAAGTGAACAGATTATGAGAAAAAATGATACCACCATCTATACATGATGAAAATAAAAAATTCTGAATATGTTTTCTTTTTAACCAAAACCATAGCTTAGTGGCACTAAAAGTGTACAGACTTTGCAAAGAAACAAACAAACAAAAACCATTCAGAAAGATCTCAAATCTATTGAATAAGAGGTGAAACTATTTGGAGAAGAAGGATGCTTCAACTCTGGCCCTTTGGTCCATTTTCCATAAAGCGGTCATGTTTCTTCTAAAACCTAAGTCAGGGCGCTGTGGACCCTGCCATCTTCCTGGGAAGAAGCCAGAGGCCCTTCTGTCTGCTCACCCTCCCAACCCCTCCTCCCTGTCTCTCCCATCACTGATCCACCCAACCACCATTTTCTTTCTTGTTCCTCTAACACCCTGATCACCTTCCCACTTCAAGACTTTGCTTTTCCTGCTCCCTGATACCCACACAGCACCCACCACTGCTTCCTTCAGGCCTCTGCCTAAAGGAACCTTCCTAACTTTGTTGTATGCAAAATATTGGGTTGGCCAAAACGTTCATTTGGGTTTTTCCATAAGATGGTACAGAAAAGCTTGGACCAGCTTTCTGGCCAACCCAATACCAGTTATCTCTTTACTGCCCTGCTGGTTCTTTTTCCTAGCTTGTCTAACCTGACTTCTTACTTGTTTGTCATTTTCTTATCTAAAGTCCATCTTCCCTGAGGGTGGGGAGGTTTGTTTTGCTGGCAGATGAAGTCTTGGCACCTGAAAGCAGGGCCTGACTCACAGAGGAAGTTCAATAAATACCGGTTGCTTCTATGAAAACTAGCTATCAAATGAAAATATTTGGAGTTTGACTAAGACCCTTTCTTCACCATCCCATTTCCTCCCGTCCCTCCACTGGGGTGGTCGTGCAGAGAACTTCTGCAGCCACTGCTGGTGCTCTGTAGACAAAAACACCCTGCAATTCAATAATGGCACCATTCATGTGCTTTATTAGTGTTACTTTTAATAATTTTATTGAGATATCATTTATATACCATGCCATTCANCTTTGCTTTTCCTGCTCCCTGATACCCACACAGCACCCACCACTGCTTCCTTCAGGCCTCTGCCTAAAGGAACCTTCCTAACTTTGTTGTATGCAAAATATTGGGTTGGCCAAAACGTTCATTTGGGTTTTTCCATAAGATGGTACAGAAAAGCTTGGACCAGCTTTCTGGCCAACCCAATACCAGTTATCTCTTTACTGCCCTGCTGGTTCTTTTTCCTAGCTTGTCTAACCTGACTTCTTACTTGTTTGTCATTTTCTTATCTAAAGTCCATCTTCCCTGAGGGTGGGGAGGTTTGTTTTGCTGGCAGATGAAGTCTTGGCACCTGAAAGCAGGGCCTGACTCACAGAGGAAGTTCAATAAATACCGGTTGCTTCTATGAAAACTAGCTATCAAATGAAAATATTTGGAGTTTGACTAAGACCCTTTCTTCACCATCCCATTTCCTCCCGTCCCTCCACTGGGGTGGTCGTGCAGAGAACTTCTGCAGCCACTGCTGGTGCTCTGTAGACAAAAACACCCTGCAATTCAATAATGGCACCATTCATGTGCTTTATTAGTGTTACTTTTAATAATTTTATTGAGATATCATTTATATACCATGCCATTCACCCACTGAAAGTGTATAATTCAGTGGTTTGTAGTATAATCACGGAGTTGTGCAACCATAAACACAATCCCAAAACATTTGCAATACCCAGAAGAAACTGCTCTCCTTAGCCTTAACTCCCCATATCTTACCCCAGAGTTAGAGACCATCTACTGTCTATAAATTTGTCCATTCTGGATGTTCCATTTATTATTACTGTTTTTTTAATTTGTCTTTTAATTGGAGGAGAATTGCTTTATAGCGTGTTGGTTTCTGCCATACAGCAAGGCAGTTCAGTTCAGTTCAGTTCAGTCGCTCAGTCGTGTCCGACTCTTTGCGACCCAATGAATCGCAGCACGCCAGGCCTCCCTGTCCATCACCATCTCCCGGAGTTCATTCAAACTCATGTCCATCGAGTCGATAATGCCATCCAGCCATCTCATCCTCTGTCGTCCCCTTCTCCTCCTGCCCCCAATCTCTCCCAGCATCAAAGTCTTTTCCAATGAGTCAGCTCTTCGCATGAGGTGGCCAAAGTACTGGAGTTTCAGCTTTAGCATCACTCCTTCCAAAGAACACCCGGGCTGATCTAAAGAATGGACTGGTTGGATCTGCTTGGAGCCCAAGGGACTCTCAAGTCTTCTCCAACATCTGTCTTTTTCATTATAGCCATCTCACAGGTTTATGCATCTTTTTTCATTTTCTTTATGGTGCTGCTTGAAGCACAAACAAATTTTAATTTTGGAAACCCACTGGCAGTCCAGTGGTTAGGACTTGGTGCTTTCACTGCCAGGGTCTGGGTTCGAACCTGATCGGGGAACTAAGACCCACATGCTGCACGGGCGACTAATAAGTAAATACATGTGGATTTGCTATTGTGAGCAGGAGTAGGGTTTCTGCTTCGTGAATCTTTAGCATCCTGTCTTTTGCCAATTCTGGAAAATTAGTAATCATCCTCTCTTTAAATATTGTCTTTCCCCCATTCTTTGTCTCTCCTTATAGAACTTCTTAGGCCTGTGTGGGTTTGTTATTCTTCCTTCTATGTGTCCTAACTTCTGTTTCATATTTTCCACCATTTTACCCTTCTGTGCATTCTGAGCACAGTCTCTTCCTCAGATACGTCTTCCAGGTCAGTCATTTTCATTTCGGATTCATTTAACTGCTTTCGTTACTACTGCTGCTGCTAAGTCGCTTAGTCGTGTCCGACTCTGTGCGACCCCATGGACTGCAGCCCACCAGGCTCCCCTGTCTCTGGGATTCTCCAGGCAAGAACACTGGAGTGGGTTGCCATTTCCTTCTCCAATACAGGAAAGTGAAAAGTGAAAGTGAAGCTGCTCAGTCGTGTCCAACTCTTAGCGACCCCAGGGACTGCGGCCCGCCAGGCTCCTCCATCCATGGGATTTTCCAGGCAAGAGGACTGGAGTGGGGTGCCATTGCCTTCTCCGTTACTAATTGCCCTTTTAAAATTGTGTTACATTGAGTGCATTTTTATCTTTAAAAGTTCTGTTTGATTCTTCTTAAAACCTGTCTCCTTGGCCCAGTGATTGGGACTCCACACTTGCACTGCCGAGGACATGGGTTCCATCCTTTGTTGAGAAGCTAAGGTCCCGTAAGCCACAAGGTGCAGCCAAAAAAACCCACAAAACCACCCTGCCTCTGTTTCCACCCCAATAATGTCTCATTCTTTAGCTTTCTAATTCCTAATATTTTTCCTTTAATCATTTGTTAAATGATTGTATTGAATTATAACATCAGTTCAGTTCAGTCACTCAGTCATGTCCGACTGTTTCCAACCCCGTGGACCACAGCATGCCAGGTGTTCCTGTCCGTTGCCAACTCCCCGAGCTTGCTCAAACTCATGTCCATTGAGTCAGTGATGCCATTGAATTATACATCTGAAAAACTATATAAATCCTACGTATGCATGTCACTAAATCTTCAAAAACTGAACAAACACAGGTAACCGGCACTTGGATCAGGACACAGAATATTCCAGTACCCCTGGAAGCCTCCCTCATGTCCACTCCTTACCCCTAAAGGCAACCACTCTTTTTTTATCCCCTCCTTTTTTGGCACTCAGGATTTTAGTTCTCAGACCTGGGATCAAACCCACACCCCTGCAGTGGATGTGCAGAGTCTTAACCATTGGAACTCCAGGGAAGTCCGGCAACCCTCTGTAATCACCTTTAACAGACTTGTTTTGTGTTCTCTTTCAGATTGCTATCCTGTATTCTGGAGACCTGGGGCCTCTGGTTTGTTTTGTCCTCTGAGTTTCCACCCCAGTGAATCGTGCCCCCGGGGGGTTTGACATTTCTTTCTGTGAGCTCATCCTTAGGGTGGCTGGTTCTTGTTTTTCCCCTCCAATAGAATCTGTTGCAGCCTGGATCTTGGGAGCACGACTCCCAAGCTTTTTTCTCCCCTTTACACTTTTCCCCCAGAAGTATCTTCAGGCTTTGTTCAATACTTATATGTCTTTTGAGTTGGGAATTTTCTGAACCATTCCTGTCCAGTCAGTGCAACGCTGGGTTGGGAGTTCTGATTCTCAGGCTGCAACAGACAAGCTTGCTTGTCACCTCCTTGTAGGTGAGCATTTTTAAAAATAATTTTATTCACTTATTTATTTGGGGGTATGCTGGGTCTTCATTGCTGTATGGGCTTTTTCTCAGATTTTTGGTGAGCGGAAGGCTACTAGTTGTGTGGGGGCTTCTTACTGTGGTGGCTTCTCTCTGGTTGCTGAGCACAGGCTCCGAAGCACAGGCTCAGTANTGCTGCGATTCATGGGGTCGCAAAGAGTCGGACACGACTGAGCGACTGAAGTGAACTGAACTGAAGTGGTAAAGAACGCACCTGCCAATGCAGGAGACATAAGAAGCATGTATTTGATCGCTGGGTCAGGAAATCCCCTGGAGGAGGGCATAGCAACCCATTCCAGTATTCTTGTCTGGAGATCCCATGGACAGAGGAGCCAGGTGGGCTACAGTCCATGGGGTTGCAAAGAGTCGGACACGACTGAGCGACTTAGCATACACTTAGCACGAAACCAGCAAGAACCTACTGTACAGCCCAGGGATGTATAATGTTTATGTGGCAGCCTGGATGGGAGGGGAGTTTGGGAGAGAATGGATACATGTGTATGGCTTAGTCCCTTCACTGTCCCCCTGAAACTATCACAACATTGTTAATTGGTTATACCCTAATACAAAATTAACAGTTTTTTTTTTTTTAAAGCCAGTCTCAAACGTTACCTTCCCCGAAAGCCCTACTTCTCTACTCCCCAAATATTCTAATATACGTCATACATCCATGTTCTAAAATGTGTGTACACGGGTGTGTGTACGTATACACATGGATAACATTTGTTTTTAAGAGTAAGCTTTATAGCATAAGATTCAGAATCCACCCAGGCATGTAAGGTAAAAAATTTGTTTCCCCCGACGTCCTGGGCTCCAGGCCACCCAATTCTTCTTTCCAAAGACAACTGCTTCCCTGGTGGCTCAGATGGTAAAGAATCCGCCTGCAGTGTGGGAGACCTGGGTTCGATCCCTGGGTTGGGAAGATCCCCTGGAGGAGGGCATGGCTCCCCGCTGCAGTATTCTTGCCCGGAGAGTCCCCATAAACAGAGGAGCCTGGCAGGCTACAGTCCATGGGGTTGCAAAAAAGCAGACAGGACTGTGAGTACAGCCCAGTGGTTAAGACTCGGCATGTCCACTGCAGGAGGGGCCTACTCGGGTTCCATCCCTGGTCAGGGAACTAGGATCCCACATGTCTCACGGTGCAGCCAAAAAAAAAAAAAAAAAAAACAGACATAAAAACATGCCGAGTCCATTTATATAATAAATGTCCAAAAAACAGGCAAAACTCAACTCCAGTGTTAGAAGTCAGGAGAGCAGTTACTTTTGGGGGAGCACATGCTGGTATTGGGAGGCTGGAACCTACTGCTTCATCTGGATGGTGGTCAATTGGGTGTATGAGAATTCATTGAGCTTTTCCTATATGTATATACACTTTCATATATGTATATTATATTACACTTAAAAAAAAGAAGTTACAAAAAAGTAATGAGAAACCTTTCCATATACTGCAATCAGGGATCTCTAAGGCTGAGATGGAAAGAAAAAAAGAGAGTACACACCCATTAAAAACAAGTTGTTTTCTGGGAAGAGCATGAACCTCTTTATCTGCTGGCAAAGCCACAGTGTAATTGCATGGGCCTCCTGAACTTCTGCCACCTGAATGTATCTCTTATTGGAGAAAATGAATGTTTCAGATTGGCCTTTAAGAAACATTACGGGGTCCCTGCCAGGCACTGGCTGGAGCACGCTTCCTGCGCCTCACCTGAGCCTGAGAGGACCAGCACCAGCCTGCAGGTACCCACAGCGTAAGCAATGCTGGCAGTGAGGCCTGGAATGAACCACCCCACTCCTGTGGTGGAGAATTTCAGAAGCATCTGGATCTCAGGTTCCCCAGCTCTGTGGCTTTCACAGGTGTGCTTTGGTGCCTTAGGAGCCTGGAGAAGGGCCCCCGCGGCCGTGACCCCCGCTTTAAGCACTGTGACTCTATTCTGTGTACTCGGTTCTATGAAGCCATTGTTTGAAAAATAACTCCATTGCTGAAGAGTCCAAAAGCCCCTTTTCTAATGAAACGCTTGCCCAGAAGTTCTCAGTAGCCTGTTGGGTACGTGGCTCTATTTACGGGACTGTCTCGAAAGTTGCAAGGATCTCAGCATCCACCGTGCATCAACAATATTTGCAATCACCATGACGACCAAAAGCACCCCTTAAATCATCCAGCGGGCGAGAGGGGGCTGGGGTGCACTAACCAAAGCAAGAGATTCTTCACCAGTGTGACTGTCCACAAACTTTCTGGGATACCCCCCAGTGACAAGGAGCTCACCACCTCCCCAGGCAGCCCATGCCACATTCAGCAGCTGTCTCCACACACAGCTTCCTTTTCCCTGTAATGTCCACCAGTTAGTTCCAGGTATCAGTCAAAACATGAAGAGTAAATCAAACTCCTTTCCCCTATTTACATCACACCACCCATGAGATGGGGGCTTCCCTGGTGGCTCAGCGGCAAAGAATCTGCCTGCGATGCAGGAGCCTTAAGAGATCTGGGTTCGATCCCTGAGTCAGGAAGATCCCCTGGAGCAGGGCACGGCAACCAACTCCAGTATTCTTGCCTGGAAAATCCCATAGACAGAGGAGCCTGGTGGGCTACAGTCCATGGGGTGGCAGAGAGTCAGACTCGACAGCACAGCACAGCACAGCACCCATGAGTCATTTCTAAGTTTTCCATTTGCTTGCTTATTTACTTGGCTGTGCTGGGTCTTAGTTGCAGCATGCAGGACTTCTAGCTGTTTTTTAGTTGTTAAGTCATGAACGACTCTTTGCATCCCCACGGACTGCAGCATGCCAGGCTTCCTCTTCTTCACTATCTCCCGGAGTTTGCTCAGACTCATGTCCGTTGAGTTGGTGATGCCATCCAACCATCTCATCCTCTCTCCTCCCCTTCTCCTCCTGCCCTCAGTCTTTCCTAGCATCAGGGAGGATCTCTAGTTGCAGAATGTAGACTCTTAGATGCAACATGTGGGATCTAGTTCCCTGACCAGGGATCGAACCCAGGCCCCCTTGCTTTGGAAGTGCAGTCTTAACCACTGGACCACTAGGGAACTCCAGCCATGAGATGTTTCTGTCAAAACGACTCACTGAGCCCAGTCAAGTCTCTATATTTAACTTCTCTTCCCATTTACAGAAAATAAAGGGGATGGAGGAATGAGGTAAGTGCCACCTCAAGGAAAATGACAGATCCAGAAGAGGGGACTTTGTACAAGATGATTGGCCTGGGACAAAAAACAAAACAAAACAGGGATGAAAGGATTGGTGCACAGGAAGAAAGAGAATAACAGACAAAGGTGCCTGAGCTTTGACTGCGTCCTCATGCGACCAGCAAAAGAATAACGACTCAGCTATAAAATGCTTAGCTGAGAAGACTGGGGAAACTGACTTTAGACTAGATAGTAGTAATACTGGAAATTATTGTTATTTGTTTTTCTTTTTTAAAAATATTTATTTGGCTGTTCTGGGTCTTAGTTGCAGCATGAGGGATCTAATTCCCTGACCAGGGATTGAACCTGGGCCCCCCTGCATTTGAGAGCGCAGAGTCTTAGCCACTGGACCACCAGAGAAGTTCCTATTGTTAATTTTCTTGAGTCTGAGCATGGTTTTGTGGTTTTGAAGATAATGTATTTTTAGGAGGCGTCTGCATGCCGAAGTATTCGCTATGTTCAGGAAGTGAAACGTCATGATGTTTGCAAAGTGATTTCAAATAGTTCAGCAAAACCAACCAACCAATTAACCTTGTACACACACTGCCAGATGTTAACAATTGTTGGATGTAGGTGGCGGGTACATCATTAACTTATTATTTCAAGTTTTCTTAATGTTTGAAATGCCTCATAATGAAAAGTTTGCAGAAACCTCTTTCCTTAAAGACAGCCCACTGGGGGGACTTCCATCCTGGTCCAGTGGCTAAGACTCCAATGCTCCCAATGCAGGGGGCCCAGGTTCCATCCCTAGTTGGAAAACTAGATCCCACATGCGAAATTATGAGTTCCCATGCTGGCACTAAGACCCGACGCAGCCAAATAAATATCTTAAGCAGAACTCTATAATGTCTCAAAAAAAAAAAAAAAGCCACAGATGTATAGAATAGACTTTTGGACTTTGAGGGAGAGGGAGAGGGTGGGATGATTTGGGAGAATGGCACTGAAACATGTATACTATCATGTAAGAAACGAATCGCCAGTCTATGTTCGATACAGGATACAGGATGCTTGGGACTGGTGCATGGGGATGATCCAGAGAGTTGATATGGGGTGGGAGGTGAGGGGGAGGGTTCAAGATTGGGAACTCATGTACACCTGAGACGGGAAAAAAAAAAATAAGCAAATGATGCTTTATATTCACTGTGCCCACTTTTGTGTATGTGGTCCTGTACAGTCAGCCTATGTAAACCGAGCAGACGGAAAGCTCAACTCCATGGAGACAGGTTTGGGAAAGCAGGTGGTATCTGGGAATTGTGAGGCCAGTAAGCTGTGTTTCTCTAGGGAAGAAGGTGAGGCTGGAGGGTGCTTTGGGTGGCTTGGGGAAGGGCCTCAAATGCCGGGTTAAAGAGGCTGATTTCCTCTGA
Source organism: Neotragus moschatus (assembly GCA_006410615.1). Lineage (NCBI taxonomy): Eukaryota > Metazoa > Chordata > Mammalia > Artiodactyla > Bovidae > Neotragus > Neotragus moschatus. Next base: position 3,060,211 of record SJYA01003056.1, read on the forward strand.
AGGGACTTGGACCAGCTGCTGAATGGGTCAACTCTGGGCTGTAGTTGGGAGCAGAGAGGGTGACAATGGATAGGGGAAGAGCTTTAATCTCGAGTGCCCTGAAGAGCAAGGCTTGTCCTTGGGGGTCTGTGATCATCAGTGTATGGCTGCCACTTGGGGACACCAAGGGAAGAACATGCATGTGGGCCCAATAAATTACTCAAGAGCAGCCAGCGTTCTTTCCTTGTATGTGAAATCTAGTGTATAGTGTTAGCTCGTGTAAAAGCAAAAGCAGGGAATTCCCTGGCGGTCCCGTGGCTAGGACTCTGAGTTCCTAAAGCAGGGGTTCTGGATCTTATACCTTGTCAGGGAACCAGATCCCACGTGGCACAACTAAGGAGTTCACATGCCACAACTAAGACCTGGCACAGCCAGATAAATTTTTTTTTTTTAATTAAGAAAAAATAGAAAGCAAACCACCGTTGGAGGCAGACAAAGCGAGTCTGAGGCCCTGAGCAGGGGCCCACCAACCCCAGACTAGAGGCTGCAGGTGAGTGAGGAGATATGATGACCCAGAGGGTCATGCTGGTGGCTGACCTCAGAGGATGATGCAGAGGGACAGTGGCAGGCAGAGGCCTGACTGCAGAGATGCCCAGAAGTAGATTCCATCCTGAAGACTTTCAGAAAGAGGAGGGTGGAGTCCAGGGTGACTCCCAGGTGTCTGCGTGGGTTGGATGGGTAAGGATGACACTTTGGAGTTGAGATCCCAGAAGGAGGGCAGGATGCTTGGGGGAACCTGAAGTCTGTGGGCACTTGGCCTTTGAGGAGTCTTTGGGTCTTCCTGCAACTAGCTGGAGGCCTGGAGAGATGAGTGGGAGGCCCTAGGGTGGGCAGCCCTGCTGCAGTGGAATTCTCTGCCGAGTCAGGAAAGGGTTGAGGACAGGATGAGTGGGGGAGGGATGGAGAAGGAAAGCTGAGGCTTTAAGGGGCAGAAGGAGGCCCTTCAGCGTCCTAACTATCACCTAAGGGGTCCTTTGTTGTTTTTCAGTCGCTAAGTCATATCTGACCCTTTGCAGCCCCATGGAGTCCAGCCTGCAGGGCTTCCTGGTCCTTCACCATCTCCCGGAGCTTGTTCAAACTCGTGTCCCTTGAGTCAGTGATGCCATCCAACTGTCTCATCCTCTGTCGCCCCCTTCTTCTCTTGCCCATCCTTCTCCACTCTGTGTCACACCCAGAACAGACAAACAGGTGGGGCCTAGCGCGGACCTCTGAGATAGCCCTAGGGCCTGCCCTCCAGGCTGACGGGCCCACTCAAGCACACGCGGGTGTAAGTCCACATCATGGAATCCAGCCCAACCTGCACGCTTCCCTCATGGCCTCCATCGAGGTCCTCAGAGACCTGGAAGGAGGCGGGAATGCAGGTTCTCCACCCCGAGGGTAGGCTGACCTGGGCCTGCCAAGCCCGTGGGGGTGGTGGTAAGCTCCTCCTCCCTGTTTTAGGGGAAGGGAACATGATCTTTACTGAGCGGTTGCTCTCTGGTTTAATCACACATCAGACCTGCACAGTGGGTATTACGCTGACCGCAGGCGTCAGCCAGTCATCTTTCACGCATTCACATATTCTCTGTACATTTACTCAGCATCTTCTGTGGGTGCTTTAGGCACAGAAGTCTAAGACACCAGGAACTGAATCAGAACACCGGGGAAGTGAGTTGTTTCGTTTTCCAAATCGTGCGTGGGTGCCCAGTCACTTCAGTTGTGTCCGACTCTTTGCAACCCTATAGACTGTAGCCCTCCAGGCGCCTCTGTTCGTGAAATTCCCAGGCAAGAATCCTGGAGTGGGTTGTCATGCCCTCCTCCAGGAGATCTTCTCGACCCAGGGATTGAACCCACATCTCTTCCCTCCTGCACTGGCAGGTGGGTCCTTTACCACTAGCGCAGCTTCTCAAGTTACAGAGGAACAATCCCCACTGTCACCCCATTTCTGGCCCCAGATGCACCCAGATTTTGGCAGACTCTCTAGGAGGCAGTGTCAGGATTTTGGCAGGGGAAGAAGGCCTAGGAAACATGTTCTGAGAAACCTCCCCATGTGCTTCTGATTTGGCAGCTAGGATAACCAGAAAACTCGACAAGTAAAACCCTTTGAAATGTTTGATCAAATTAAAGTTCTTTTGGATGCACAGCTGAGCTCCCAGGGGAGAAAGAGAAAACCCAGGAGTCCAGAAACAAACAGGGGACTAAACACCACGCGTGACCGATTGTGAGTCAATAATGTGTCTTCCCTTAGGTGTTAGTGAGGGTCTGTAACCAGCAGTGACAGGAGATGAGATTTACAAGAGAAAAAAAAAAACACAGACTAATTCAGGATGTATTATGTATACACAAAGTTTTGGGCTAAGTATGGCCGTTGGACTCACCTACAATGAAAACTGTACCCATTATTAAGAAATGTTGTATCCATATAAGAAATATATGTATACTATGGCTGATCCATGTTGAGGTTTGAGAGACAACAACAAAATTCTGTAAAGCAATTATCCTCCAATTAAAAAATATAAAAAAGAAGAAGTGTCGAGGGCTTCTCTCATGGTGCAGGGGTTAAGAATCTGCCTTGCAGTGCAAGGGACACTGGTTTGACCCCTGGTCTGGGAAGCTCCCAGATGCTGCAGAGCAACTAAGCCCGTGCTCCACAATACTGAACCAGAACTCTACAGCCTGTGAGCTGCAACTCCTGAGCCCTTGAGCCACAACTACTGCAGCCCCGCGCACCTAGCTTGGCAGCAAGAGAAGCCACCACAAAGAGAAGCCGTGCGTCACGACCAAGGGTAGCCCCCACTCACCACGGCTAAGGGAAGCCCGTGTGCAGCAATGAAAGCCCACCACAGCCAAAAAAAACAAGAAAATTTTAAAGAAATATCAAAGCCCTTAAACAAATTTTCCCATGTGAGAGTCAAAGTTACAGTGAGGACAATCATAGCCCCTAGATCCTGAGGATATACAAGAGCATGAAAGAGAACATAAAATTCAGTATGCTCAAGACTCTTAAAGACATGAAATGATAAACCCAAACTTTAAGACAACAAGCACTCCATCTGACAAAGAACCAAATAAAGTTTCCAAAACACTGAAAACGTAGTCACTGAAAGAGCACAGTCAAGCCCTCAAGGGGTGGATTTAACACAGTAGGACAGACTTCCCAGGAGGCGTTAGTAATGAAGAACCCACTGCCGATGCAGGAGGCGCAAGGGATGCAGGTCCAAGCCCTGGGTCGGGAGGACCCCCTGGAGGAGGGCACAGCAACCCACTCCTGTATTCTTGCCAGGAAAACTCCATGGACGGAGGAGCCTGCTGGGCTGCAGTCCACGGAGTGGCAAAGAGTCAGATATGACTGAATGCGCGCGCACACACACACACACACACCCCATCTACCCTTCCCACAACGAATCTGCTTTCTGTCTCTTATGAACACACACACACACACACACACCCATCTACCCTTCCCACAACGAATCTGCTTTCTGTCTCATGAACACACACACACACACACACACACACCCCATCTACCCTTCCCACAACAAATCTGCTTTCTGTCTCTTATGAACACACACACACACACACACACACACACACACACACCCCATCTACCCTTCCCACAACGAATCTGCTTTCTGTCTCTTATGAACACACACACACACACCCCATCTACCCTTCCCACAACAAATCTGCTTTCTGTCTCTTATGAACACACACACACACACACACACACACACACACACACCCCATCTACCCTTCCCACAACGAATCTGCTTTCTGTCTCTTATGAACACACACACACACACCCCATCTACCCTTCCCACAACAAATCTGCTTTCTGTCTCTTATGAACACACACACACACACACACACACACACACACACACCCCATCTACCCTTCCCACAACGAATCTGCTTTCTGTCTCTTATGAACACACACACACACACCCCATCTACCCTTCCCACAACAAATCTGCTTTCTGTCTCTTATGAACACACACACACACACACACACACACACACACACACCCCATCTACCCTTCCCACAACGAATCTGCTTTCTGTCTCTTATGAACACACACACACACACCCCATCTACCCTTCCCACAACAAATCTGCTTTCTGTCTCTTATGAACACACACACACACACACACACACACACACACACACCCCATCTACCCTTCCCACAACGAATCTGCTTTCTGTCTCTTATGAACACACACACACACACCCCATCTACCCTTCCCACAACAAATCTGCTTTCTGTCTCTTATGAATTTGCCTGTTCCAGACATTTCATGTACACAGAGTCATCAACATGTGACCTTCTGTGTTCGGCTTCTTTCTCTCAACATTGTGTTTTCTGGGTTTATCCACACTGTAGCATGTATCACTATTCCATTCCTTTTCACGGCTGAAAAATATTCCATTGTATGGATATACTGGTTTTGTCCATTTAGCTGGTGATGGACATTTGGTTGTTTCCACTTTTTGACTATTCCAAATAATGTTGCTATGCACCTTCACGTACAAGTTTTTATGTGTACATTTCCACCTCTTCTGTTTGTAAACCTGAGAGGGGAATTGCTGGGTGATAACTCTTGTTAAAAAAATTTTTTCTTTTTAATATTTACTTTTGACTGTTCTGGGCCTTTGTTGCTGCGCACAGGGCTGTCTCTAGTCGCGGTGAGTAGGGGCTGCTTTTCATTACGGTGAGGGGGCTTCTCGCGGTGGCGGCGCGTCTTCCCGCTGAGCACAGGCTCTAGGGCAGGCTGGCTTCAGTAGGTGCAGCCCTCGGGCTCTGAAGTTGTGACTCGTGGGTTCAAGAGTGTAAGCTCAGGAGTTGTGAGCTTACTAAGCACACAGGCTTAGTTGCCCCGTGGCATGTGGGATCTTCCTGGACCAGGGGTTGAATCCATGCCCCCTGAATTAGCAGGCAGTTTTGTAAAAACGGGACCACCAGGGAAGCCCCATAACGCTGTTTAACATTTTGAGGAACTGCCAAACTGTTCTGCACAGCAGCAGCACCGTTTTATATAACAGAGAAGGGAGTTTCTAATTCACCCACGTCCTTACCAACATATTTTTCCTTTCTTTTTAAAAATTATGGTCATCCTGTGGGTGCTAAGTGGTATCTTGCTGTGGTTTTCCACGGATTTACTTTCGAAATACTGAACCACTATCACATTCCTGGGGTAAATCCTACTTGGTCATAGTATGTTATTCTTTTTAGCTATTTCTGGAATAATAGTGCCTAGTGTTCCTCTTTCTGTGCTCTCCCTAATTTTTGGCATTAGAGAATGGCACATCTGTGTACAAAAGACATTTGCGTATTGTTATGTGGAAGCGTTGTTAAGAGTTGTATGGAAATCAAATATGATAGAAAGGTGTGTGTGGGTGATGAGGAGCCAAAAGGATGGGTTGTGCTGGTTGCTTATGGTACCTCAGCCCAAGCCCGCTCCACTGCCTGTTCTGATACTGCTGCTGGACTGCTGAAAACTACATTTCCCAGATTTCCTTGCGACTGGCTTCCTGTTGAGGTGGGCCTGCTAGCAGGGGCCCGCTGCTGGAGACTGGAACATGGAGCCGGTGAAGAGACTTTCTTCTGCCCTTGTCCAGCAGGAGCCAATGTCTAGCTCTAGCACTATTTTTGCTTTTTTTAAAAAAATTACTTTTGGCTGCATCCGGTCTTAGTTGTGGCACGTGGGCTCCACAGCGTGTGGGCACACAGGTTTAGTTGACCCACAGCATGCAGAACCTTAGTACACTGATCAGATATTAAATCTATGTCCCTTGTCCTGGAAGGTGGGTTCTTAACCACTGGACCACTGGGGAAGTCCTGCATCTATCTTCTTAGTAAGAAGTTCCAGCACCAAGTGGAATCCAACCCTTCCCCCTAACACACATCAAAAATCTAAGCACTCTTTTCCACGTCTCTAGCCAGCTTCCAAGATGACTCCAGTGATTTCTCCTGGGCTGTATTTGTGGCCTTGTGTAGACAGCTCACACGTTGGATCGGGGTTGGTCTGTGGAATATGGTGGAAGCAAGCCTGTGTGACTTCTGAGATTAGGTCCTCAAAGGCAGTGGAGGCTCTGCTTTGCTCTCTTGGGATGCTCACCCTCGAGGATGCTGTGAGGACACTCAAGGAGCCCAGTGGAGAGGCCTCTGAGAGGGACCGAGGCCTCTAGTCAACAGCCAGCCGGCTGGCAGCCATGCACATGAGCCATGTGCAGAAGGTCCTTGGAAAGGGGCCCTCTGGCCCCAATGAAGCCCTCAAAGCATTGCAGCCCTGGGCAGTATCTGACCACACACACAGGAGAGACCCCAGGCCAAAACCACTCACCAAGCTGTTCCCAATTCTTAACAGAGTTGTTCTCAGCCACGAGTGACCACTGTTACTTCAAGCCACCAAATTTAAGGGGTGAATTGTTAACCTTGGCACCAGATAACTCAATTAACTTCTTTCCAAAAAAAAAAAAA
>SJYA01003056.1:3087609-3119451 GCA_006410615.1 Neotragus moschatus
GGCTCCGGCAACCGCTCCGCGCCGCGGCGGCCTGGGGAGCGAGCGGAGGGGCGGACCGGGGCGGGGCCTCAGAGCTGCGGCACGGGGGCGGGGCGGGGCGCCGGCGAGCGGCGGAATGGCCCTGCGCGGCCCCGCCCCCGCCCGCGGCCACGCCACGCCCGCTGCCAAGCCCCTCCCCACCCGGCCCCGCCCCACTCCTCCTTTCATTCATCTTTCCCAGAGGGACAGCACTCCTCCGAGTCCCTAGGCAAATCCGGAATCCGAAAACTGAGGCTTAGGTGGGATGTGTGCTCTGATGCGGCAACCTAGAGGGTGTAGAAGCCGCAGTTGTTCAGTCGCTCAGTCGTGTCCGACTCTGCGACCCCATGGACTGCAGCCCAGCTAGGCTTCTCCTGTTCTTCACCATCTCCCGGAGCTTGCTCGAACTCCTGTCCCTTAAGTCGGTGAAGCCATCCAACCATTTCGTCCTCTGTCATTCCCTTCTCCCCCTGCCTTCAGTCTTTCCCAGCATCAGGGTCTTTTCTAATGAGTCGGCTCTTCGCATCAGGCAGCCAAAGTATTGGAGTCTCAGCTTCAGCATCAGTCCTTCCAATGAATATTCAGGACTGATTTCCTTTAAGATTGACTGGTTGGATCTCCTTGCAGCCCAAGGGACTCTCAAGAGTCTTCTCCAACACCACAGTTCAAGAGGATCAATTCTTCGGCGCTCAGCCTTCTTTATGGTCCAGCTCTCACATCCATACATGACTACTGGAAAAACCAGAAGCCCGCAGTTAGGAGCTTCGGTTTCCTTGCGCAGAGCCCGACTGATCCAGGCCTGCTCGATGGAGGCTGAGAACCGGGTCCCGATCGGAAAGAGATGTCGCGGGACCCTGAGGTCCATAGTAGTTGCCTGGGGGAGGGGCCTGGGCCAGGTCGTTTCCTTCTCTGAGGCCTGCAGAGAGAACTGGCCCCACCAGGGGCAGGTGGGGTGCTGGGTGGGGAGGAGAGGTGAGGCTCTCACCAGCTAGGCAGTGTGCTAAAGGTTCAGGCCCCAGGGAAGACGGTGACAGCTGAGCCTAGGGATTTGCTCCTCCCAGTGCTAGAGCCCTGGAGCTGGAGCCACCCTGCCCACAGTTCAGGAGGAGGTACTGCTGAAGGGAGGGTTTTGAGATAAGTGGCCGGAGGGATTGGGCGGTCCCCAAAGCACAGGCTTCCCTGGTGGCTCAGACCATAAAGAATCTGCCTGCATTGTGGGAGATCCAGGCTCGATCCCTGCGTCAGGAAAATCCCCTGGAGAAGGCACTGGCTGCCCACTCCAGTATTCTTGCCTGGAGAATTCCACAGACAGAGGAGCCTGGCGGGCTACAGTTCATGCGGTCCCAGGAGTCTGACAGGACTGAGAGAGAGTAACACTTTCACTTTCAAAGCGCAGGTGCTCCTTCCAGCCCTGGAAGTGTGGAGCACCCTGCCTACAACTGTCTCTCCGAGGTTCACCCTCCCACTTTATCCCACTGCCTGGGAGCCTATATGGGGAGAGGTTGACCCACGTACCCAAGTTCATCCAGTGAACAAGGGGCAGAGCTGTTTATGCTCCAACTCCAGCCATCGTGTGTATAAATTTTCTCTAGCCAGGGCTTTGTCCAGTGGCCTACATGAGGGGCAGTCACCCCTGGGTGCCAAACAACTACCTGGGGGAGGAAACAAAACAAAATTTTTCTTTCTTCCTTCTTTCTTCCCTCCCTAGCTGTTTCTTTCTTTCTTTTTCTCCCTTCCTCCCTTCTTCCTCCTCCCTCCTTTCTTAACATGCAAGGTTGATGCCTGTCCTCACTCGATGCTGGTCAGATGGCCCTAAAGTACTTATAGTAAAGTGTCCTAAGGAGGTGTGCAGGTCCTTAGAGGCTGGACAGCAACATCTTTGCTTGTTTGTTGGTTTCCTTCAGGGTATGTATCAGGCAGGGTCCAGGCTGACACAGGAAACAGGAGCAGTCAGCGGGGATTACTGCGGAGTTTAATAAAGGAGATTTGACAATGGACTGGGCAGAGTTAAGGGAAATCCATGAAGACAGGCACAGCCTCAGTGTGGCAGCAATTAGTACTACTGGGTGAAGGGGCTTGGGAGAAGCCCCCAGTGCAGGAGGCTACCAAGGGGGATGTAGAGGGGCCGTGGGCCTATGCCCAGTTAGCTGAAAGACAATCACTCAGTTTTAACAGAATTAACCCTTACAGGATAGACTTGTGGCTGTGTAAGATTCTGGAAATGAAAGCAGAGATTGGAAATGATGCCGATGCTGTCAGACGAACAAGAACACGGAGCTGACACTTCCCTCTCTCGGTGGAGCTCCTTGGCAGCCGCGTTTTTCCGTGAAACCAAGGACCAGCTCATCAGATCTGACATATTCCGTCGCATTGCTCATCCAAGTTAAGTCTCTTTTTAACTGAAAGCAACAAACCAACTTTTTACTTTTAATAAATAAAACATTCACATATTGTTCACCTCATTTTTAGAACCAGGGGCTTCCCTGGTGGCTCAGGTAGTAAAGAATATGCCTGCAATGCAGGAGACCCAGATTTAATACCTAGTTTGGGAAGATCCCCTGGAGAAAGGGATGGCTACTCACTCCAGTATTCTTGCTTGGAGAATTCCATGGACTAAAGGACCCTGCCTGGGTGGCTCCTCTAGTCTATGGGGTCACAAAGAGTTGGACATGACTGAGCAACTAACACTTTCACTTTTCACTTTCATCTTTAGAACATTCTTCTTAGATTCTGTTTTTGCATTGTTATGTGATGAACATTTAAAAAATAATTTATACAACCAGGAAGGTATGTAATTTGTAAGTGAATATGTCTATGTGTGTTTGGGGGAACAAATATTAAATTTTTATTTTTTGGCTGTACCACACGGATTATGGGCTCTTAGTTTCCCTACCAAGGATTGAACCCGGGCCCCCAGCAACAAAAGTGCTGAGTCTTAAATTCCCTGGACTGCCACAGAATTCCCAAAGTTTAATTTGGGTGCAAATTAAGATCTCTGGCTTGGAGGTATTAAGTTTTAGGTACCCATTTGCCATCCAAGTGGCAAATATATATGTGATGTTTGCTAAAAAATATCTTACTGATTGTGTTTGTGATACAAGTTTTGAGATGAGGGGTCCAGAGCCCTTTGGGAAAGACTTACTCCAGGTCTGGTGGCTCAGACAGTAAAGAATTTGCCTGCAATGCAGGAGATCTGGGTTCGATCCCTGAGTGGGGAAGATCCCCTGGAGAAGGGAATGGCAACCCAGTATTCTTGCCTGGAGGATCCCATGGACAGAGGAGCTTGGTGGGCTACAGTCCATGGGGTCGCAAAGAGTTGGACACAACTGAGCAACTAACCCTGAATATTCATTGAAAGGACTGATGGTGAAGCTGAAGCTCCAAGACTTTGGCCACCTGATGTGAAGAACTGACTCATTGGAAAAGACCCTGATGCTGGGAAAGACTGAAGGAGAAGGGAATGAGATGGTTGGATGGCATCACGGACTGAATGCTCATGAGTTTGCGCTAGCTCCGGGAGTTGGTGATGGACAGGGAGGCCTGGTGTGCTCGCAAAGAGTTGGATGTGACTGAGCGACTGAACTGAACTGAGCAACTAACACTTTCACTTTGACTCCAGGTCAATGATTAGGATTTGTCCAAGTTGCCAAATTGTGGCCTGGCTAAACACAAGCTGGTGCCAAAAGGCTGCATAGGAACACCGACAGGATGAGCCCAAGACTGTGACCCAGGACGGGGCCAGAGCCTGAACTGTCCTAGCCCAGGGAGGGACACAGAGCTGGCATCACGGGATCCCTGCAGTCAGATGCAGCCTGCCCCTCCTTGCCCACTGTCTGTGACATCACCCAGACACGTGGCTCGGGGACTCCCCTGCCCTCTCCTTGAACTATGGACAGTTCAGTTTAGTTCAGTTCAGTTGCTCAGTCGTGTCCGACTCTTTGCGACCCCATGAATCGCGCAGCACGCCAGGCCTTCCCTGTCCATCACCAACTCCCAGAGTTCACTCAGAGTCAGCGATGCCATCCAGCCATCTCATCCTCGGTGGTCCCCTTCTTCTTCTGCACGCCATCCCTCCCAGCATCAAAGTCTTTCCCAATGAGTCAACTCTTCCCATGAGGTGGCCAAAGTACTGGAGCTTCAGCTTTAGCATCATTCCCTCCAAAGAAATCCGAGGGCCGATCTCCTTCAGAATGGACCGGTTGGATCTCCTTGCAGTCCAAGGGACTCTCAAGAGTCTTCTCCAACACCACAGTTCAAAAGCATCAATTCTTCGGTGCTCAGCCTTCTTCACAGTCCAACTCTCACATCCATACATGACTACTGGAAAAACCATAGCCTTGACTAGACGGACCTTAGTCAGCAAAGTAATGTCTCTGCTTTTGAATATGCTATCTAGGTTGCTCATAACTTTTCTTCCAAGGAGCAAGCGTCTTTTAATTTCATGGCTGCAGTCACCATCTGCAGTGATTTTGGAGTCCCCAAAAATAAAGTCTGACACTGTTTCCTCATCTATTTCCCATGAAGTGATGGGACTGGATGCTATAATCTTCAACACAAAGACCCAAATATCTTTGTGGCATCTCTTGGATGACAAATGGGCACCTCAAACTGAATACATCCAGATGAGAGCTCTTAACTGGGGCCCCGGATCTGCTCCTTCCTCAGTGTTTCTCATCTCAGTAAATGACACCCCTTTCCTTTAGTGGCTCAGCCAAAATTCGAAGACATCCTCAACTTCTCTCTCCCTATTCCTTTTCTTGCACCCATGTGGGTATAGTCAGTCGTGTCCAACTCTTTGCAACCCCATGGACTGTAGCCCACCAGGCTTCTCTGTCCCTGGGATTTTCTGGGCAAGAATATTGGAGCGGGTTGCCACTTTTTCCTCTAGGGGATATTCCGGACCCAGAGATGGAAACCTGCTTCATCTCCTGCAGGCGAGTTCTTTACCACTAACGCCACCTGAACCTGATCCATCAGCAAATCCTATTGGCAGATTCTACTGTTTCCCTGTAGATCCAAAACTCCACTGCTTCTGCCTCCACCCCGCCTCCTCCTTGGTCTAGCTGGGTGTACAGTACAACTGCCCCCGGGTTATTCCCCCATGATGCTCCAGAGCCTCTGCACATGTGGGTCAAAGTGTGACATTTCCTTACTTTCAAATCCAAAACTCTTACTGCAGCCATGAGGGGACCTCGTCCCTGGTTGCTCTTTGCTCCTGTTTCTTCTCTCCTTTGCTCTTTTTCAGTAACCACAGTGCACCTCTCTGCTCTTGTAACTTCCCAAGCAAGGGGTCCTCACAGGGCTTCTCACCTGAGATCAGGTGTCCCCAGCCATCCCTACNAGCCATGAGGGGACCTCGTCCCTGGTTGCTCTTTGCTCCTGTTTCTTCTCTCCTTTGCTCTTTTTCAGTAACCACAGTGCACCTCTCTGCTCTTGTAACTTCCCAAGCAAGGGGTCCTCACAGGGCTTCTCACCTGAGATCAGGTGTCCCCAGCCATCCCTACTGACTTAACATTCGTCCTCATTCTCCATCTCCTTCCCTGGCTTTTGATCTAGCACGGATTCGCCTGATATTACAATTAATCGTTTGTTCGTTGTGTTCGTTTCCTGGGGCTGCTGTCACAAATTACTATGCTCACGGTGCCGGAGGCCAGAAGTCCCAATTTAGTTGCACTGGCCAGTATCAAGGCTGCATTCCTTCCGGGCTCTCCAGAGGAGAATCTGTTCCTTTCCCTTTCCGGCTTCTTTTCCTTTTAAAATTGTGTTTAAAAAAAACACACATAGTATAAACTGACCATCTTGACCATTTTCAAGTGTACATTTCAGTGGTTTAGGTACAGTTGATACTTAAACAATTCAGGGGTTAGGGCCACCAACACCCCCTCTCACCCATTCCCGCTGCTCCCAGACACACACACACACACACACACACACACACACACACACACACAGTCGTAAAATCTGCACGCTGCTATCTCTGCCTTAAAACTGAAAGAGTTGATAGATGATGACTCACCCAGGCCAGGAAGCCGAAACTGGAAAGAATCAGGACTCAACTCCCTGTTCTTTTGATTCTACAAATTGCGATCTCTACTCAAACACAAACTTTCCCCCACACTTCCTCAAAGACCTATAAAATGAAAATACAGGCACTATATTTATTGAAAAAAAATCTGCATATAAATGGATAGTCCCAGCTGAAATGGATATTGTTCCAGGGTAAACTGTACATTCACACTGTTGTGAAACAGATCTCCAAAAGTTTAATTTTCTTTTTATGGGGGCTATGCCATTTGGTTCGCCAGATTCTAGTTCCCTGACCAGGGCTCGAACCTGTGCCTCCTGCAGTGGAAGCATAGAGTCGTAACCACCAGACCACCAAGGAATTCCCCGAAACTTAAGAGAGAAAAAAAAGGCTTTATTTCTTTGGAATATAACTGATTTACAGTACTGTGTTGGTTTCAGGAGTAGAGTAAAGTGGATCAGTGATATGTGCACATATATCCAAAAATTTTTAAAGAGTATTTTCCCATACAGATCATCACAGAGTGCAAAACTTTTCCATCTTGCAAACCTGAACCTCTGAACCCATCAAACGGTCCATCTTCTTTCCCCCTCTCCCATCCCCTGGTGACCACCATTCTACACTCTTCCCCATGAATTTGACTACTTTAGAGGCTTCATCCAAGTGGGATTGTACAGAATTTCCCTCGTGACAGGCTTTTCACTCAGCAAGGTGTCCCCTAAGTTCTTCCATGTGGTAGCACATGACAGGATTTCCTTCCTTTATTTATTTTTAGGGTTTCCTTCCTTTTTAAGGCTGAATAATACTCCACTGTAGATAGACGACACATTTTCTCTCTTCATTCATCGGTTGTTTGAAATGTATGTTGTTCCCATATCTTGGCTGATGTGGATAGTGCTGCTATAAACATGGGTGTGCAAATCTCTCTACAAGACAGTGATTTCATGTTCTTTGCTTATTAAGTGAAATTGCTGAGTCATATGATAGTTCTATTTTTTTTTTAATTTATATGTTTTCGGTTGCGCTGAGTCTTCGTTGCGGTGCACAGGCTTCTCTTGGCAGTGGGTTCACTTGCTGCGGGGCACAGGCTCTGAGCACACGGGCTTCCGTAGCTGTGGCTTGTGGGCTTTAGAGTACAGGCCCCGAGGCCTGTGGAATCTTCCCAGACTGGGGTTCGATCCACTAGTGGATTCTTACCCATTGCACCGNTGTGGGGGCATGGGGTGGGCTGGGGTGGGCTGGGGTGGGACCCTGGGACCTGCTGCCGCCTGGCCACCTACTCCTCTCCGCCTAGGATCACCTCCTCCCCCTGCCCCTCCCCCACTGGCAAAGCAGCTTTCTTAACCAAGCCTCATCAGCCTGGTGTCTGAGGCCCACATGTCCCCCCAACCCTACATCCTTTCCCGGACAGTCCCCTCCACCCTCTCTCTTGGGTCCCTGTGCTGATACAGCCCTGGAGTCCCCGCTGCTAGCCAGCCAGGCTCAGCTGCGGATCTCACAGCAGAGGCGGCCCCTACCTCCAATTGGGAATGGCCGGCCGGCTCCTAGGACACCTCCAAGGCCAGCGGCACCTGAGAAGAGGGAAGATGGGGGTCAGGATGAGGCACAGCGTAAGAGGCCCTGAGCATCCCCTCCAGGGTCTGGGGATGTGATTTCCAGGAAGGATCCTTCATGGGTATTGTGAGCAGGACTGAGGCCTGAGCTGGTTTGTGGACAGGGCAGTGAGGGTGGGGTATAAGCAGCTTGCAGGCCTGGGCTCGGGGGGGCTGTGGGAGCAACTCACCGAATTTGGCTGCTTTAGCAGCTGCAGCTGGAGACACACCTGGAAAGATGGGGAGCAGGAGGGCTTAGGAATATCTCCTCCCTCCCAGAGTCGTGTCCTCCTCCTGACCACTGCCATCAATCTGCCCCTGCCCACTGACTCATGCTCCCACCATCCTTCCACCCCTCCATCTCTCCAGAAATCTTTGTTAAGCTCCTACTGTGTGGCCAGACTTGTGGAGCACACGGGGTAAGAAATTTCAGGCTGGGTCAGAGACACAACAATGGCCCGAGAGAGAGATGTTAACACAAGGTCCATCACGATGGCAAGGACTTTGGGAAAGGGATTTCCCTCCAGGCTTTGCTTCCCTTCTCTGAACTCCCAGAGAAGGTGGTTGGGCGGATTGAAAGAGAGAGGAGAGGGAGAGAGGAGAGGGAGAGACTGGGACACCCAACTGCAAGGGGCAGCCCTCACTAAGCCTGCTCTGTGCTCAGTCGTGTTCGACTCTTTGAGCCTGTGGACTGTAGCCCGCCAGGCTCCTCTGTCCGTGGGATTTTCTGGGCAAGAATACTGGAGTGGGTTGCCATTTCCTCCTCCAGGGGATCATCTCGACCCAGGGATCGAACTCATGTCTTCTGCATCGTAGGCAGATTGTTTACCCGTTGAGCCATTGGAGCCCCTCCAAATGCCGCAGGAGCCCAGAGGAGGGGGCAGGGCTCAGTATAACCTTGAGTTGCTGATGAAGTGTGGGCAGGGTCCAGGCAAAGAGGATCACCTGAGCTAGGTGTGGCCAGATGGGAAAGAAAGTCAGTCTCTCTCTCTCTCTCATTCATATGTGCTGCTGCTGCTAAGTCACTTCAGTATGTGCACGTGTGTGCACACACACACACATCCCACATCATTCATTCACTGATTCCAGAATACACTTTACCTCCAAGGCCCACAGCCCCTGGGACAGCTCCAAGCCCACCGACTCCCCCAAGGCCTGTGGAGAGAGCTCTGTATTAAACCCTGCAAGTGAGAGCAGCTGGCTCTGTCTGCAGAGGGGTGGAGCCTGGGCCCCCAGGGCCTTGGAGGGCTGGTGGGGCCAGGAGGTGGGCTGGACCCCCGAGAGACAATGCCCCTGAAAGCCTTGGGGAGCAGGCCAGGGAATATATGCTTCATGGCATGTAGTCAGACACCCCCCTCCAACTCCCAGGGCAGCCCCCACCTCACACCCATGCTCACCAAACTGGGCGGCTTTGGCGGCAGCTTTGGCGGCAGCAGCCGCAGCAGCAGGTCCGACTCCTGGGGACACAGAGGGAGCTCAGGGAGGGAGTCTCCATGGATCAGTCTCCCTCAATGCCCAGCCCATCCTGGGGTTTCCAGTAAGGTAGGTACCATTAGCCCCATTTCACAGATGAGAAAACTGAGGCACAGCAGAGGTTAGGCAATGTGCTCAAGGCTTCATGGAGTTTCAACTCACCTGCCACACCACCTGGAATGCCGGCTCCACCAAGATCTCCAACCCCTCCCAGGGCCCCGACCCCTCCTGGTCCTGTGGAGAGAGGGTGGAAAGTCAGTCCCTCCCCCCTTCTGAAGGACGAGGCTTCCCCGCCCCAAGGTCACTAGGCAAGTAGACAGGTGGTGAAGGCCACGTGACCCGGGGGAAGGAGCAGAGGACAGAGGTCCATTCCCAGACACACGGGTCTGAGTCCCAGCTCTGCCCTGACTCACTGGACAAAGGCAGAGCCCATCTTGATCCTTGACCTGCCCACCTCCTCTCCTTCCCTCCAGGCTGGCCCTGGGAGCCGCGGGTGGTCCCAGTGGTGGCTGTGGCCATGAGCTGCCAAGGCTGGAGGACTAGTCTCAGGCCCTGACAGCCCTGGGTGTGAATTCTGGTTTCTCTGCTCATCAGAGCTGCCACCTCTCTGACCCTAAAGGGGATGACGATCCTTTCCTTGGTCACCTACGGTGTTTGCAGACTGAGAGGACAACCGCTGTCCAGTACAGAGCTTTCAGGAGTTACAGCTAGCGCTTTAGGGGGACACTCATGGTCAGTGCTTCAAGTAGCCGGCTTATCGTCCCAGGCAGCAAGAAAGCTAGGTACCATTAGCCCCATTTCGCAGATGAGAAAACTGAGGCACAGCAGAGGTTAAGCAAACTGCTCAAGGCTTCAAGGGCAGGAAATGACTTTGGAGCCAGAGCCCTCAGCTGCTGTTTCCCTGGCAATGGTTGTCGAGCTCAGACCAGCAGGGCCGCCAGCAAGGAACAGGAGGAGAGAGGCCTGTGGGTTACCAGGCCCGCCGCGGGTGGAACACTTTCCAAGGTGGAGACTGGCCCCAAGTAGACCGGCCAGACCTGGTTGGCAGTTCCCTGGCGGAGGCCCCGGCCCAGATCCCAGGAGGCCGGAATGCAGGGGGATACAGACAGCATGGGTCTGGCCAGGCTGGGGCTGCCTAGGTGCCAAGTGTCGGGGGTGGGGGCGGGCAGGCCTGCCACGAGGACGTGGCAGGCACGGTCCCGCTGACAGCAAGGCGGGGGCCAGATGAGGAGTCCTGGCTTTGCTGGGACATCAGCCCTGGCCCCTCTCTGGCCTTGGGCCCCATGAAACTCTCAGGGCCTGAGGGGCCTTAACGACCATGGTCCTCACCAACACAGAACTCCCCCCCCAGGGGGCTGGAAACGTGAGGGGCGGTGTGGGCTGTCCTGGGGCTGTAGGCACGCTCAGCATTTAGTGGGCGGGAGCTGGAGCCTGCTGGGCTGTCACTAGTGTGTCCTAGAAACTGCCTTTGTCCACGCTGACTGTCCCAGCCTTGTGATGCAGCCTCTAGGCACTGGGCCCTAGCCCAGGGGGAGAGGAGACAGGTGACCAGGTGCTATCAGGGACGTTGGGGCAGCTAGGGGATCAGCCACCGGGGGTGGTGTGTTGAGGGGCTCTTACCGAACTTGGCTGCTTTAGCTGCGGCCAGGGTTCCAGGTACTGGGGAAAGGGACAAAAGGAAGAGCGGGGGAGGTCAGTAGCTGAGCTCTGTGCCTGGGAGTTCTTCTTCCTCCAGGGAGCCCTCCTTGACTTCCTCAGCTTTCTTTGTTTCTCTCAAAGCCCTGAAGCCGTGGCTCCGCAGCTAGGGGCTCACCGGGCCAGGGACAGAGCTCCGGTATCTAGCTGTGTCTCTACCAGTCTGGTCTGGGGGTGCTTGAGGGCTGAACTCTGCCTCCTCTTTCCATTCTATCCTCCGCTGGCTCCTCGAGGCCCAGCATGCTCTGCCTGAGGCTGGTGTAACTAGGAGATGAAGGACTAGAGCCCCTCGTGGCCCCCTAGCCCCCGCACGCTGCTGAAGGGGAGCTAGGTGGGCCCAACCACTTCCACTGACCCCAGGGACCCCCAGCCTCCTTCCTTGGGTGGTGGGCTTCCTTTCAGCTTGGAGCCCTTCACCTGGCCTGCCCGCTACCTCTTATCCCAGTTGTCTCAGACTGCTCAGGAGGATCTAACGAGCATTTATCACACGCCTCGGTGCGAGGATGCTGGAGGATGTGCTGGGGAGAGAGCCCTGTCTCCTTTGGGCTCAGGGGGCATTGCTGTTCAGCCCCCAGAAGGCCCCTTACCTGCCCCTGCCCCAAGTCCAGGAACTCCGGCCCCGACTCCAAGGCCGGGAACATCAACACCCACTCCAAGGCCAGGAACGCCAGCGGGAAGGCCAGCGGCAGCCCCTGCGAGAGACGGGGGAGTGGGGTGATGGTGGCAGGCATGAAACAGGCCCTTTTGGGGGTGTCCTGCCCAGGAAGCTGAGTCAGGGCCCAGGAGAAGGGGCCCAGTCTCATGCGGGGGCCCTGTCCCTTTCATCTGCCCTCTACACTGCCACCAGTTTTCCTAAAACTCACACTGACCACCAAGTCCAGCCCCACCCCCGGCCCTAGACCGTCATGCAGGGCCACACATGCTGGACACTGCTGCCCTTTTCAGCCTCACCTCCTGTCCCTCCTTCTTGGATGAACTCATTTGATTCTCCTAACAAGCCTCCCTGGCAGGTGCCCTCAGTACCACACAGGGACCTCAGAGGTTACTTGGCTGGTGTGGGGTCTCCCTTATGCTAAATCTGTTTCTAATGCCCATGTCTGTCGCCTGGGGGACCTCAGGAGGCTGAAGGGCAGGTCTGAGAGGTTGGGTGTCCAGGGACCCAGCTCAGGCTGGGGTCACACCAGACTGAGAAGGCAGGCAGAACACTCACGGAACTGGGCTTTGGCGGCGGCCTTAGCAGCGGACTTAGCTGCAGCTGGGGCTGTAGGAGAGGGAGAGGATGAGGTTTAAGGATGGCACCCCTGGAGGATTCAGAGGACCCTCACTCAGGCCCACGTATTCACACAGCTTACCTATGACACCACCGGGGCCAAGGCCAATGCCGGGAGCCACGCCGACGCCGGGAGCCACGCCGACGCCGGGAGCCACGCCGATGCCAGGAGCCACACCAACACCAGGACCTACGCCGACTCCAGGGGCTAATCCTGCAAAAGAGAGCAGAGCCAATCATTAACCAAGTCCTGACCAAGGAGGACAGAGGCTGATGGAAAGAGCAGCTGGCTGGGGGGTCAGGAACCCTGGATCCTTGTTCCAGCTGGGCACAGACTTGCTGTATGACCTTGGGCAAGTTACTTTCTCTTGATGGGCCTCAGCTTCTTCATCCCTAATAAGAGATCTGTGCAAGATCAGGAACTCAACTTTTGGAGTTCCAGGGACCCCTTTGAGACTCTGAGGGTGATACAGGCAGACTCATGCAGCAACTAAGTGACCGCAACAACATGTAGTAAAGGGACTTTGGCAAGACAGGCAGGCCTGGCTTCAAAGCTCGCTCAGCCACCATTTAGCTGTGTGAGTATGGGTAAGACACTTAAGCTCCTAGAGACTCAGTTTCCATATCTGCGAAATGGGTGCAACAAAACCAATCTCATAAGGCTGGTATAAGGATTACCTCAGCAAATGCTGAAAGTGAAAGTGTTAGTAGCTCAGTCATGCCTGACTCTTTGAGACCCCATGGACCGTAGCCCACCAGGCTCCTCTGTCCATGGAATTTCCCAGGCAAGAAAACAGGAGGGAGATTCCTGGCCCAGAGATGGAACATACACTGCAGTCAGATTCTTTACTGTCTGAGCCACCAGGGAAGCCCTCAGCAAATAGTAGTTTCACAAACATGAGTTGCCATATCTGAGTTTAGGAATCACTGGTGGCTCAGTGGTAAAGAAGCTGCCTGTCAAGGTAGGTGATGTGGGTTCCATCCCTGGGTCGGGAAGATCCCCCAGAGAAGGAAACGGCACCCCACTCCAGTATTCTTGCCTGGGAAATCCCATGGACAGAGGAGCCTAGGGGGCTACAGTCCATGGGGTCACAAAGAATCAGGCACAACTCAGCAACTAAACAGACCTGAGGTTAAGATTTCTCTGGCATGCAGCTGGGCGCTAAAGTGAGCTGTTTCACTGTGCCATATTCAGGAGGGTGTGGGAGCCGGGGGCTGCCAGGGTGGGCCTTGGCTGAAGCGGGAGATGCAGAGCCTGGCAGGGAGTGAGGGCACCGCTGTCGCTCAGGGTGGGTGGGAGCTCAGAGAAGCCCAGCGCCTGTTCCCGAAACAGGGCAAGGCCCCAGCTGGACCGGAAGGCAGCAAGAGCTTTGGGAAGGGTGGGGGTGGGTGCTGGAGGGCTCTCCGGCATCTCTTCTCTCTTTGTCTTCCTGCTCAGAAACTTCGCCCCCATCCCTCAAAGTGCTTGGATGGGCCAAGACCTGTGAGGAAGGCCCAGGCCCAGAATGTGACAGTTTGGAGGGGTCACATTGGAGAGGGGTGCTCTCAGACTCCAAAGCAGAGATACGAGAGAGCAGTGCTCTGGGATCAGGCTCAGAGGCAGAATTGGCAGGGGGCTTCCCAGGGCGCTCAGTGGTGAAGAATCCATCATGCCAACACAGGAGATGCAGGTTCCATCCCTGGGTAGGGAAGGTCCCCTGGAGAAGGAAATGGCAACCCACTCCGGTATTCCTGCCTAGGAAAATCCCGTGACAGAGGAGCCTGGCGGGCCACAGGCGTGGGTCCGCATAGAGCTATACACAACTGAGGGATGAAACAACAACTCTTACCAAACTGGGCGGCTTTGGCGGCGGCTTTGGCAGCTGCAGCTGCTGGAGTCCCGACCCCTGGAAAGGCGAAGATTAAGGATGGGGAGCGGTCCCCAGCACCCCTCCCCTCTCTTTTCCTTCCCCCATGGCAGAAGGACTTCACAGTCCACGTCTCGGGAACTGCCCCCTCTCCCGGGCCCGCACTGTGATGGCCCGCCAGCTGCTCTGGGCACGTCCTCTCCCTGCAAAGCAGCTCTGACTCTGTGGCTGTTGGAGCAAACGGCTTATTTCTTGGGGGAGAAACGCAAGAGGGGAATTTCTCCCCGCCCAGAAAGGAGAAGAAATACAGAAGAGAAATCTTCTTGTGGGAAAAAAAACCCACAAACCGACAAGGAGGATTGTAAATTAATCTCATTTCCTTCCGTTGGGAAAGAGTTCCGGGTAAACAGAGACTAACACAGGCCCTCCCACCCGATCAGAAAGTAGAAAGGCCCCGTGGGGCGGGGGATGAATGAGGTCTCCCCAAACCCCAGCCAAGCAGAGTTCTGCTGCCTTTCAGGCTGACATCCTGAGCATCCCTGAGGGCAGGGAGGAGACTTTCTGGGTTCACTCAGCGATCTGGAATCCCATGGAGGCACTTCCCTTCAAAGTACGGGAAATCCCTTTCTCTGTCTCTGGGCTCAGTCTTGCCATCTGTAAAATGGGGCCCTTGATCTACATCAACTCCAGGGCCCCTTCCATGAGATAAACCAAATCCATGTCTGGGCTGGGACACAGCTCACCTGGCACCACTCCAACACCTGGCACACCTCCAACACCTGGCACGCCTGGTATTGCTCCTGGGGCACCTGGCACCAGCCCTCCCAGGGCTCCTACTCCCCCAGCACCTGGAGGGATGAAGAGCATCCAGCTTTGAAGCACCCCCTTCTTGGGGGAGCCGAGGGTGGAGGTGGGGGTTGCCTCATGGCCGGGTATTGTCTGGGCACCTTTAACTCACTGGTGTGGGATGGGGGATGATGAGCCAGGTACCAATGACCCCAATAGTGGGCAACTGAAAAGGGCAGAAACGTTCAGTGTGGCTTTGGAAAATGGGGCCAGGGGCGTCTGACTTAACCCAGGCCTTTTCAGCTCTAGAGGCCAAGAGTGTGAGGTTGCTCTGATTTTTGAGCTTTGGCCCCCACAGGGGAGCCTGGCTGTGGAGGGGAAGGGGGAGGGCTTGGCCCTAGGGGGAGGAGTAGGGGGAGGAGGAGAGGCGGAGAGGGCAGGGAACACAGGGCTGGGGCACTTACCAATCTTGGCTGCCTTGGCGGCGGCAGCTGCCTGAGCTGCTGCTATGAGGAATCGAGAAAGAAAGAGAATTCAGAAACCTCAATGGATCTCAGCTGGGCTGTGCTAACAGCGCACCAAAGGCACGGGAGGCCCACCCCGCGCTCTCCCCCATGTGCTGCCTGAGTTCCCAGAGCTCAGTCTATCCTCCCAGCCTCCATCCCTTTCCCTGTCCCCACCCACCCCCACCACCTGCCTTCATGGAACTAAGGCTCCCGGGAGCTCCCGGAATACCTGCGTCTCCATAGCCAGGAAAGCCCCCAGGGCCAACCCCGAATGTGGGAATGCCTCCAACTCCCACTCCGCCTCTGGCCCCTGCGGAGGGAAGAGAATCCAGTGGTAAAGGGTCTAGTGGGAGAGGCTGGGGCGGGCTCTGGGGGATGCTGGATTGGGGAGAGCATGCGAGCCTCCCCGNAATACCTGCGTCTCCATAGCCAGGAAAGCCCCCAGGGCCAACCCCGAATGTGGGAATGCCTCCAACTCCCACTCCGCCTCTGGCCCCTGCGGAGGGAAGAGAATCCAGTGGTAAAGGGTCTAGTGGGAGAGGCTGGGGCGGGCTCTGGGGGATGCTGGATTGGGGAGAGCATGCGAGCCTCCCCGCAAGTCTGGTCCATGAAGGACAGGAAACCATGAGATGCCTGAGCCCCACCAGCTTCCTCCCTCCTGACACCCCCTGGTGTGTCCCCAGCCCCTCTCTCCTCTGAGCAGCTGGGGAAGGGTCTCTTTGTTGGTGATGGGCAGACTATGCAGTCTTATCCTCCGCCAGGCTGGGGCTATCCTCTGAGTGGGTCCTGGCCAGGACAGAGAGGTCAGGGACACTGTCTCCACTGGGAATGACATACTGGGACTCTACTATCACTCAGGCCCTCGGGCTCATGGTGGGAGACACCTGGGGGATACATCGTCCTAGGGCCCAACAGGTCCAAGTCCCAGCTCTGCCAGTGACTTGCTGTGTGGCCCTGGGCAAATTACTCCCCTTCTCTGGGCTGTACAATGGGGAGTAGAAGATAAGGGTCCTGGAGTCCAAGTAAAGGCCAGAACAGGGCGGGGCGGAGCTATCCGCTCGGCACTCACCGAATTTGGCTGCTTTGGCTGCTGCTTTAGCAGCTGCGGCTGGTGACACGGCCCCTGGAGAGATCAAGAGAAATACCAGTGCTCAGGGGAGAATGGAGTGGACACTCAGGATATGTAGAAATATATCCCTCTGTCTTTCAGTCCATCTTCTATCTATCTATTGAGCCAACACAGAGTTGTCCATCCATTTACCCACTCGTATCTCCACTTACCCATCTGTCCGTCTACCCAGCCACCCATTCGTCCATCTGCTGACCTTCCCAAACGTCTATTTGTCTGTCTTTCATCTCAGTCTATCCACTCAACCACTCATCTCTCCAGCCTCCCACAATGCATTTATCCATCCATTCATCCACCAGCCTGCCTATCTGTCCTTCCATCTAAATGTCTAACCAACTATCTATTTTGTATTTGCCTTCTACCCACCCATTCATCTGCTCACCCACCATCCATCCACTCACCCATCATTCTAACCACTTATATTGTCCCCACCTGCCTATCCATCTCTCTCTTCATCCACCCATTTATCTTGCCATCCACCGTTTTCCCCATCTTATTTATCCATCCATGTAACCACCCATCTTTTTATCTCTCCACTCATCCACCCATCACCCACTCTCTCATCCATCAGTTTGCCTACTCATCCACCTGGCTGTTCACCTACCGCCCCAGCTGCCTATCTGCCCATCCATCGACCCATCTCCCCAGACATCTATCCATCCATCCACCTACCCACCCATCTATCCACCGTTTACTGAACACATATTCTGTGAAGGGCTGGGAGCACAGAGACGCAAAAGACATGGAGCATACTGGCCACCAGAAGGTAAACTGAAGACGATAAGAGGCTGGCAGTAGTTAATTATAGCCCAAGAAAGAGAAGATGACCAAGGGTATGGAGAGAAGAGGATAGAAGGGTGATGTGTTAAGGAGAATCGGAAAGTCTTGGCAATAATTTCTAACATCTCTCTCTTGCACATACAAACACGCGTGCGCACACACAGCCAAGCTCAGCTGGTCCACCTGTGATATGCAAGCACGCAATACCTGGAACTCCGACACCAGGGACCCCAACACCAGGGACTCCAACACCTGGGACTCCGACACCTGGAACCCCAACACCAGGGACCCCGACACCTGGAACCCCAACACCAGGGACCCCGACACCAGGTACTCCAACTCCTGGGACGCCGACTACTCCTGGGCCAAAGCCTCCTGCAGCACCTGCGGATGGAAGGATTGCTCTTCTGGCCTGGACCCTGTGGGAACCTCAGGGGGGCCTTCGGGAGCATGACTTTGGGGAGCTTCGGGAGCTGAGGGTCCTGTGTGCAGGATGCTAGCTGGGGGGACATAGCCTCTGTGTGGATCCAAGTCACCCAAGAGAAAGGGAAGGAACTGAGGGAACCCCGACAGAGCTCTAGGGGTTTGGATCTGTGGCTGGGAAGAGCAAGGTCTAAGTCTAAAGCAGATTCAGAATGCTCTACTGGGCCCAGGCAGCTGGTCCAGCAGCTATGAGTGGCCCGGCGGGGTGGGGTGGTAAAGTGGGAGGAGTCAGCAGGGTCCCGCCCACACTGCTGGGCCAGTTAGTAGAGAGCAGTGCACAGAGCTCGACAAAGACAAAGTCCATCCAGCCTCATAGGCCTGGAGCCTTCCAAGGTGCATGCTGAGGCCGGGGCTGGCTGGAGCCCTGGCACTGCCCGTTCCGGGGACACTCACCGTATTTGGCTGCTTTAGCGGCGGCGGCAGCAGCAGCAGCAGCGTCTGGAGCCCCGGCCCCTGGAGAGAGAGCGGCAGAGGGTGAGGCCCTTTCCCTGCGACCTTCTCAAGGATACTGCTCACCGCCTGCTGGGATGGACCCTACCTGCAATGCCTCCAATGCCAGGAATTGCGCCAGGCGCACCAGGAATGCCGGCACCACCGACGCCAACGCCAGGGAGAACCCCGGCTCCTCCAGCACCTGTTTGGAGTGGGGACAGTGAAGATGTGGCTCCCAGGGGCCCCTCCTGAAGCCAGGCAGGAAGGCTGCCTGGACACCGGTGTTTTCACCGCTGCAACCTCCTCTGGGAATGAGGCCCAGGCATCTCCGGCCGGGCCTGCTTGGGAAGAGGCCCCCACCCCACTGTTTCTTGACTCACCCTTAAAGTGTCCATTTCAACAGCCTCATTAAGGGACTCGTATGTTTTCAGACAAATCCCATTCTAATCACTGCCACATACTGAGAAACCACAAGCGGCCGCTCCCCGGGCCAGAGGGGCCCCTGCAAGAATGTTCAAGACTTCCTCTCTCTGTGTTCCGAACACGCAGCCAAGTTTGTAATCCAAGCGCCCAGTCGCCTGGCTCTCGCAGCCCCTCACCGCCCCGCTCTCTTGCTCCCACATTCCAGCCATCCCCTCTAGCCTTGGGGGCCGGGAAGAGGACCTCTGTGGGGCAGGCCTCCAACTCACTGCTTCCCTCCACATTCTCGCCCGCTTGGGCTAGTGGGCAGGCATCTTTCATCCCATCATGGCTGCAAGAAGGGGCTCCCTTGGGACTGGGGCTGAAGGTGAAGACTTCACCCCCATGATCTAACTCTGAACTGAGGAATCGCCAGGGACCCACTCGGCCTGTGCACGGGCCGAGGGAAGGCCATGCCACATCGACTAGCCAAGGGATCGTGGGCTTGAGGAGCTAGTTAAAAGTTTTATAGTACATATTAAATTGATACTCAACTATTAAACTGTTTAAATGCTCATACATGTACCACCTAAAATCATCATTCTATCCACTGCTGTACCCACTCCCTCTGCATGCTCCTTCCTATTTTAACCGCCCGGCAAACTCTCTACCTCTATTTTAAGGCTATGAATTGAATATCATTTTCTTTGAGAACCCTTCCTGATTATCTCCAGATAGAAGCAATGTCTCCCTCTTTCTGAGCCCGACGACAGTGCTGAAATTCTTCAGCAGAGCCCTTATCTGTCCCTGGTCTCTGAAACGGAGGGCGGGACAGAGGAGGGAAGGAGGGAGGGGTGGGCAGGTGGATGGGTGGAGAGATGAATGGGTGGATAGATGGACAGAGGGAGGGGTGGATTCATGGCTGGGTGGAGGGAGGAAGGGATCGAAGGAAGGAGGGGTGGGTGAATGGATGGGTGGAGGGGTGGGTGGATGGAGAATTGGTGGGTGGAGCAGACGCACAGGTGGAAGAATGAATGGGGGGAGGGAGGGAGGAACAGGTGGTGTTGAAACAGCAGGATAAACGGGTGTGGCGAGGAGGGGCCACTTTGGTTAGTTATCTAGGATCACTAGGCTCTCAGTGGTAATAGGCATGGTGAGGCTGGAGGGCTGGCAGCTAGCAGGCAGGGGCTCCAGGGGTACTTACCAAGCTTCGCTGCTGCTTTAGCCGCTGCTGCTGCAGCCTGGGGGCCAACCCCTGGGGGAAGAGGAAAGGGAGAGACTGGAAAGTGTGCCCCGGCATTTCCGGAGCCCATCTCTTCCAGGCCCAAGAAAACCAACTGGTTCATATCTGGGTGTGGATGGGGGGCATGTAGCAAGCAGAGGCTGGGAGAGCTGCCCCAGCTTCCTGCCTTGCCCCACCAGGGTCTTTCTTTAGGCTCAGACCAGGGTCTGGATATAGGGTGGGCTGGCTGGCCCTCTGGAGCCTGAGTTATGTGGCTGGCGGAGGGGTGAGGCTCTCCTTACCTGTCCCCGTTGGATACCCAGCCTTGCCTGCGGCACCAGCCACTCCTCCAGGCCCATAGCCTGCGACAGGAGAGGCTCAGTGGGCATCCGTGCGACCTCACGGTGGCTGCCCCTCCCCTGCCCTTCAAGGACTAGGCCACCCAGAGCCTCCACCTGTCACCCCCAGCCAGAGTTAAATACAAACATGTGTGCAATGGGTATTCCCATTTTACAGATGAAGAGGTTCCAAGAAGAAAACCTGTTTTCTCAAGGCCTGGTGATAAGTGCGAGGGCCAGGATTGAGAACCAGGCTGTCCTGAGTCCCAGTTCCACGTCCCCCTCCTTAGGGGGCTCCCATTCTGAGACTGCACACCCACCCTACCCCCCAGTTGGTATTATCCTAGCCCTGGACTGGGGCCACAGCTCCCTGGCCGGAACCCTGCGGCTGGAAGGAGCCAGAAGCCCGCCAGTCTGAGAGGGCCTTACCATAGGGCAGTTTCCCAGTGCTGTAGGGCAGTCCATAGCCACCTGGGGAGACGGAGCGTGGGCTCAGCAGCTGCCCCCGGTGGCCCCACGCCTCACCAGGCCCCCGCTACCTGGGCAGACAGACCTAGTCCCCACACGTACTGAGGCCTGAGGCCTCCTTCCATCCACCAGAGTCCTGAGCTGCTTCCAGAGGCTCTCAGGAGAGCCAAGGCCTTGGAGGAGGAGCGGGCAGAGGACACCCCGCTCCAGGAAGCAAAGGGAGAGGATGCCCCGCTCCAGGGCACAAAGGGACAGCCATTCTTCTACCCACCATGGCCCCCAAGTCTGAGGGTCTTCCTTACTCTCTTCCCCAGCAGGAAATAGCTCATCATTGCGTGAGCTTGACAGCTGGGGTGGACTGACATCAGAGGTTTCTTTCCAGTGAATGGTGTTTCTCTCCATCAACACATATGGCTTCCCATCGGGGCTATGGGTCTCTGTGTGTGTGTATGTGTGTGTGGACATGAATGCATGTGTGTGTAGTGGAGGCCAGCACCTGCAAGATGTTGGTCTCTCCCCGCTTTCTTTCCTTTTCTAAAAAATATTTCTTTATTTGGCTTTGCAGCATCTCAGTTGAGGCAGGGAGGTTTTTAGTCACAGTAAGCAGGCTCTAGTTCCCTGACCGGGGCTCGAACCCAGCCTTCCCCCTGCATTGGGAGTGTGGAGTCTCAGCCGCTGGACTCATCAAGGAAGTTCGTTTCTCCCTGCTTTCTTTTGCTGCTGACCAGAAGTGGGCAAAATTACCCAGGTTTCCTGACTACCCTCTCCAGCCACCCCAAGATACAGGTGGGCAAACAAGTCCCCTCTCAAACTAACCTCCCAGCAGGGAGGCCCAGTGAGTGGAGTCTCTTGAATCCTCCGCCTGCCCTTACCTGGCAGCTTGGGTGCCTTGATGGGGTATCCCAGCGGGACTCCAGGCTGCTGCCCTCCGAAAGGTCCAACTCCTGCGGGAACAAGGAGAGCAAAGCAATCAGGCTCCAGCCACATGGGCCAGGAGCCCCTGTGAAGCCTCCAGCCTCCAGTTCCACTTTCTGCTCAGGCTAGAATGAGCTCCCATGGCATCAGAATCCAGAAAGCATCCTGCCTACAGAGTCTTCCTGCCTCTTCATGTCATCAGTCAGCTGAGTACCCCCCAGCGATGGGCTGCCTCCTCCAGNGGGCCAGGAGCCCCTGTGAAGCCTCCAGCCTCCAGTTCCACTTTCTGCTCAGGCTAGAATGAGCTCCCATGGCATCAGAATCCAGAAAGCATCCTGCCTACAGAGTCTTCCTGCCTCTTCATGTCATCAGTCAGCTGAGTACCCCCCAGCGATGGGCTGCCTCCTCCAGGAAGCTGCAGGATGCTCCCCTTCCTGTGGCTTGGGCTACACTCAGAGACTGCAGCCCTCTCGCCATTTGGCACAGGCTGCTGCATTTTCTGGGCTCCTCTAGGCTGCCAGACAGGGGGTTGGGGCAGGGGAAGCAGGCCTGTGACGGACACCACTTTGTGCTGAAGCCAGTCCAAGGCCTGGAGCAGTGGGGGTGCTCAGCTCCCCCCAGAGCAGGAGTCCCTGCCTGCCTGGCCACCCCATGGGCCTGCCCACCCTCCCTGGCGTGGAGGGACCCAGGCTTGCCTTACCTGGGATTCCAGCAAAAGCTCCGCCCCCACCTGCAATGACAAGGAGCCCTCACTGCGGCTTGGCCACCACGGGCCTAGGGCACGCCAGCTCCAGTGAGGGGAGTGCTGGCTCAAGCCGTGGCCAGTTCTGCCCAGACCTCCCAGCTCATCACAAACACACTGGGGATTTCTCACCGCCCATCTGGGCTGGTTCCCCGCCCCTCTCAACACAGGACTGAGGTTAATCGGAGAGTCCCACATACCTGGGGCCTTGGGCTTGACTCCTGCTCCAGTGGGAACCCCGGGGAGTACCCCTATACCCGGGAAACGAGCTCCTGAGAGGACAAAGAGGAGGCTGGCGATGAGGGTGGGGAAGGTCCAACCTGGAAGGGCCAGCCTGGCACGGCACCCACCCTCCATGACACAGCTGGCCTCCTTCAACGTCAGCTACTGGCGTGGCTCATGGGGTGGGTGGAGGGCCCCTCTGGTGGTGACTTCTCTGCCCTGTCTGCCCCAAGGTCAGAGGTTTTAATCCTATTTCCTCGCCCCATGCTTCTGTTGGCCTGTCTCTTAAAGTGGAGTTAATTTCCCATTGCCCTGCCCAGCCTCATCAGAGAAGGCAGGCAGACAAGGGAACAGGCTGCAAGTCGGTAAGGGCTGTGCCCTCCGGGGCGGGGGGCGGGGGCGGCTCTCGCTGGATGCGATTCACAACCAGACATGAAGCCGTGGTCTGCTCTGGCTGGGAGGTCTCCAGCGTTCAGTGCTGCCACCTCTCCTTTCTCCCCCACCGGGGCTGGGCCACCATGGCAGGGAGGGGCTGGGGGGGGCCGGGGGGGACCCTCTGCCAGCCAATCCCACCGAGCCAGCCTGAGTCTGGGGTTTTGGGGGAATTCAGGAGGTCACATGTTGTGCAGGGTAGCCAGGCCATGGAGAGGAAAGGAGGTTGAAAGGGCAACTCCGAGGGTCTCCTGTGGGGCGGATGTGCTGGGCGGGCCCCCCTGGTGACTCATGGCGTTTGGGAAACAGCTGGCCACCCTGGGGACTCGGTCTATGCCCGGAGACCCACCGCAGGCTGTGACGTTGGTCTGGGGCTGGGGCCTAGGCTTGGGGTTCTGGGGGGGTGCTGGGGGGAGCTCTCTGGTCTTCCTAGGGGACAGACAACCAGGGCTATCTTAGGTCTGTGGCCTGAGCTTTGATGCTTAGGGCAACAGTGCCCGTCAGGACGCCAGTGGCCACAGTTTGGGGGAGCTGAGGGCCCCCTAGGAGGCTGCCAGAGGCTGCTCTCCTTGAGTTAGGGTTCCCCTTTTCCTCTGCTCTCACCTGTGCCTGGGAGCACTCCGCCTGGGTATACACCTGGGAGTCCCACACCTACGGCCAAAAGGAGAATGTGTGGCAGCAGTCTTGCCTCTAGGAGCCTCTACTGGCCCTTCCCTCTGTGGCAGCCCCAAGGCTCCCAAGCTAGCCCCCCAGGATCGCCCCAGGGAAGAGCCGGGGACATGTGTGTGCTGTCTGCAGGCCTCCCTCCCACGAGCTCCGGAAGTCATCTGCAGATCCTTCTGTGCGTGGATTTGTCCCGTCTCCGGAGCCTGTTTACACGGCCGGCCCAGCCCACCTCGGGGCTAACAGCTTCCAGATGTTCCCTCCCTGCTGTGCGGACTCAAGCCGCCTTCGTTGAACCTGAAGTCACTTCCTTGAGGGCTTGGTGTGGAGAGAAGGGCACCGGATGGGGCTTCACCCCAGCCCTGTTGGGACTGGGCGGGCCCTACTGCACTGACTCTCTGCTCTGCGCCTCAGTGTCCCCATTGGTCACCCGAATGCCTGCCACCGAGCCTGTCTCTCAGGTCTGCTCCAAGGTCCTGGAGGAAGGGCCTGGAAGGGCGGCTGGAGTCCCTCACCCCTGTCTGGGACCTGGGATCACGCTCTGGGCCTGCCTCTGCCCCTTGACCCCTGCCCCGCTGCAGCCAGGCCCTGACCTTCCTGCCCTCGGGTGGGGGAGTTTGGGAGCTCTTGCCTCTCCTTGACCTCTGCCCTCCAGCCCCAGGGACTCCATCCACTGACCTGGCACTTTCCCAGGCTTCACTCCAGCCCCGACTCCGGCTCCGAGCTGAGGCACCACCGCACCTGGAGGGGAAGGGGCCACATCAGAGGGGGCTCCCCTCCTCCCACGACCTTCCCCCGGGCCACCCAGGTCTCGCCTCCATACCTGTAGACACTCCTAAGCCACCAACACCACCAATGCCGCCGACGCCGCCGAGACCAGCAGCACCTGCAGAGGCGGAGGCGGGTCACACCAGGAGCCGCGAAAGGAGGACGCTGGACTGAGGTCTGGCCCTGCCTCTGCCTCACTTTGAGACTCGGACATAGCTGGTTGCCTCCCATCACCCCCAGGAGACTGGAGCTGAGGATCCTGTTCACCGCCTCCCCCGCCCAGGAAAGGTTCTTTGCAAGGTGGCGAGCCCACGGAGGCCAGAGGGCTTATGGCACATCCCAGAGGGTAATACTCACCGGCCTTGGCAGCGGCTTTATAGGCTGCAGCAGCACCAGCCGGGCCACCAGGCACCAGAGCCCCTGGGAAGGCACCTGCGGGAAAAGCCCCGAGCCCTGCAGAGAGGATGGGTGAGGTCCTTCCCCCAGCCCAGCCCTGGCCCGCCCCGTCCCAGAGGTACATCTGAGGCTCTTCTGCTCTGCGCAAAGATGCAACTCCTGCTCCCAGGACTGGGTTCAATGTCAGAGATGCAGTATGGTCCAGGCTGCTCCGCTCAGCCTGACAAGCTGCAGGGATCTTTTGAGGTCAGATACCCACACCTCCCTCCTTCAGGAAGCCTTCCTGAAGCCCTGCTGGGTTGGGTGACTTCTTTGGGCTCTTGGGGCTGTTTCCTTCTAGCTCTTCTTGTGTGCTGCCTGCTAAGTTGCTGCAGTCGTGTCCGGCTCTTTGGGACCTCATGGACTGTAGCCCACTGTAGCTCCTCCGTCCACGGGGTTCTCCAGGCAAGAATCCGGGAGTGGCTTGCCATGCCCTTCTCCAGGAGAATCTTCCCGACCCAGGAATCGAACCTGACTCTCATTATGTCTCCTGCATTGGCAGGCGGGTTCTTCACTACTAGGGCCACCTCATCAGTATGTTAGAATAGCGCCAGGACCCAGCTGTCATTCCCGGGGCCACGGGCAGGTGGTCTTAGCATCACCCCCTACACCAGTGCCCAGGACAGATCTGGTCTGCACCCGTGTACCCCTGACTGCTTGTACCCCCGATGCCCCAGAGGGGCATCTTGCCTGGATGTTAACACTAACCTGCCCCAAGGCCAGCGCCAGCGAGCCCTCCGACACCTGTAGGGAGAAGAACACAGAGCCAGGTGAGGGGAGGCTGGTGTGGGTCATTGTTCCTGGGCCCAAGGTGGGAAGGGACTCGTGGAACCCGGCAATGCTGGGATCTGTGTGTGGCCACTCAGGTCTCTGAGCTGGACTCAAGTTTCCGGTCCTTGGCGGCTAATCCTGGTAAGATAGTTACCACTGTTTAGTAACCAACTACTTTATGCCATGTGGATGCCACTGTGTTGATCCCAACCAGACCTCTCAGTTTCCTTAGAAGTCCCGCCAGCTAACGGAGGACCCAGGAGGGCTTTCTCTCAGGGCTGGAGCTGAGCAGAAGCTGCCAGCAAGGCCAGGCCAGGCCCTGCCCTGCTCCCACATCAGCCCCACCCCAGGCCCAGGCCTTTCTTCGGCTTCCATGCGGGAGTCCCCTGGCTCAGCCCACACCCTCTGCCTTGTATCTGGAGCCCTTTTTGTCATCCATCTAGCCTGCCCTGCAGTCTGGGAGCCTCCTTGCCTGCAGACAGATGCTAAAATGTTTATAAAAAGCCAAATGGGTCGCTCTGGCTCTCTCCTTCCCACATCTGGGCTCGATCTCTGCTTTTCTCCCTCCAGGAGACATTCCACGGCTTTGGCCAGGACCGATGGGCAATCAGGTTGGAGTTCACAACCGTGCCGGCTTTGTTTCCAATTATGTGAGAATCTCTCCCACAAGCGCCAGTCCTGGCCACCAGGGTCCCAAGCTCAGGGGCAGCCTCTCTGGGGACCGACCCCCAACAAGCAGGACAGTTGAGCCCCGGAGAGTTCACCTGCCTTTTTCTGGGTGTGGTCCTCTGGCCTCACTTCCTACTTATGTGAGCTGGCCCGTCTGAAAGCCAGCCAGGCCCTCTGTGAGATGGGCCTCCGCCTCCGGCCCATCTCCCTTCCGGGCAGGTGTGGTGTGGTCTGGCTGGGCCAGGGGTGTGCCTGGGTTCACTTCCCAGTGCTGCCGGCCCTGCCCCACCTCAGCTCTGTCAGGGGTGTTTCTCTCCAGCCTGGCCGATTTCCTGAGGTCCAGCAGGGCAGCAGACACCCTCTGGCCTTTCCTGACCGCAGAGGGGCCGGGAGGAGAGGATGGGGACCGGCCAGGAAGCGAGAAGAGGCTGGGTGGGTGGGGTGAGAGCAGGTGGCTCTCCGCAGCCATCTGCCCTCTTCCCGTGCTCCCCGCCAGGGTCACCCTGCAGCCTGAGCAGAGTCCCACCCCTGCTCCCCTTCTTCCCGTGGACTTCTCTGGCCCAAATGTCCCCAGGAGTCCAGCCCCTGGAAAGAAGGGGAGAGGGGTGAAGAGGAGAGAGGGGTGAGAATGGCCAAGGTTGGGCGCCCCGAGAGGCCTGGCTTATCCAACCGGCAGTCTCCAGAGTCACTGAGCTCTCGATTTAAATCTTGCTGCTCCACGCTACTCCTTGCATGAAACAGCAAGTCACTTGCCCTTCACTTGCCCTCAGTTTCCCTACATACAAAAGGGCCGGCGTGTCCCCAGCCTTCCTGGGACCACAGGGCTTGTGAGCAGAGAGCATGTTATGTCTGCAGCCTGTTGGGCTGACCACTGGATGTCCCCCTGCTCTTTCCTGGGCTCTTCGGTGGGTGACTGGCCTTCAGCCGGTGCTAGGAGTAAGGGTGGCACTGGGTCTCAGCTGCCTGGTCCCCCACTGAGAGCCCAGCCCACCGAGGCCACGAGGAGCAGCTGCCAGGCCACCCACCCTCTATTCGCCAAGGGATTAGTTGTTCCCAGGCATGACACTCGTTGGCTGTGCCCAGTTCCATCTCTCCTGGGCATGCCTGGATGTGGGGAGCTGCCCTGTGTTGGGGGCACTGTGGTCCAGTCCAGGCCTTTGGAGCCTGGAGTCCTAAGGCTGAAAGATAGGCTCTGGGAGGTCGTGGAGGCCAGTCCCTTTCACCAGTCGAGGTCCTGACTTTCCTCTCGGTCTACATCTTCACCCCAAGCTGGAAGTCCTTTTGGAAGTCTATGCTGAATCTTTCATTACTCAAAGCTTCACTTTGTCAACTGCAACTGTGTGCAGTCTTCTCAGTCTTCTCTCTGGTGTCTCATCACAACCGACCGTGTGTCCCCGGCTGCCAACGGGATCAACCAGTCCCTCCTCTAGCTCCGAGGTCACGACTTCCTCCATTTGGGTCTTTCCAGATACGTGCGATCCTAATTCCACGCCCTTGCTTTTCTAGCCTTTCCTCTGCTCTCTCTCCACCATCAAAGACCCTTTTAAGGTCACTCACTCCTCTGAGAAGATAGGAAACAAGTTCTGCTGGGATAAGCAGTGAATCCCAAAGGGCTCCCAGCCCTGCAGATGCCTACAGACCCCAGTAAACCCCTTGCCCAGGCCTCCTGCCCTCCTGTGTCTCTCTCTTGCCTGGCCCTAGCCCGGCCCTAGCCCTAGAGTTTCACAACCCAGATGGGGTTGCAGGAAAGGGGAATCTGGGTCTTGTAGATTCATTTGCACTTGAATCATCGAACACTGTGTGTGTGTGTGGGGGGGGCGGGGTTAGATTTCGTAAGAGCTGTTGGACATGCAAACTGTCCTGGAGTCTCAGGCTTCAAAGCCAGGGAGACTCAGAGCCAGTGGTGGGGGGGCTAGGGGGGGATGGCTATATCTCATGTTGATCAGATCATAAATCGAGACGGAGACACCCCTTCCTCCACCTGCTCCTTATCCACCAGGACTTCCCAGAGGAATGCGCCCTCCCTCTTTCCTTGGAGGAGGGGTGGTGTGTTCTCTGGAGCTTAGTGGACCTAGCAGTGGATTGCAGCCCTGTGGGCCAGGAAACAGCCAACCACATCTTACAGGAAAACTCCACGGTCGGAGCACAGCTGAAAGGGGCCTGGGATCACGAAGGAAGCTCATCTGGGGTCAGGGTCAGGGTGAAGCCTAGGGTTAGGTGCAGGGCTTTGATCTGGGGTCAAGCTCAGCCTGGGGTCAGGATAAGGGCTCAGAATGGATCATCAGAGTCAAGGATAACCGAGATCTTGGCCTGGAGTATGAGAGGGCTTCATCTGGGAGTCAGGGATCATTCAGGCAGAGGCCAGGGTCCAAATATCTGTGTCTGAGCCCAGAGTGACATTCACAGGCTTGGTGGCCACTGGAGCATCATTTCTGACCTTTGACCCCAGCACCAGGGCTGTTTTCTGGGATCTGGTGCAGAGGGGACTCTCAGGGGCCACAGAGGCACGGGCAGAGTCGGTGCCAGACACCCCACCTTCAGGGAGGACTGTAAGCTGCCTCTAGCCTCCTGATCCTGGAAGCCCTGGAGCTCGGTCCTAGCCTGGTCCTGGGAGGCGTTGACTAGAGGGGAGTGTCCGTCCACCACCTCACTCCCTCCTCCCATCCACAGGCCTGGTTCAGGGCTCTGTGGCCCCTTCCCTCCCCTGCCCCCTGATCCTAGCTCAGTGCTCAGAGGCTGCAGGGCTTACCTGGCTTAGCTGGTTTGCCTCCAGGGCCCAGTGCTATGGAGGGAAGGAAGGAAGAGATGGTCGTTAATGGGGAGTCCCAGCCCACCTTTCCCACTACGATCCCCACAGGGCACTGTGGGGTCTCACTGTGGGCTCAGGAATGGTCCTCCCCTGTGTACAAGCAGCTGCTGGGAGCTCAGCACCCAGATGCTTGGGTGGGGGGCCCAGGTCCTGTCCTGACCTGGGGTTTCCCCCTTTCTCACTGTTTATCAGGCCTCTGAAGAGGGTGATGGTTCCCCTCAGCTGGATTTGCATGGATATTACTAAGGATCAAAAGAAATATGAAAGAAGGCAGGGGCCTCCAAGGAAAAGAGACTGGGGTCAAGGGCTTAGGGAGCTGGGGGACCTAGTTTTTAGAAAAGTCCCTCCCCACTAGACGCTCAGTCTGGGAAACGAGGGGCCCCTTAATGCTTGGGTTTTCTGAGGTTTGAGGTCTAAGGATATGTGTGGATTAAGCTGAGACCTAGACCCCATCAGCAAGGAGCTAAGTTTGGTGTCTGAACTCACCTCCTCCGCCCAGGCCTCCAAGACCAGCCCCTGCGTTGGCAGGTAGAGAGAGAGAGAAGGAGGGAGAACCATCAAGGTCCCTGCCAAGAAGCCACCCACTGACCCATGGTCAAATCCATCGCTGCCTAGCCATGTGATCTTGGGGAAGCCTCGAGCTCTGTGACCCTCCGTTTCCTCATCTGTCTCATCTGGCAAGTTTCCTGCCCCTGTGTGTGCCTGGGAATGTGCTGGTGGCTTCTCTCACTTCCACATGAGTTCTGAATGCTCAAACCCTTTTATTCTTTTTTTTTTGGCTGTACTGTGCGGTATGAGGGGGTCTCAGTCCCCTGGACCTGGAACCCGTGCCTCCTATAGTGAAAGCGTGGTTTCTAAACCACTGGACCACCAGGGAAGTCCCTTAAACACTTTTTAAGTATTGAAAATATTACTTGTGATTTTTCAATCTACGTTAAAACATCATGCTTTTTTTCTAAGTTAAAGGAAGAGATTGCCTCCGCCTCTACCCACCACCCCCCCGCTCCCCACCCGCCAGCCATGCCATTGAGCTAACATTCTGCCCTTTTTTTTTTCTTCATCTGCACCTTGTTCTTGCTTTTATATTGTTTTTACTTGAAAATCACTTGACCGTCAGAGAGCATATTCACACTTTTTAGTAGTTGCATAACCTTAGTTTACTTAATCACACCCTCCTGTCAAGTGGGTTTCTTGTTTTGCATTTTTGCTAGTAACATTNTTGAGCTAACATTCTGCCCTTTTTTTTTTCTTCATCTGCACCTTGTTCTTGCTTTTATATTGTTTTTACTTGAAAATCACTTGACCGTCAGAGAGCATATTCACACTTTTTAGTAGTTGCATAACCTTAGTTTACTTAATCACACCCTCCTGTCAAGTGGGTTTCTTGTTTTGCATTTTTGCTAGTAACATTACTATGAACCTTGGGGCAGATGGCTTTTTTTTTTTCTTCTCTTCTTTTCAATGATTTCCTTTGAATGGATTTCCAAGACTGGGGTTAATGGTTCGAAGAGTAAACAACAGAGGATTGGTGAGGCGGCCACTTTCCTCCTGTTTTGCAAGCACAGAGTTTCATCTTTTAGAAAATTTATGCTCAGTAGTTGTAGAGCAGCATCATGTAAACAGCTTTTTAATACAGGAGTGATTTGCGGCGGGCATGCCAATGTTTTTTCCTTTTGCAGTGTCCAAGTGTCTCTTGCAAATGTAATCAGCAAGTGTCTTACCTGGGCACATGCAAATTTCATGTACATTACCTGGGAAGAAGACGCCTCCAGGGACTCCACCAGGAACAGCTCCCGGGACCCCTGGAAGGAAGGAGGCAGAGTCCCCCGTGAACCAGAATGAATTAAAAGCATAATGATAAAAGATAAGGATGATGGCAACAATACTGTGTGTTTACAAAGTAACCAGTATCACCAAGCACCCAAGTTATGTTTCCAAAGCATTTTCTTTCCTGCTCTTCAAAATGGCCCAGTGAGTTTGGAAGGGCAGGGATTATTAACTTCAATTTAACAGATGTGAATTCAGGCTCAGAGATGTTAAGACACGGGCAGGGGGTTTGCAAATAGATGGAGGCTGTATTCAAAGCCAGGCCACTCCTCTGAGCATAATGGCTCACACTGTGTTACCTGGGGAGGGCCTGGCTGGCAACTGAGTCTGAGCACCTTTGGCTGGGCTGCCACATCTCTCCAGCCCTGAGCAGGACCCATCGTTGTGGGAGAGCAGGCCCGGGCTGTGACAGCAAGCAGTAAGGAAACGCGGCTGCTGCCAGCCGAGGCCCAGCCATTCCCACACTGATAGGAAAGCGTGAGGTCAGCGTCCTTAGCCGCTGGGCAGCAGAGCTTGGGTGGGGCTCTGGCTGTCTGACACAGAGCTGTCTAAGGAGGCGCGGGGGCCCAGAGGGGGACACCATGAATGAGCAAAGTGAATAGTTTCCTAAGGAAAAGCTAATTCACTGGCTGGGCCAAAGGGGCTGTCTGCCCAGCCCGGATCACGAGTTCAGTCCCCACGGACCCGTGAAGCTCTCACAAGGGAACACTGGGAGGCCGGGCCCCAGACCCAGCCTATGTGTAGTCATGGCAACAGACAATCCTGGTGCAGACCAGGCCCTGACTCCATCACCACTGAATGGCCCCTTGACAAGCTGCCTTGCCGGTGCCCCAGCCTGAGCCCCAGCACCACCCAGCTGAACATGGCTGAACGGACGGGGTAAGGGGAGCATGTTGGGCAGCTCCCCAGCATGCCCAGCACACATCTGGACTCTGTGGCCCGGCTGCGCTGCACAGCTGGGCCTACTGGCCCCAGGGCCCAGTCAGCCTCAGCCACGGGCCAGCAGGGTGGAGGATGCCAAGCTGTCACGGTCCCCGTGTGCCAAAGCCCCGGCACCACCTGCCCCTCCACCAGGGCCTGAGCCCCTGAGCCGCCCCCTTACCCACCCCACCCCCCCCCCCCGCCC